>CM060675.1:22807065-23144565 GCA_030686955.1 Odontamblyopus rebecca
GCTGCCCCCTACAGGAGAGAAGATGTCCGAGCCAGAGATCGACGCCCTCATGCAGGGACAGGAGGACGAGAACGGCAGTGTGCACTATGAGGGTAAGTCTACACGCTCTGACTGTACAGTACACCGGATACTATAGTACTGTACAGTACACCGTATACTATAGTACTGTACACTACACCGTATATTATAGTACTGTACAGTACACCGTATACTATAGTACTGTACAGTACACCGGATACTATAGTACACAGAATGTACAGTACACCGTATACTATAGTACACAGAATATACACTACACCCTATACTATAGTACTGTACAGTACACGTATACTATAGTACTGTACAGTACACCGTATACTATAGTACTGTACAGTACACCGGATACTATAGTACTGTACAGTACACCGTATACTATAGTACTGTACACTACACCGTATATTATAGTACTGTACAGTACACCGTATACTATAGTACACAGAATATATTCAGACTTCATTCACTTTTCAAAAACATTAATGATTTGGACGATTCTGTGTCTTCAGTTCTTTTGTGCATTTTGCCAAAACAAACTATTCCAACTATGCAATGACTATTTTCATATTTATTTATATCCTCTTAAAAAAGCTTTTATTTTTTAACCACAGTATAATGGGCGAATATTTAACAGTTGTAAACTGCTGTCATGTTATAACATTGTTCCCTGATCTAAAACAGACCTGGAGTTGTATTTTTCTTTATTCACATTTATTTATGAATCTTTTTTTAGTCACTCTGCTCTTTCAAGCACAATAAGCCTTATTTTTACTTCTAGAACATTAAATACTAAAGTAAAGATATTTAAAGGTGATTCAGTTCCAATAGTAAAAAAATGTTCCTCTCTTTTTTTATTTTTGTTGTATTTTTGTTATTTTACTCTAAATGTAGTATATTTAGGTTTTTTTTTGTTAGTTTTTTTTTTGTGTGCGTGTTTCTCAGTTCTGTCCTTAATTTTAGACGTTAATTCCAAGACCAGCAGCCGAACTCGTAATTTAAAAACAAATCTTTTCCTCTCCTCTCTCCTGCGCAGCTTTCGTCAAGCACATCATGTCTGTGTAAGAGGCCACAGCTGGACGTGCTGCAGCGCCCCCTAGTGTGAGGACATCCGCACTGTCTAAAGACCAACCTGGAAAGATAAGGACTATGTGCGCTGGCGGGATGTTGAAGCAAACCCTTTCCTTTGTATATTGTTTTCCTTCTCCGGTCGTACAGCCCCCTCCTCTCCGCCCTCTGTAGCCCACCTCGCTGCCTCTCCCCCCGGGCACGCCGTCTCCACTCGTCATGGGGTGAGGAACGGGGGAGGAGGGGTGACCACTCATCAAGTGGGGGTAGATCCCTCCCTCCCACCGCCACCCCAGCCAGTCGCTCACCACTGGCCCAGCAGAGCCCAAGGTGCTGGGGACCGTCTGTGGAGAGAGCGCCGCCAACACCCACCAACCACCACCCACCAAACGTTGTATTTATATTCATTCTGTTCCTGTCAGAATAAACTTTTCCAACGTACATCCCACCTGGACTGCTTTTTCACTTCTTTTAGTTTCATAAATACTTTACAACTCATTCATTTTTTTATCTATATCATTAAATCTACATCACTGTTTCATTTTAGTTATTCTCTGATCTGTTAGAACGTCGTTTCGTCATCAGAAACATGGACCTGGAGTTGTGTTTTGTTTCATTCACACATTCGCTCATAAAGAAAACGCTCTGTTCCACCTTGTGATGGTGCTCCACTGCGTTTTTAAACACTATACGCCTTCGATAGAACCATTTGGACACATTCAGCCCTGAAATGTCCAGTCTTTATTAAACATAAGGTAAAAAGCAGCTGTTAGTTAGCCTAGTTTAGTAGATTAGTATTAGATTTTTAGTAGTTTAGCCGTCTTCTATGCAGCAGCAGATTCACCATGTCACCACTTTACACAACAACTTATTTAACTTACAAGTCCGACTTTGACATTGTTCTGTGCCTAAACAGTGTCCAGTTTTGGCTGGTTACCCTAGTTATCTTAACAAATAAAGAATGAAACAAGAAAAAAGGAAAACGTGCAAGAAGCTTTAAGTGGAAAAAAGATACAAAGACTAAGTAGGTAAATACAGCAGTTAAAAAAAAGTATTTGGTGGTTCATTAGTCTAGACTACTTGAAGAAAATGTAATTTGAAGGACAAAACATGAAAGAAATCACAAAATAGCATATTTTATTTTCACAAAAATACACAAAAAATGAGACAAACTAAAAGCAAACGCTAAGAAACTCTCACCATTTTTATCATTATCGTCAATATAAAAGCTTTTGTCCCATGTAACCACTGTGTTACTTCTCTGAGTGGAAGTTTTTATGCAAATCTTATAGTTCGGGGGCAAAATGTGACAAAAGCTTTTATATTGACAATAATGACAAAAATGATTAAAGCTTTGTAACTTATGCTTTTAGTTTGTCTCATTTTTTGTCTATTTTTATGAAACCAAAATATGCAATTTTGTGTTTTCTTTCATGTTTTGTCGTTCAAATTACATTTTCTTCAAGTAGTCTAGACTAATGAGCCACCAAAATCGTTTTATTCCTATTTTACCTATTTAATCTTTGTGTCTTTTTTCCACTTTAAGCTTTTTGCACATGTTTTTCGTTTTATTTTACTACAAATAGCAAATAAGATAAGCTACAATTTGGTTTGTATAAAAGCTTTTGTCACATTTTGCCCCCAAACAAACATTAATAATAATACATAACACCTGTATAGTGCTTTTCAAGATACTCAGAGATAAAGAGACTAAGGCAAACTAAAGAAATAAGACAGTTAATGAGAGGTGGTTTTAAAGAGATGGGTTTTCAGGGATTATATAAAAATGGGGTCTGTGGTTCCGTGGCTGTTTAAAAAAAAGCCAGAATGCATCTTTAGCAATTCTTAAAACTGCTAAAGGCTCATTTTCAGTTATTAGTTTTATAATTAAAAATACACATGTGCAATACTACTCTTGGCCATTAGGGGGGGACACTGACCCTCCTCTTAGAACCTCTTGTGGGCGAGAGTCGAGGAAGTGTCGACAAAAACACTGCCCGATCTGCGTCTCCTTCAACTTTATCCTAATTTTACGCCTTTTACTTCACTATAAACCACCTAACCGCTGTTTTACTTCTCTGACGGTAAGTTTAAGGCATTGCCATTCAGCTAATTCATTTTAGAATCATATTTTTCCGTAAATCTTAGGAATGTTATCGGCAGAAGCTGGAGAGCTGCCCGAAATGCTATAACAAAGCTAACTAACCAATCAGCTCTCAAATCAGAGCAGCTCCGAGCCAATCAATGAGCAGAACGGACGCAAAGTCCCGCCTCCGTAACCTTTACTCTAATGAACTACTTTTGAGCTAATTTTAACAATGGAACTGGAAAATAAAGTTAAAAACGGTTTTATTTCATATGCAGGTGCAGTTAGCACGTTTAGCCACTGTTTCTGCGTACCTAAATAGTGTTTTTAGCCATTAGACGTGGATAAAATAGCCAAAAATTGTACTCACGTAGGTTAAGAGTACCGTTACTTCTATAAAAATATCATTCAAATAGGAGTAAAAGTATTCTGCTAGATAAGTATTATTATAATTCCTTTAAAAAGTTACTCAACCTCTAGTAAATGTTACTTAGTAGGCTTGCATGTAACTAAGTACTACCCACCTCTGATTAGAAGTTAGGTTTAAAGTGTTTATTTGCATATTTAATTAAATAATTTTCATATTTTGTGTATTTTGCAGAAAATGTTTGCTCACAGATTTGCAAAGTCGTGTTTCTCTGGCCTCAGGAATGTCCCAGGAACAGTTCAAACCAGGTTATTACCAGCTGCGTTTGTAAGGTAAACATTTCCTATCTTATCACTGAATAACTTCTACTGTGAGGACAAATCATCTATAAAAAAATAATCGTAGGCGTAATTTGATAAGCAAAATCCACTTTCTGATGGGATAATCATTTTGAGAAGAACCAAAATGGGAAATTTTAGCATAAATAGGGTGACTAGATGTCCCTATTTACCTGGGACAGTCCCAGTTTTTGCTTTTGAACATTTGGTCACCCTAATCTTGTCCATCATGTCCAATGTTTTAGTAATTAAGAATAAATTTGCATTACAATTGTTGACAGTAAAAGCTGCATTTTGATTTGAACATGTTCACCTCATATCTGGAGAGACAGAGCGGTCAGATTTGTGGAATTTAAAATCGAAATGTTAAAAGTTCAGTAGTTTAAAGGATTATAATTTTATTTGTTGTTTATAATGGAGTTTTCTTTTTTGTTTCTGTTTTGTTTCATTCACACGTTTAACACATAAACTCTGCATATTTAGGCTGAGTTCTTCTTCTTTTTTTGTTTTGATATAAAACAGTGAATACAGTTAAATAACTAAAAGAATGCAAGACAACAGCAAAAACAATAAAACAATTGGCACAAATATAAACTTAAATTGAAGCAGGTTGAGTTCTTCTCTAAATCAGAAAACACTCCACCTCGTGATGTCACGTGGTCATACAGGAAGTGCTCCACTGTGTTTTTAAACCGCATGCACCTACACAGAATCATATATAATAATAATAATATCAGCTCTGGAATTTTTTTTTTCATTATTGATACTTGCTTGAATGAGCATCTAGTTTTGATACTAGTTTTAAATCCACAAATCTGACTGATCTGTTTCTCCAGTAAATATGACGTAAACATATCAAAATGGAGCTTTTACTGATAACAGTCGTAATGCAGATTTATTCTTAATTACCGTATTTTTCAGACTATAAGTCACACTTTTTTCAGGGTTTGGGTGGTTCCTGCGACTTATACTCAGGTGTGATTTATATATTACATTTTTCACACTGACAACCCTTAGACCAAATATATGATTCGTACATATGAATCAAAATGATTAAATCTCCACTAAACAAAAACTAAAACGTAGCTGTTAACTTAAAAACTACCACGTCATGACATCACAAGGTAGAAAAGAGCATTGTGAACTTTGGAGATGTGAACAGACTAATAATAAAGTTACTCAAACATGTGTGAATGAAACAAAACACAACTCCAGGTCTGTTTTTGGTGAGGAAACATTATAAAGTGGCTTAAATCTCACAAGAGTCAGTTTTGCCTCATATCGGACCTGTAAACCTCAAATGTCCTCTCCCTGATCGTACTTTTGGATCCTCAGATGTCAGCACAGTCCAGCCGAAGACTCCTCCTCCCCTCCCGCCTCCACCCGGCTGGAGAACGCCTCGGCCAAGACCCTCCTGGACATCGGGACCCGGCGCATCTTTAACGAAGACCACGACCTGTTCAGACAAAACGTCAGACGCTTCTTTACCGAGGAGGTGGTCCCGCATCACAGCAAGTACGAACACCCACCGGATTATTACTACACGACTGTACGGACTTCTGTTCAGACAGGATCGAGCAGCACCGTATTTGTCCTGCTCCTGTTTGTTCACCTCCATAAGTTTCGTTAGGTTGATTTATTTGTACCCGAAGGTAAATTTGTTTTGTATTTTGAGTGGCTGCTCCCATGTTTCATTTTTTAAAATTTATTTACATTATAGACAATAGACATAAAAATACCACAATAAAAAAAGCGTGTGAATGTTTTTTTAATTTATCACGCTTGGCTAAAAAAAATCACAGTACGTTATTATTATTTTGTATTATTAGTTTTATTTTGTATTATTTATTTATTTATTTTTATTATTAGTTTTATTTATTTATTTATTTATTTATTTATTTTTAAGACAATAGAATATAACATTAAACAAAATGCAATAATAAAAACTAAAATAAAATGCAAAAATATTTAACAATATCTAAATAAAGTAAATAAAAATAAAAGTAACGTGGTAGTGCAGGTAATGCAAAAATTAAAGTCTGTCCCTATTTCCCCAGGACAGTCCCAGTTTTGAGCCCTGTGTCCCCTGTCCCAGCAGATTTATACAAAACCACTGATTTGTCCCAGTTTTATACAAGAAATGTCCCAGTTGTCCCTATTTTTGATCAATTTAATCCCTGCCGACAGTAAAGAGAGGCATAAATTGTCATTTGTTTCGGTAAAATACAAAAAATCTGTTTAAAAACAACCAAAACACAAAGAAAATGTGACTATACTGACTCACTCGTTATTGCGCCCGTTTCACAATTTTATCATTACCAACCGGCCAACCAGATAATAATGCGACGTGGGTTTTTGTTCCAGGTGGGAGAAGGACGGCCAGGTGAGCAGAGAGCTGTGGGAGAAAGCCGGAGAGCAAGGCCTGCTGGGACTGCTCATACCCCAGGAGCACGGCGGCATCGGAGGAGACGTCTACTACGCAGACATCATGTGGGAAGAGCAGTGAGTACGAAAGGCGAAGCGGCTTTTACGCAGAATAAGACCCCGCGGAGACACAGGGAGGGCATCTGACACACAGGGGCATTTCAGAACACGTTTGTAGAGGTTTAAACTACAGGGACAACCATGCAAAATAACCATCGATCCACTGGTCACTGAAAGGTGAACTATGGAACTTTTCTACCTGCTGCCCTCACAGTACAAAAAAACTTGTCCAAAATTTCAGATATAAACCCTTAAATCTATCAGAAAATGACTTAAAAGTAGTGAAATGATCTGTCCAGGCAGCAAGATTTTACTTTTAATTTAAATTTGACCAAGTTATCTTAAAATAAACGACCTCTACTCTAGAGTGAAGCAGCCTCAGAACCAGTAAGTAGAGAATAAATCTGAAAACAAGACACATTCATCTTGTTTTCTGATGGAAGTTTTAAAATCAGAGAAATTTTCAGTGTAGAAAAACACACAGAACTAAAACCCTGTTCAGCTGATGACTTCTTATTATTTAATATCTTATGTGTTGATTTTACATGTACAATCCTAAAACTATTGTCAAAAAGAGTTGAATGTGAACATTTTGTCTCTTGTAGTAACAGGAAATGTCTTTGTAAGAAGTAAATACATAAATACCAAAAAATAAAATAATAATTAAAAAAAATTAATCGCGTAACAATATTTGCCCCAAAAGCAACTTTTATTTTATGTAAATTCATTTTAGTGGATTTATTTTCTTCCTGAAGTCATTTGCTCCGGTTTGTTTGTCCCCGGATCAGAACTGCTCTGGCCAACAGCTCCAGCAGGTTCTGTGCTGCTGTGACGTGTTCTGCATTTAAATGGTCTCATAGGGTTGAGGAGCTTTTGTGATCTGCAAACTCTTTTCTGCACAGTTTGCAATAAACAACACCTCAGTACTTCCATCGGGTCGTTTGTTTTTGTTTTTATAGACATGTACTGTCCAGCAGAACCAGAGGCTTCCATGCTCTGTTGTTGTTGTTGTTGTTGTGTGCGTCAGTATAATTGTCGTACCACGACACAGTGCACTGACAAATATTCCACACTGTTTGTCAAACTGCAGTAAAATGTGTTAATATTTTTAATGCATTAATTTCTTTGCTATTAATTCATCGTTGCATAATAAACCTTGAATCTGAATCTGTACGTGATGTTGTAGTAGTAGTAGAAGTAGTAGTCGCAGCAGCAGCAGCAGCAGTAGCAGTCGTAGTAGTAGCAGTAGCTGTAGTAATAGTAGTAGTAGCAGTAGTAGTAGTAGTAGTAGTAGTAGTAGCAGCAGCAGTAGTAGCAGTAGTAGTAGTAGTAGTAGTAGTAGTAGCAGCAGCAGTAGTAGCAGTAGTAGTAGTAGTAGTAGTAGTAGTAGTAGTAGTAGTAGCAGTAGTAGTAGTTTATTTTCTTCAGTCATGTACTTAATCATGTACTTCATCATGTACTTCATCATGTACTTCATCATGTACTTCATCATGTACTTCATCATGTACTTCATCATGTACTTAATAGACTGTTACAAACATTTCACATAAAACTAAGTGAATTTGCATTGGACAGAGACACTTTTTAAACGTTATCCTGTACCTGTAAAGTGGATATGTGGAATGCCATACTGTGTAACATTTCAAACAAGCAGCCACGGACCCTCTGCTAGAAAAGTTCCGCAGTGCACCTTTAACTCCCTGCCGTCCCTTTCCCAGGATGTACTCCAACTGCTCGGGGCCGGGCTTCAGTTTGCACTCGGACATCGTGATGCCGTACATCTCCAAATACGGCTCCAAGGAGCAGATCCAGCGCTACATCCCCGAGATGACGGCCGGCAGGTGCATCAGCGCCATCGCCATGACGGAGCCGGGCGCGGGCAGGTCTGTGGAGGGGAGAGACTGTGGAAAAGGGGGAGGGAGAAGACGTTTAGAGATAAAACGAATGCACTTTGTGTGGTAGTGATTTACAGGGAGTCCGGACCAACGCCAGGAGAGACGGGAGCGACTGGATCCTGAACGGAAACAAGGTACGGCCATAAAAGTATCGAAACTCAGATATGACGCGATACTAAAACTAATATCGAAACTAGACACTCATTTGAGCAGGTATCGATACTAAACATTCACATACATATGAGAGAAATGAACCTTAACTGAATATGAATGAAATGATTTGACGTTAAAAATCACAGACATCTGTCGAAATAAATAGTGTTTTTTTATTCTCATCCTCGTATTCAAAGGAGTATTGAGTCTATTCCTTAGTATCGAAACAGAGTTTGAAAGACTGCATTTGAAATTCATGACCAAATAGTTGCACAAAAAGCATAATTAAGCCTAATTATTCAAATTAATTATGTAAATCTATATGTACAGGTAAAAAAAAATGTCTCAGCTTTATATTGTAATTGTGTTATCTGTTACATAAGGGTGAGTTGTACAGTTGTAGGGAGTATTATCTGTTACATAAGGGTGAGTTGTACAGTTGTAGGGAGTATTATCTGTTACATAAGGGTGAGTTGTTGTACAGTTGTAGGGAGTATTATCTGTTACATAAGGGTGAGTTGTACAGTTGTAGGGAGTATTATCTGTTACATAAGGTGAGTTGTACAGTTGTAGGGAGTATTATCTGTTACATAAGGGTGAGTTGTACAGTTGTAGGGAGTATTATCTGTTACATAAGGGTGAGTTGTTGTACAGTTGTAGGGAGTATTATCTGTTACATAAGGGTGAGTTGTACAGTTGTAGGGAGTATTATCTGTTACATAAGGGTGAGTTGTTGTACAGTTGTAGGGAGTATTATCTGTTACATAAGGGTGAGTTGTACAGTTGTAGGGAGTATTATCTGTTACATAAGGGTGAGTTGTACAGTTGTAGGGAGTATTATCTGTTACATAAGGGTGAGTTGTTGTACAGTTGTAGGGAGTATTATCTGTTACATAAGGGTGAGTTGTACAGTTGTAGGGAGTATTATCTGTTACATAAGGGTGAGTTGTTGTACAGTTGTAGGGAGTATTATCTGTTACATAAGGGTGAGTTGTACAGTTGTAGGGAGTATTATCTGTTACATAAGGGTGAGTTGTTGTACAGTTGTAGGGAGTATTATCTGTTACATAAGGTGAGTTGTACAGTTGTAGGGAGTATTATCTGTTACATAAGGGTGAGTTGTTGTACAGTTGTAGGGAGTATTATCTGTTACATAAGGTGAGTTGTACAGTTGTAGGGAGTATTATCTGTTACATAAGGGTGAGTTGTTGTACAGTTGTAGGGAGTATTATCTGTGACATAAGGTGAGTTGTACAGTTGTAGGGAGTATTATCTGTGACATAAGTGAGTTGTACAGTTGTAGGGAGTATTATCTGTTACATAAGGTGAGTTGTACAGTTGTAGGGAGTATTATCTGTTACATAAGGGTGAGTTGTTGTACAGTTGTAGGGAGTATTATCTGTTACATAAGGTGGTGTTGTACAGTTGTAGGGAGTATTATCTGTCACATAAGGGTGAGTTGTTGTACAGTTGTAGGGAGTATTATCTGTTACATAAGGGTGAGTTGTTGTACAGTTGTAGGGAGTATTATCTGTTACATAAGGTGAGTTGTACAGTTGTAGGGAGTATTATCTGTTACATAAGGGTGAGTTGTTGTACAGTTGTAGGGAGTATTATCTGTTACATAAGGGTGAGTTGTTGTACAGTTGTAGGGAGTATTATCTGTTACATAAGGGTGAGTTGTTGTACAGTTGTAGGGAGTATTATCTGTTACATAAGGGTGAGTTGTTGTACAGTTGTAGGGAGTATTATCTGTTACATAAGGTGAGTTGTACAGTTGTAGGGAGTATTATCTGTTACATAAGAGTGAGTTGTTGTATAGTTGTAGGGAGTATTATCATTTACATAAGGGTGAGTTGTACAGTTGTAGGGAGTATTATCTGTTACATAAGGGTGAGTTGTTGTACAGTTGTAGGGAGTATTATCTGTTACATAAGGGTGAGTTGTTGTACAGTTGTAGGGAGTATTATCTGTTACATAAGGTGAGTTGTACAGTTGTAGGGAGTATTATCTGTTACATAAGGGTGAGTTATTGTATAGTTGTAGGGAGTATTATCTGTTACATAAGGGTGAGTTGTTGTACAGTTGTAGGGAGTATTATCTGTTACATAAGGGTGAGTTGTTGTACAGTTGTAGGGAGTATTATCTGTTACATAAGGGTGAGTTGTTGTACAGTTGTAGGGAGTATTATCTGTTACATAAGGGTGAGTTGTACAGTTGTAGGGAGTATTATCTGTTACATAAGGGTGAGTTGTTGTACAGTTGTAGGGAGTATTATCTGTTACATAAGGTGAGTTGTACAGTTGTAGGGAGTATTATCTGTTACATAAGGGTGAGTTGTACAGTTGTAGGGAGTATTATCTGTTACATAAGGTGAGTTGTACAGTTGTAGGGAGTATTATCTGTTACATAAGGGTGAGTTGTTGTACAGTTGTAGGGAGTATTATCTGTGACATACGGGTGAGTTGTTGTACAGTTGTAGGGAGTATTATCTGTTACATATGTGTGAGTTGTTGTACAGTTGTAGGGAGAATTATCTGTGACATACGGGTGAGTTGTTGTACAGTTGTAGGGAGTATTATCTGTTACATAAGCGTGAGTTATTGTACAGTTGTAGGGAGTATTATCTGTTACATAAGGGTGAGTTGTTGTACAGTTGTAGGGAGTATTATCTGTTACATAAGGGTGAGTTGTACAGTTGTAGGGAGTATTATCTGTTACATAAGGGTGAGTTGTTGTACAGTTGTAGGGAGTATTATCTGTTACATAAGGGTGAGTTGTTGTACAGTTGTAGGGAGTATTATCTGTTACATAAGGTGAGTTGTACAGTTGTAGGGAGTATTATCTGTTACATAAGGGTGAGTTTTTGTACAGTTGTAGGGAGTATTATCTGTTACATAAGGGTGAGTTGTTGTACAGTTGTAGGGAGTATTATCTGTTATATAAGGGTGAGTTTTTGTACAGTTGTAGGGAGTATTATCTGTCACATAAGGGTGAGTTGTACAGTTGTAGGGAGTATTATCTGTTACATAAGGGTGAGTTATTGTATAGTTGTAGGGAGTATTATCTGTTACATAAGGGTGAGTTGTTGTACAGTTGTAGGGAGTATTATCTGTTACATAAGGGTGAGTTGTTGTACAGTTGTAGGGAGTATTATCTGTTACATAAGGGTGAGTTGTTGTACAGTTGTAGGGAGTATCATCTGTTACATAAGGGTGAGTTGTAAAATTAGGTCTGTTACATAAGGGTGAGTTGTTGTACAGTTGTAGGGAGTATTATGTGTTACATAATAGTAAGTTGTACAGTTGTAGGGAGTATTATCTTTTACATAAGGGTGAGTTGTTGTACAGTTGTAGGGAGTATTATCTTTTACATAAGGGTGAGTTGTACAGTTGTAGGGAGTATTATGTGTTACATAATAGTGAGTTGTTGTACAGTTGTAGGGAGTATTATCTTTTACATAAGGGTGAGTTGTTGTACAGTTGTAGGGAGTATTATCTGTTACATAAGGGTAGTTGTTCAGTTGTAGGGAGTATTATCTGTTCCATAAGGGTGAGTTATTGTACAGTTGTAGGGAGTATTATCTGTTACATAGCGTGAGTTTTTGTACAGTTGTAGGGAGTATTATCTGTCACATAAGGGTGAGTTGTTGTACAGTTGTAGGGAGTATTATCTGTGACATAAGGGTGAGTTGTTGTACAGTTGTAGGGAGTATTATCTGTTACATAAGGGTGAGTTGTTGTACAGTTGTAGGGAGTATTATCTGTGACATAAGTGAGTTGTGCTGTTGTAGGGAGTATTATCTGTTACATAAGCGTGAGTTATTGTGCAGTTGTAGGGAGTATTATCTGTTACATAAGGTGAGTTGTTGTACAGTTGTAGGGAGTATTATCTGTTACATAAGGGTGAGTTGTTGTACAGTTGTAGGGAGTATTATCTGTTACATAAGGGTGAGTTGTTGTACAGTTGTAGGGAGTATTATCTGTTACATAAGGGTGAGTTGTTGTACAGTTGTAGGGAGTATTATCTGTTACATAAGGGTGAGTTGTACAGTTGTAGGGAGTATTATCTGTTACATAAGGGTGAGTTGTTGTACAGTTGTAGGGAGTATTATCTGTTACATAAGGTGAGTTGTACAGTTGTAGGGAGTATTATCTGTTACATAAGGGTGAGTTGTTGTACAGTTGTAGGGAGTATTATCTGTTACATAAGGTGAGTTGTACAGTTGTAGGGAGTATTATCTGTTACATAAGGGTGAGTTGTTGTACAGTTGTAGGGAGTATTATCTGTTACATAAGGGTGAGTTGTTGTACAGTTGTAGGGAGTATTATCTGTTACATAAGGGTGAGTTATTGTACAGTTGTAGGGAGTATTATCTGTTACATAAGCGTGAGTTATTGTACAGTTGTAGGGAGTATTATCTGTTACATAAGGGTGAGTTGTTGTACAGTTGTAGGGAGTATTATCTGTTACATAAGGGTGAGTTGTACAGTTGTAGGGAGTATTATCTGTTACATAAGGGTGAGTTGTACAGTTGTAGGGAGTATTATCTGTTACATAAGGGTGAGTTGTTGTACAGTTGTAGGGAGTATTATCTGTTACATAAGGGTGAGTTGTTGTACAGTTGTAGGGAGTATTATCTGTTACATAAGTGTGAGTTATTGTACAGTTGTAGGGAGTATTATCTGTTACATAAGGGTGAGTTCTTGTACAGTTGTAGGGAGTATTATCTGTTACATAAGGGTGAGTTGTTGTACAGTTGTAGGGAGTATTATCTGTTACATAAGGGTGAGTTGTACAGTTGTAGGGAGTATTATCTGTTACATAAGGGTGAGTTGTTGTACAGTTGTAGGGAGTATTATCTGTTACATAAGAGTGAGTTCTTGTACAGTTGTAGGGAGTATTATCTGTTACATAAGGGTGAGTTCTTGTACAGTTGTAGGGAGTATTATCTGTTACATAAGTGTGAGTTATTGTACAGTTGTAGGGAGTATTATCTGTTACATAAGGGTGAGTTGTTGTACAGTTGTAGGGAGTATTATCTGTTACATAAGGGTGAGTTGTACAGTTGTAGGGAGTATTATCTGTTACATAAGGGTGAGTTGTACAGTTGTAGGGAGTATTATCTGTTACATAAGGGTGAGTTATTGTACAGTTGTAGGGAGTATTATCTGTTACATAAGGGTGAGTTGTTGTACAGTTGTAGGGAGTATTATCTGTTACATAAGGGTGAGTTGTTGTACAGTTGTAGGGAGTATTATCTGTTACATAAGGGTGAGTTGTACAGTTGTAGGGAGTATTATCTGTTACATAAGGGTGAGTTGTTGTACAGTTGTAGGGAGTATTATCTGTTACATAAGGTGAGTTGTACAGTTGTAGGGAGTATTATCTGTTACATATGGGTGAGTTGTACAGTTGTAGGGAGTATTATCTGTTACATAAGGTGAGTTGTACAGTTGTAGGGAGCATTATCTGTTACATAAGGTGAGTTGTACAGTTGTAGGGAGTATTATCTGGTACATAAGACATTTGGTTTCAGAATGGTTGTCTCATTAATAACCCAATAAAAGTTATTATTTTAGTCATTTTTGAGTAATTGAGTAAGAGTATTTTGTGCTATATTACACGTGTTAAACTGACGTTGGGTTAGTTTTACTGAGGTGAACAGACCTGGAGCTGTGTTTTGTTTCATTCACACATATTTGAGTAACTCTGTTTTTAATCTGTCTGCATCTCCAAAGCTCAAAACGCTCTGTTCCACCTTCTGATGTCTGTTC
Organism: Odontamblyopus rebecca; assembly: GCA_030686955.1. NCBI lineage: Eukaryota > Metazoa > Chordata > Actinopteri > Gobiiformes > Gobiidae > Odontamblyopus > Odontamblyopus rebecca. Next base: position 22,821,264 of record CM060675.1, read on the forward strand.
CGACCCGAGTGGATCTAACATATTAAACAGGACACAGGAGTCGAAAAGGTCACAAAAGTAAAATTGTTTTCGTAGTTTTAATTTTCTAAAAATGATTAAACTCGTGCCCAAAAACAAAGCAACAACAGAAAGGTGGACCCGGCTGAACAGAACAAGAGGATGTGGCACTGGTCCAGCCCCGTACAGGACTGAAACCGGTGCCGACATCGCTGACCTAAAGAAAAATGGCCCCAAACAAAAGGCGAAAACAGGTCAAACACAAAATGCAACTGCAACTAAAGACAAATCATCTGAGGCTGTGGAAAAGTCTGTATTATTGTATAAATGAATCAAAAGGAAATGACTAAGGACTGATCCAGACTTTTGCACAGCCTCAGATTGTTTATCTTCACCAGTTTTGTGGAGTTTTGCTAAAGCTGCTGCTGTCAGTTGAGTGGGAATGACGTCATTTACTTTCTGCAAAAATAGTGATTAATCATTTTAGAAATATACTATCACAAAGGAAAATTGCCACAGCACAAAACGGCACCAACGAAATCAAACGTTTCATCTAATTTTCTGCCTGTTTTGAGGCTGTTTCACATTTTGAGGGGCTGAACGATGTCAAATAAAACTGCTAATATCTTCACCATAATTGCACAAATCAAAATTTTTGCAGCACAAACAAAGCACAAATGATTGACATCATTTTGGGCAGTTTTTTAACCTTTCTGAAGCTTCCTGGGGGCTGGCGGACCCCAGTTTGACCTGTAAAAGAATTGTTAATTTCTCTAAAACTAAAGCAACACAAACAAACCTTTTAGCCGCACAAACAACTGACGTAGTTCTAGTGTCTGTGTGTGTATGATGGGGGCCAGCTTCACGCAGGTGAGAGGGTGCACCATGGATATGTGGCCTATTTATATTACACCACAAAACACAAATATAAAATACACCAGTATGATGTGCAGAGGGGCCCCAGAACCTAACAGTGTCACGGCTTTCTCCTCTGGCTCTTGGGGAGGGTGGATGCTCTTCCTCTCCTGCCCCTTATCTTTCCTGCTTTGTTTCTATGTCTCGTCTTGTCTAATGTCTTATTCCTCGACTCTCTCCGCTTTACTCTCCAAAACTAAATTAACTCTGGATTCGATAAATTGGTTTTAACAAAATTGACACTTTAACAAGACAAGCAGAGTCAGAAGAACCTGCGTGTTCTTCAGACACAGGATCTATCTATTCGGAACCAGGATTACGGGATTTTCACTTTGGATCACGCATGGACCTGATTTTCTGAAAATTCTGAGGCAGCTTTTCAAAGCCCCACTTGGCTGCCCGGAAACTGGAGTGAGGGGCAGAGCTTCAAGTACTCGAACTTTGTGACTCTGGGCCGGGGTCTGATGGACATGCTTGGACATGGTGGCTCTAAATCGCAATTTTTGGATAAAATCTGGAGGAAACATGGAGTTCTGCACAGAAATGACCTTGAAGACCAATGGACAAACAGAGCAGTGTTATGGAAATTCGCCGTAGCTGCTCGAAAACAAAACAACCCAATCTTATCTTTGGACTCCCCAGTGCCGGACAAGGCTCAGCTGCCCTGAGAGCAGCAGAGAGACCCTGACCCCCCCTTCCCAAAACCCCTCACAGCGTCCTCCCGACCTGTGGGCGGGTCTGTTTCTGGACACTGTCTACTGGACCATCTCCTCCCTGACTCCTCCTCCTCCTGCAATGTCCTGTCATAATGTATATATGTGTTCTTTCTGTTGTTCTTCCTCTATTTTCCTTCTTTCTCTGTAGAAGTTAGTTATAGTTATTATAGTTAGTATAGAGAAAGAGTTATGAAAGATAGTATGGAGATAGAGTTATGAAAGAGAGTCTGTCACAGTAGTAATCTCATAGCTTCCTGTTTCAGTTTGTGGTAAATAAAGATACTTATGTCAGTTAGACTCACTTGTTTCGTTCAGATATTTGTGGGATTATAATCTCTAGACTCATCTGTTTAGTTTAGCTTTGTGGAGGGTGAAGGGTGGAGGGAAATGTGGGACTGTTCTTTTTTAATCACTGTAAAACGCTTTGTGTTGCATTTTTGTTTGAAAAGCGCCAAATGACTCTAGTGGAGTCATTTGGAGTTTAAAAACACAGTGGAGCACTTCCTGTATTACCACATAACATCAGAAGAGGGAGCAGAGTGTTTTCGAGTATGTTTTTGATGAGGAAACATAAGATAGACGATGAAATACAGGCCCTTGAAACTACTGAGCTGAACCACTGTTACGTGCATTTTTAAGACCGTGGTTTATTTGAGTCACCGTATTGAATGAACCGCACCCTGAACTGAACGCATGTCCCTCAGGTGTTCATCACAAACGGGTGGATGGCAGACCTGGTGGTGGTGGTGGCGGTGACCAATCGCGAGGCCAAGTCCCCCGCCCACGGCATCAGCCTGTTCCTGGTGGAGGACGGCACCAAGGGCTTCAACAAGGGACGCAAGCTGGAGAAGATCGGCCTGAAGGCGCAGGTACGGCCCCGAGATCCGCATTTGTGTCGCCGTGGAGGCAAACGGCGAAGTTACAGGTCTGATCTGCGGAGAGGCGAGCCCATTCAGAGTTATTCATGCTAAAACTTGCCTTGAGAATCATAAAAACTCTCGATTGAATGCAAGATAGGGATGGCTGATTTCGTATTGTGGAATATTCCAGGCAAATCGACCGTATCTCCATGGAGACGAGCAAAAATGTTCATCTGAAAGAACTAATTCTACAGTTTTTGAATGTTATCGCAGTTACAATAGAGTCAAATTTGTGTAATTGTAAGTGACTTTTTTACAGATTATTGGCTCAGTTAAATCATTATGCCTTATGTATGTTACACTGGATGACACTCGGAACCATAACAAAGCCCGGTGTGGTCTAGAGGGTCTAGAGGGAACCTGGCCCCGGCCCCCCTCACACACTAAAGGGGCCAGAAGCCAAGGAGGCTCCGTATGATCGAGCACTGGAGTTAGTTTTCAGAAAACCGTATAAAAAGATGTGTTCTGATAAAAGCCTCTTGCTGTTTCATTATTCCATTCAGGGGCCTTGTTTTACCTTTTAGTAGTTTCAAATTATCGTATTTTACTTATTTTATTGTATTATTATATAAATGTTACAATATACTATTTATTTTGTTTTACCAAAAAAAAAGTTAAATATTAAAACAAGTTAATATTGGTTGAGCGAGGTCTTGAGTTAAATATTTGAAATAAAAATCTCACGATTTTGTTGGGTATTTTTTTATTAATTTCTTGAATGTCAAAGAATCCAAAGTTCAGGTAAAAACTAAACGTTAACATCAATTTTGGTCAGTAATTCTCAACAAGACACTTAAAATACAGGTTGACCTCTAACATTTGTAAGAGCAAACTGTACAGGCGACTTAACTCCAAATCCAAACTGTACAGGCGACTTAACTCCAAATCCAAACTGTACAGGCGACTTAACTCCAAATCCAAACTGTACAGGCGACTTAAATCCAAATCCAGACTGTACAGGCGACTTAACTCCAAATCCAAACTGTACAGGCGACTTAACTCCAAATCCAAACTGTACAGGCGACTTAACTCCAAATCCAGACTGTACAGGCGACTTAACTCCAGATCCAAACTGTACAGGCGACTTAACTCCAAATCCAAACTGTACAGGCGACTTAACTCCAAATCCAAACTGTACAGGCGACTTAAATCCAAATCCAAACTGTACAGGCGACTTAACTCCAAATCCAAACTGTACAGGCGACTTAACTCCAAATCCAAACTGTACAGGCGACTTAAATCCAAATCCAAACTGTACAGGCGACTTAACTCCAAATCCAAACTGTACAGGCGACTTAACTCCAAATCCAAACTGTACAGGTGACTTAAATCCAAAATTCAAACTGTACAGGCGACTTAACTCCAAATCCAAACTGTACAGGCGACTTAACTCCAAATCCAAACTGTACAGGCGACTTAACTCCAAATCCAAACTGTACAGGCGACTTAACTCCAAATCCAAACTGTACAGGCGACTTAACTCCAAATCCAAACTGTACAGGCGACTTAACTCCAAATCCAAACTGTACAGGCGACTTAACTCCAAATCCAAACTGTACAGGCGACTTAACTCCAAATCCAAACTGTACAGGCGACTTAACTCCAAATCCAAACTGTACAGGCGACTTAACTCCAAATCCAAACTGTACAGGCGACTTAACTCCAGATCCAAACTGTACAGGCGACTTAACTCCAAATCCAAACTGTACAGGCGACTTAACTCCAAATCCAAACTGTACAGGCGACTTAACTCCAAATCCAAACTGTACAGGCGACTTAACTCCAAATCCAAACTGTACAGGCGACTTAACTCCAAATCCAAACTGTACAGGCGACTTAACTCCAAATCCAAACTGTACAGGCGACTTAACTCCAAATCCAAACTGTACAGGCGACTTAACTCCAAATCCAGACTGTACAGGCGACTTAACTCCAAATCCAAACTGTACAGGCGACTTAACTCCAAATCCAAACTGTACAGGCGACTTAACTCCAAATCCAAACTGTACAGGCGACTTAACTCCAAATCCAAACTGTACAGGCGACTTAACTCCAAATCCAAACTGTACAGGCGACTTAACTCCAAATCCAAACTGTACAGGCGACTTAACTCCAAATCCAGACTGTACAGGCGACTTAACTCCAAATCCAAACTGTACAGGCGACTTAACTCCAAATCCAAACTGTACAGGCGACTTAACTCCAAATCCAAACTGTACAGGCGACTTAACTCCAAATCCAAACTGTACAGGCGACTTAACTCCAAATCCAAACTGTACAGGCGACTTAACTCCAAATCCAAACTGTACAGGCGACTTAACTCCAAATCCAAACTGTACAGGCGACTTAACTCCAAATCCAAACTGTACAGGCGACTTAACTCCAGATCCAAACTGTACAGGCGACTTAACTCCAGATCCAAACTGTACAGGCGACTTAACTCCAAATCCAGACTGTACAGGCGACTTAACTCCAAATCCAAACTGTACAGGCGACTTAACTCCAAATCCAAACTGTACAGGCGACTTAACTCCAAATCCAAACTGTACAGGCGACTTAACTCCAAATCCAAACTGTACAGGCGACTTAACTCCAGATCCAAACTGTACAGGCGACTTAACTCCAGATCCAAACTGTACAGGCGACTTAACTCCAAATCCAAACTGTACAGGCGACTTAACTCCAAATCCAAACTGTACAGGCGACTTAACTCCAAATCCAAACTGTACAGGCGACTTAACTCCAAATCCAAACTGTACAGGCGACTTAACTCCAAATCCAAACTGTACAGGCGACTTAACTCCAAATCCAAACTGTACAGGCGACTTAACTCCAAATCCAAACTGTACAGGCGACTTAACTCCAAATCCAAACTGTACAGGCGACTTAACTCCAAATCCAAACTGTACAGGCGACTTAACTCCAAATCCAAACTGTACAGGCGACTTAACTCCAAATCCAAACTGTACAGGCGACTTAACTCCAAATCCAAACTGTACAGGCGACTTAACTCCAGATCCAAACTGTACAGGCGACTTAACTCCAGATCCAAACTGTACAGGCGACTTAACTCCAAATCCAAACTGTACAGGCGACTTAACTCCAAATCCAAACTGTACAGGCGACTTAACTCCAGATCCAAACTGTACAGGCGACTTAACTCCAAATCCAAACTGTACAGGCGACTTAACTCCAAATCCAAACTGTACAGGCGACTTAACTCCAAATCCAAACTGTACAGGCGACTTAACTCCAAATCCAAACTGTACAGGCGACTTAACTCCAAATCCAAACTGTACAGGTGACTTAAATCCAGATCCAAACTGTACAGGCGACTTAACTCCAGATCCAAACTGTACAGGCGACTTAACTCCAAATCCAAACTGTACAGGCGACTTAACTCCAAATCCAAACTGTACAGGCGACTTAACTCCAAATCCAAACTGTACAGGCGACTTAACTCCAAATCCAAACTGTACAGGCGACTTAACTCCAAATCCAAACTGTACAGGCGACTTAACTCCAAATCCAAACTGTACAGGCGACTTAACTCCAAATCCAAACTGTACAGGCGACTTAACTCCAGATCCAAACTGTACAGGCGACTTAACTCCAAATCCAAACTGTACAGGCGACTTAACTCCAAATCCTAATCCACTTTATTTCTACAGCACATTTTACAAACAGCAGTTTCCAAAGAGCTGAGATAAAACAAAAAGAATGCTAAAATTTGGTCATATCAGTCCTAAAACAATAAAACCAGTAAAATCAAATTAAAGCAACACCATAAAAATCACACTCAAACTTACAATCGGACAGGGAGAGTCTTTGCTACTTGGTCAGTGAGAGACACTGAAGTTCACAGTCCAAAAACTGCTCAAAGATGTACAATATCTGTAAACAGTAGGAAATATAACTGCTCACCTCTGCTGACCTGTACTTTGTGTTTTAAATGTCCTGTTGGTGCTGCAGGACACGGCGGAGCTGTTCTTTGAGGATGTGCGTCTGCCTGCCGACGCTCTCCTGGGCCAGGTCAACAAGGGCTTCTTCTACCTCATGAACGAGCTGCCACAGGTGAGGAGGACGCTTCACTGAGACCTCTCACTACAGACTCTTGTAAACTGGATCTGTGACGGTCGGGCTCATAACATTTTCATTTTCAGCTTGTGTGTGACAGGTGCTTATCTTTTTGTCTTTGTATTTTCTCTCTTTAAGCGTCATTCTTGGTTGTTGAACATGTGAGTAAGCACCTCCAGAGCATTTACAATCACACGTGGGGTTGAGGTTCAGCTGCTGCAGAGCTCTCCTCACATCTGACCTTGTTACACTAAGATCACTAGATGTTCTGGTGAGCCTGGAAGGAGGAGAACTGTATTTAGGGCTTCAAACACCTCCTCTGTGATGTTGTTGAGGGCATTAGGGAGAGAAGGTCCCCTGGCCACTCTGTCTCCTTCTTTTAATAGTTATTTCTCTGATACCTGTACACGTTCTCCGAGGGTCATTGGTGAGGACATGACATGAATCTTTACATCATGGTTCTTTTTTGCTCTTGTGATGCCACCATCTCATTTTTACCCAGTAATGGATGCTGCGTACTCTTCAAAATCTACATGTCCGTTTGTAGATGCTGCCTCTCTAAAAACCTGTCAGTCAGTATGTTCAAAGTGTCCTGCAGCAGCTCATCTGCCCCAGGAGGCCACACGTTGAGGATTTTTTTTTTTTTTTTTGAGTCACTGGCAATTTTTTTCTTATTTATTTGTTTATTTGTCAGTGACTGTACCAAAACCAAATAAGTAGCTGATGTAATGTACATGAGGCTTCTAGCGACTAATTTGCAGAGGTAAAGTCTCAGGGTCGACTGAGACTTTAGGTCCGGAGGTAAAGTCTCAAGGTCGACTGAGACTTTAGGTCCGGAGGTAAAGTCTCAGGGTCGACTGAGACTTTAGGTCCGGAGGTAAAGTCTCAGGGTCGACTGAGACTTTAGGTCCGGAGGTAAAGTCTCAAGGTCGACTGAGACTTTAGGTCCGGAGGTAAAGTCTCAGGGTCGACTGAGACTTTAGGTCCGGAGGTAAAGTCTCAGGGTCGACTGAGACTTTAGGTCCGGAGGTAAAGTCTCGGGGTCGACTGAGACTTTAGGTCCGGAGGTAAAGTCTCAGGGTCGACTGAGACTTTAGGTCCGGAGGTAAAGTCTCGGGGTCGACTGAGACTTTAGGTCCGGAGGTAAAGTCTCAAGGTCGACTGAGACTTTAGGTCCGGAGGTAAAGTCTCAGGGTCGACTGAGACTTTAGGTCCGGAGGTAAAGTCTCATGGTCGACTGAGACTTTAGGTCCAGAGGGAAAGTCTCAGGGTCGACTGAGACTTTAGGTCCGGAGGTAAAGTCTCATGGTCGACTGAGACTTTAGGTCCGGAGGTAAAGTCTCATGGTCGACTGAGACTTTAGGTCCAGAGGGAAAGTCTCAGGGTCGACTGAGACTTTAGGTCCGGAGGTAAAGTCTCATGGTCGACTGAGACTTTAGGTCCAGAGGGAAAGTCTCAGGTTGATTGAGACTTTAGCTCCACAGGGAAAGAGTTCCACAGCTGTGTTCCTTTGACTGAGAACCTTGAGAACCCAGAGCAGTTCTGCCTCTGTTCACTGCAGTTCCACTGACTCCAGCTCTGGGCCTCACTCCTTCATTTGTGTATTTTTGTATTAACTGACACATTACAGCAGGAGCAAGACCATTAAGACACTTGAATATGTTTTTTTATTAAAGAGAAACTGATCAAATGATCAAATGTCATCAGTTTATATTTTTCAGTGATCGCGCAGTGATGCCACTTTACTGATTTTTGATCAGACACCTTTTGTATTTGTTTATACTAAACACAATCAATCAATTAAATTCTGTCCCACTTTAACTGTGGCTACTTAATTTGTTTATGTTATTGTAATGTGACCTTGGGTTTCCAGAAAGGCACCTAATAAATAAAATGTATTATTATTATTCTACAGAGACATCAGAGGCTTTAGCTCTTTAATCCGCTGTGTAAAAGTCCAGGCTGCCTACAGACCTTTGTGTCAGATCAGAATAATGTGGGAGTGATGTGGAATTGTGTTAATGATGTGTGTTTATGGCACAGAGGTTAATGATCCACTCTTGTGTGTGTGTGTAGGAGCGTCTGGCGATCGCGGGCATGGCTCTGGCCAGTGCAGAGTTCATGTTTGAGGAGACCAGGAGCTACGTGCTGCAGAGGAAAGCCTTTGGCAAAACCATCGCCCATCTACAGGTCCCATTTCAGGATCACTGAGGTTTTTAAGGTGTATCCCCCATGTGCTCTCCTCATATGTGTGTGTGTGTGTGTGTGCGTGTGTGTGTGTGTGTGTGTGTGTGTGTGTGTATGTGTGTGTGTGTGTGTGTGCGTGTGTGTGTGTGTGTGTGTGCGTGCGTGCGTGTGTGTCCGTGTGTGTGTGTGTGTGTGTGTGTGTCTGTGTGTGTCTGTGTGTGTCTGTGTGTGTCTGTGTGTGTCTGTGTGTGTGTGTGTGTGTGTGTGTGTGTGTGTGTGTGTGTGTGTGTGTGTGTGTGTGTGTGTGTGTGTGTGTGTGTGTGTGTGTGTGTGTGCCCTCAGACGGTGCAGCACAAACTGGCTGAGTTGAAGACAGACATCTGTGTGGGTCGGGCGTTCGTAGACAGCTGTCTGCAGCTGCACGCAGAGGGACGTCTGGACGCTCCCACGGCCTCCATGGCCAAGTACTGGTGAGCGACACACTTCTTCCACAGGGATCAGGAGGACGGGTCCATGCGATGCCTTTTGTCCAAACACTGACTACATGCCAGAGGATCAAACAGAAACATGTTCACAGATTACTGTTCATAATCGCTATAACACAAACAATTAAGGTTAAAATTTCAACTTTGAATTCCATCCATTCACTGTGACTTTTATCTGTGCAATAACCTGCTCCACAACCCACGTGCAATACCATTATGTGCAATACGTGTGAAATACTCTACTACACCTTATTTAATCCTAATGCACCTTTGTATTTTATTACATTATTATCATATCTGTATTTCATCATAGTTTTTACTATACTGTGTACTTATTTCCCTTGTATTTGCAAACACGTTTTACCAGTACTATTTATTGCAGCTCTTAGTACTTCCTGAATATCAGCGACTCAAACGGTTCTTCTCATCCTGAGCATTTCACTGCATCGTCGACCTTGTGTTGAACCTGCACATGACAAATAAACAATCTTGAATCTTGACTCTTTAGGGCATCTGACCTCCAGAACAAAGTGGCTACTCAGTGCGTCCAGCTCCACGGAGGCTGGGGCTACATGTGGGAATACCCCATCGCCAAGTGAGTACCAGAGGTTTACCTGCAAAAACACTCAAGATATAAACACTTCAATCTACCAGAAAATACTTAAAAGTGGTAAAATGATCTGGCTGCATGGACAGATCATTGATTTTGACAAGGTGTCTTAAAATAAACTCCCTCTAGACTGGAATTAAACAGTCTCTGAACGAATAAGTCGATAATAAATCTGAAAACAAGTTAAATAACCTGATATAAGTGTTCAAATCTTGGCCAGATCAGAGAAATTTGTGTATGTAAATGTAAATATTTTCTAACTTTTTCATTTTTTTCCTCCGTAGGGCTTTTGTGGACTCGAGAGTGCAGCCCATCTACGGAGGAACCAACGAGATCATGAAAGAACTCATAGCTCGCAGTATCATCAGTACTAAATAAGTACTTCTGAATATCCTGTACGTGTGCGTTTGTCTCCACTGAAAATCCTGTGCCTCCTTTGTACGTTTTATCACTTTGAATCTAATTTAATCTGATCTTTTATTCCCACTTTTGCCTTGAATTACACGCAGTATAAATATGATGTGAATTTTGATAATAAATACTGTGTAGTTCCTTGTACTGTGCTGTTGTGGTCAGTAGGGGGCAGCAGTTTGATGGATTCATGTCATTTCTAAAGCAGGGATTCAAAGAATAGTGGAGCGCTCTCTCTTCTCTGCTACTATCTTCTTTCTTCCCTTCTTTTCCCCCTCTCTTTTCCCTCACTTTCTCCTTTTTTTTGCACACCAAACCCCTCTTCCTCCTCCATCTCTCTCTCCTCCCCACTGCCTTTCATCTCTCAGGTGCAGAGATAGAGGAAGAGAAAGATGAGATCCCCCACTCTTGCCTTTCCCTCTCTCTCTCTCTTTCCCGCTCATCTCCATCCCTCCCTTCCCTCTCTCCTTCCCTCTCCCATCTCTCTCTCCTCTTTCCCCTCTTCTGCCGGTCGCTTGTCCCTCTCATCCCTCACTTTACCTACCTCCCTCTCTCTATCTCTCCCTATCTCTCTTCCCCCTCTTTCTCCAATCCTCCCTTCTCCCTCTCCTGTTCCCCCTCTCTCTCACCTCTTTCTCCTCTCCTTCTCTCTTGTCCCTCCTCTCATTTCCATCCCTCCCCTCCCTCTCTCCTTCTCTCTCTCCATCCCTCTCATCCCCCCCTTTACATCCCTCTCTCTCCTCTTTCCTCAATCCTCTTTCTCCATCCTCATCTCTCCCCTCCCTCTCTGTCTCTCCCCTCACTCTCTCTTTCTTTCTCCACTCGCTCCCTTCCTCCCCTTTCTTTCTCCTCTCCCTTCTCTCTCCCCTCCCTCTCCATCTCTTGCATCTCACTCGCCTCTTTCCCTCTCTGTCATTTCTCCCTTTACCTCCCTCTCTCCCCTCTTTCTTCAATCCTCCCTCTTTCCTCTCCTCATCTCCATCTTTCCTCTCCCTCTCTCTCTTTCTCCTCCTGTTCCCCCTCTCTCACCTCTTCCTCTCACACCTCTCTTTTCTCTCTCCCCTCCTCACTTTACCTTATCCCTCTCCCTCCTTCGCTTCTCTCTCCTTCTATCTCTCCATCTCTTTCTCCCTCCTCTCTCCCGCTCCTCTCCTCCCTCTGTCATATCTCCCTTTACCTCCCTCTCCTCTCATTTCCATGTCTCCCCTTGCCTCTTCCTCTCTTCTCTTTCTCCCCTTTCCCTCTTTCCTCTCCTCCCTCTCCTCTCATCTCCATCCCTCATTCCCTCTCTCCTTACCCCCCTCTCTCTCATCTCTTCTCTCTCCTCACATCCCTCCCTCCTTTCCTTCTCTCCTTCCCCCTCTCTCTCTCATCATCTCTCTCCCCTCACTCTACTCTTTCTCACTCTCCTCTCTCCCCCTCACTCCCTTCCCTCTCCCTCTATCTCATCCCTCCCTTTACCTGCCCCTCTCTTTCTTTGCTCCCTCTCCTCTCATCTCCATCTCTCCCTCTCCACCCCTCCCTCCCTTCCTTCTCTCCTTCCCTCTCTCCCCTCTCTACTCTTTCTCACTCCCTTCCCTCTCCCCCTCTCTCTCCTCTCCCCCTCTATCTCATCCCCCTTTTACCTCCCTCTCCCCTCTCTTTCTTCATTCCTTCCTCTCCTCTGTCTCTCCTATCTCCCTCTCCTCCCTCTCTCATCCCTCCCTTTCTTCAATCCTCCCTCTCTCCTCTCATCTCCATTTCTCTCCTTTCATCTCCTCCCTCTCTCTTCTCCCCTCTGTCTCGCCTCTCCCCTCCCTCTCTTCTCTCTCTCCTCCCTCTCTCCGTCTCTCCTCTCCCCTCCCTCTCTCCTCTCCCCCCTCACTCTACTCTCTCACTTTCCTCTCTTCTCCCACTCCCTCCCTCTCCTCTCCTCCCTCTATCTCATCCCTCCCTCTCCTCTCCTCCCTCTATCTCATCCCTCCCTCTCCTCTCCTCCCTCTGTCTCATCCCTCCCTTGACCTCCCTCTTCCTCCTCTCCTCCCTCTTCCTCTCCTCCCTCTTTCTCTCTCTCTCTCTCTCTCTGCGCTCCATCTTTTGCTCAGCAACAGCCACACCCCTGAGTGTGACTGCGGAGCCACTTCCTCTGAGCCTGAGTCCAGCTCAGATCCTGGATCTTTCTCTCTCTCACACTCCTTTAATATTCTCTCCTTCTTTACTTAAAGCCATTCGATATTTGAATAATGAGCATGAAATATGTTTTATGTCGTGACTGAAGGTTTAGGAGACTCCCGTTTTCATTCTAAGACCACTGTTTGTTTTGATTTATTTCAGGGACAGAATTTGAGAACCTAAAGACAAATGTAGTGGCTTTAAAAATTGAACAAATCTCTCCTGGCCGACCAGACATTTGAATTCTGTGTGAACACCAGACGTCCCTGTTTCCCCAGGACAGTCCTGACCCTGTGTCCCCTGTCCCTGCAGATTTATACAAAACCACTGATTTGTCCCAGTTTTATATAAGAATGTCCCTATTTTTGATCTAAACCAGGACTAAACCAAGACTAAACCAGGACTAACCCAGGACTAACCCAGGACTAAACCAGGACTAAACCAAGACTAACCCAGGACTAAACCAGGACTAAACCAAGACTAACCCAGGTCTACATCAGTTCTAAACCAGGATTAAACCAAGACTAACCCAGGTCTACATCAGTTCTAAACCAGGACTAAACCAAGACTAACCCAGGTCTACATCAGTTCTAAACCAGGATTAAACCAAGACTAACCCAGGTCTACATCAGTTCTAAACCAGGACTAAACCAAGACTAACCCAGGTCTACATCAGTTCTAAACCAGGACTAAACCAAGACTAACCCAGGCCTACATCAGTTCTAAACCAGGACTATCACAATTTTTGACTAATCTGATCCCCGCCAACAGTAAAGACGAGCATGAATTGTCATTTGTTTAGCCAGAATACAGAAAATGTACAAAATATATATATATATATATATATATACCATGGCGTGTCCCAGTTTTAAATTGTAATAATCTGGTCGCACTAACTCCAATATAATTTTTGTTATTAAGCCAATGACAATTTAAAAAAATGTTTTTTTTTGTTTTTTGTTTGCAGTGGTGGAAAGTCCTGAAAATCTGTATTCAAGTAAATGTAGAGTAGAGTTACTCTGAGGTCTAGTTGCCAGCAGCTTTTTAACACAAATTTAGAATCATTTTAGATCACACTGTTTTATAGAACTTGAGCAATTAAAAAGTGGAAAACTATTATTTATTTTTTACTGTAATTTCCATAGTAATGATATAAAATTTAATTTAATTCACCAGTGGATATAGGTGTATATTTATTTTACAGTTTGTTCATTGTAAACCGCAAAAGTGATAAAACATCTTCTATTCGTCTATTTATTTAAACAAACTCAAGTTAGGCTGTGTAGAAGTGGGCAGAGATAGGGGGTAGATGAAAACAGATATTTTTATTACACTAAAGCCTCAAATGCAGGAAAATACTGGACTGAAGCGACTAAAAATACAAATTTGAGTAAGTAAATGATGAGGGGAAACATGTTTAATTTGCATAACACGTCTTCTTTAATAGAAAATCCAAGGCAAACCATGTTATTTCCGCCTAATACTTTAATTTAATCCAAATTTGGGCTATTTTACGCACAAATTACGACCAACAATCTGCACTTGACTTCATCCAAACCACGTGTCTCGCCTTTTCCCTCATTTACAACCATCTACGGAATCCCCTTGCGCCTTTTCCCCTCCACTCCCGCACTTACGGTATCGGGGCGGGCTCTCCCTCTCCCTCGGCGGCGCGCTCGTCCCCCCTCTCCCCGGCTCGTCTCACTCCTCACCGGGACTCCTAAGCGTCTCTCTGCTCCCCCACCTCCAGGTAAGCCCCTCTCTTCCATCACTTTGCACGCTTTTCCGCCGCTTTTTTTTTTACGCAAATCACTCCGTTTTACATTTCCCCGCGTTCCAAAGTTCATCCATGAAGCCTGTTAACCTGCTAATCCCGTCCGATTGTGCAGAGATGTGACGTGCACGCGTGTGAAGCGATGTTCAACGAGATACGGTTTGCTTTGTTGCGTTTGGCTCGGGTTTTTAACGCGGATTCGCTCGGATAACATGTCTCCAACCGTGCGTAATATGCGCGCTTTTGGACACGTTTGGCCCCCGTGCGTCTTGGCTTTGCGTATCTCCGCCGCTGCAGCCTTTTGTTCTGGTCCACGCCTGGATGGATGATGCTGAGACCGGCTTGACTTCGCGACGGATTCACCTGTTACTAGCGCGATTCCGAGTCGTAGCCAGTTCACGAATCCCGTTGCGTACGCGATTCTTTTGTGCTAAATGGTTTATTAATGTATATTTTCTTGGAGATGGGAGTGTCCCCTGTCTAGTCTAGTTGGCACCACACATGCCACCCTCTCGCCCTGGCCCCCAGCGACATGACTTTGCACGTATAGCCGCATAGTTTTACGCATTTACGACACGAATTGGTGCGTAAAAATCGTTTTTGACAGTTTCATCATCGATGTTCGGACTCGGTGTTTGGTGGGTTTGCAGCAGGCGCTCTGATTGCCTCCCAAATGTATCGTAACGTGATTTATTTGCGTGTTCACCTGTGGATAGGCATCTAGAAAGCTCCGGTCTTTGCTTCTTCCATTAGTTCGGCTCGAATTATGGTGCAATTTAATTTCCGTGTCGCCAGAAATCTTTGTGGATTTGGTGCACTACAGTGTGGACAGTGTGGATGCTGGTTTTGAGACGTTGATATTGGCACGTTTAAGCGACTGTCACTATATAAATCTAGTTGTATTGATTGATAAATATTGAAAATAATTTGGAATTTTTGTAGAACACGTTTACTATGAGACAGTAACACTTTATTTATGTAAAAAAATCATATTCGGGCAATCAATAAAACTATTTTCATCATTTAACTGAAGATGGTTTGGACTGGTCTAGTGAGGGCATCTGGTTTAAACCAAGTACAGTGTGTCCCAAAACATCATTTTAAAAACAATTATCTAAAGTTTATTATGGGATTTTGTTTGCCAGCTGAAGTTTTTCCAAATTCTGCACTAAAATCTGTGCAGTTTTTGGTGCGAACAGATTCCAAAATGCAAATTTCGGGCTTCTCTCTGGGAGTAAATGGCTCAACAAAAATGAAACATCAAAGATAAATTCTTGATCTGTTTCTGTACATTCTGTGAAAATTTGAGCTTATTTCAACAAGAATTGCCAAAATTATTGCCCTTTTTGTGGGACGTTCTGTTGGATGGAGCGAGACGTCTTTTCCACAAGGTGAGAAATCTGTGAAACTGGGTCAAGAAAGAGATGAGATGATGCATAATTTATGGTTCAATCCGGGTCACAATTTTGCCAATATCTGAGTTTATTTTCTTTCACATTTTCCATATAACTCGGCGCTTTGAAACTAACTTCTCAGCAAATGGAACTGATCAGCGCTGAAGCCTTTTTATCCAGTCCAAATGTAAACGCAAATCTCACTCATCATTTCTGGTTCTGTACGATATTATGCTCTAGAAATGCCCTGTTCAAGATTTTTGGGCTTCCAAGTTGATTTTTTTTGTTCAGGAGTGCTCCGATACCGATCCGATACATTTTTGTGTAGTGTCGTGAAGGAAGTTTGTACCTTGGCTCCAAAAAGTCCTTTAGACAACAAAAGTCTATGTTTTCTACGACAGTCGGCTGCTGATCGTCTGAAGCGATGAATTTGACAATCGTCTGTGTTACTTTCTTGGATGTGTCGCCATTTCCACGGAGCTTTTCTCTTCTTTGAAATGGCTTTACCGTCTTGTTCTTGTAAATCTTAAACTCGTCCGGATGATTCTTTTGTAAGTTTGTTTGCAGCGAGTCCATGTGGCTGTAGACCCTTTTAAGGCGGAAGTGATTTAAAAAAGCAGCGGAAGCAGCATTGTTCCCCGTTCATTCTGATTCATTCAGACTGAACATGAACAGAAGATGGAGATAAAAACATTTCCAGCACCAAAATGTCTGGTTGTTGTGTGTGTTTTACTCACTGATCGCACGAGGATCTGGCAGTCGGACGTCATTTGTCAAAGTTCAGCTTGTTGAGGAAATATTCTCGATCTTTGGACGATGATCCTTTCACAGAGCTCGATAAGCTGCTGAGTTCTGCCGTACTTCTGTTGCCAAAATGTGCGACTGAGCCTCCGTCACCACTGCTTACGAACACTGAAAGGGTCAATTTTACTCTCGTTTTGTTGTAGTGAAAAGTCCCACAGCCACATGGAGGAGGTTTGATTTACGGCTGCTGTAAAGCGTGTCGATGCTGCAAAAACATGTGAAACTGGATCAGTCTGATCACATGACTGAATCCGATACTCACAAAAGAGCTGGATTGTGAGCCGATGCGATACTGAATATTGGATCAGGATATTCCTTTTAAGTGCTATCTAAGCTTTCCTAGAATGTTCCACAGTACAGCATTAAAAACATCTCCAGCTCCTAAAGCTTTTAGAATGTTTTTCTGATCAGAAACAGACCTGGTGTTCCGTTTTGTTTCACTCTCACACACAAACTGCAGATTTTCCTTGAGTTCTTCTCTCTGAAAACACTTCACACTTTGTGATGTCATGCGGTAATACAGGAAGTGCTCCACTGTGTTTTCAAACTCCCTACACCTTCACTAGAATCATTTGGACAATTTCAGCTGTGGAATTGCCCATTTCTACTGAACAAAAGGCAAAAAATAGCTGTTAACTTGAAAACTTCATGACATCACAAGGTGGAACCGAGCAGAGACTAATAATAATGTGTGTGACAAAACAAAACACAAGTCCATGTGTGTTTCTGAGGAGGTAACAACATTCTAACAGGATTTAAGTCCCACAAGAGTCAGTTTTATATTAAAAGTAACAGCTTCAACGTAAAAACATTTTGTCCGTTAGTTTCAGACCTGGTTTAGTTCTGGTGCTGTTCTGGTGCTGTTCTGGTTTAGTTCTGGTGCTGTTCTTCTTGGGTGGTGTGAAGAGTTGGAGATCCTCTCGCTGTGAGTCAGGGTGCTCATACCGTGTTCTGCCAAAATTGCCACTCTCATTAGTGTTGATCTTCTGCGGTCGGACATCTCCCCCGAGCACCACTGACCTTCATACCTCTGCTGTATTTAAGCTCCAGAACTTCTGACACATCCTCCACCGCTGGAATCAAAGCCTCGGAGTCTGTACCAGGTTCTGACCGTCTTAAAAACATGAAAAAACAGAACAAAATCATTTGAAACCGTTCAGTGGCCCAAAGTTCCTTATATGTTCAGAGCTTCACCAAGATGAGTTTAAACGAGCTTTTCACAACTCTCCAGACCAGAGGAGAAGTCTAATGCCGCACTGTGGGACATTTCAGGCAAAGCAAGAACATCTCCACTGAAACAAGAAAATGGTCAAACCAGGACTAAACCAGGTCTAACCCAGGACTAAACCAGGTCTAACTCAGGACTAAACTGAACTGAACCAGGTCTAACCCAGGACTAAACCAGGTCTAACCCAGGACTAAACCAGGTCTAACTCAGGACTAAACTGAACTGAACCAGGTCTAACCCAGGACTAAACCAGGACTAAACCAGGTCTAACTCAGGACTAAACCAGGTCTAACTCAGGACTAAACCAGGTCTAACCAAGGACTAAACCAGGTCTAACCAAGGACTAAACCAGGTCTAACTCAGGACTAAACCAGGTCTAACTCAGGACTAAACCAGGTCTAACTCAGGACTAAACCAGGTCTAACCAAGGACTAAACCAGGTCTAACCAAGGACTAAACCAGGTCTAACCAAGGACTAAACCAGGTCTAACCAAGGACTAAACCAGGTATAAACCAGGTCTAAACCAGGACTAAAACAGGACTAAACCAGGTCTAAACCAGGTCTAACTCAGCACTAAACCAGGTCTAACTCAGCACTAAACCAGGTCTAACCCAGGACTAAACCAGGTCTAACTCAGGACTAAACTGAACTGAACCAGGTCTAACCCAGGACTAAACCAGGTCTAACCCAGGACTAAACCAGAGCATTTGCTCGATTTTGTCTGCAATTTCTTCTCCTCGAGTTCAGGGAGGCGTGACCCAACTTTGTGTTTTGTGTGCGATTTTCAGGGTTCTCAGGGTCATGTAAATCCTGGAAAAGTCATGGAAATTGAACATATCACTTTCCATGCCTGAAAAAGTCATGAAATTTCATAAATTCAGTGAAAGTTTTGGAAAAGTCATGGAATTTTAGTATCGCTTTCACACAACTCCAGCGTTCTGTGAAGTTTTTATCATCAGGCGATTCTGAGTATTTCTGAACGGACAGGATTTTGAATGTTAAAAACTATAATGCCAAACCATAGAGTCAGTGGAAAGGGTTCAGATTTCATATTTAACACATGTAGGTGCTGTAAAGTCATGGAAAATTCACTTTGGGTCAGGAAAAAGTTATGGAAAAGTTTTGAATTTTTGTCAGACTGAAAAATCCTGTAGTGTGTAGTGGCCTTTTGTTGTTGAGTAAGGAACCACCCAGCAGGAATTGAACCTCTTAATCTAGAAAAAAGAAAACGATCTGAAGAAGCACCTTGAATGCCATTAAGTCTTCCGTGGCAGGGGTCAGGGGTCAGGGGCCACTTCCTGCCCCTGTGGTTTCCTCAGACGTGGCTCTGGGCTCCACAGGTGTCAGAGGAGCTGCAGCAGAGCTTCAGTAAGACTCGGAGGAGCTCATGTCCCACTGACCTGATTTATGAACCCGTTCAGTTGTGGGTGGTGTAGCACAGCAGGAGGTTCAGGTGGAGGACTGGAAGTGATGAAGGTCTGAGGTGCTCTGAATGTCTGAGTGGTTTTTCAGCTCAGCACATTTGTTAGGGTTAAAAAAGATCACCAGGATGTAAAGCAGTTGTTTTAGTTTGTCTACAGCGATTATTTCAAGTTGGGTGAAGTGTGTTGCCCAAGGACACTACAGCAGTGTGTACAATGGGATCAGGACTAAAGCAGGTCAAACCCAGGACTAAAACAGGTCTATTCTAGGTCTAAAGGAGAACTAAACCAGGACTAAACCAGGACTAACTTAGGTCTACGCCAGGACTAAACCAGGTCTAAACCAGAACTAATTTAGGTCTAAACCAGGACTAAACCAGGACTAAGCCAGGACTGAGCCAGGACTAACCTAGGACTAAATCAGGTCTAACCCAGGGCTAAACAGGTCTAAAACAGGACTAAACTAGGTCTAACACGAGACCAAACCAGGTCTAACCCAGAACTAATCCTGGAGTAAACCAGGTCTAATCCAGGACTAAATCAGGTCTAACCTAGGACTAAACCAGAACTAATTTAGGTCTAAACCAGGACTAAACTAGGACTAAACAAGGTCTAATCTAGGACTAAAACAGGACTAAACCAGGACTGAACCATTTCCAACCCAAGTCTAAATCTTATGGATATTCCTGTTATCTCCATATTAATAACAAAAATTGCTATAGCATCGTCTGTACACAAAACCATGTTTAAAAAAAGTGTGTAGTGCTTCTCTCCAGTGCTGTCTCCTTTAGACCCTCCCCCTCCTACAGTCCCTCCTGCAGTCCCTCCTATAGTCCTTCCTATAGTCCCCCCTATAGTCCCTCCTATAGTCCCTCCTATAGTCCCTCCTGCAGTCCCTCCTATAGTCCCTCCTATAGTCCCTCCTATAGTCCCTCCTATAGTCCCTCCTGCAGTCCCTCCTATAGTCCCTCCTATAGTCCCTCCTATAGTCCCTCCTATAGTCCCTCCTATAGTCCCTCCTATAGTCCCTCCTATAGTCCCTCCTGCAGTCCCTCCTGCAGTCCCTCCTATAGTCCCTCCTATAGTCCCTCCTATAGTCCCTCCTGCAGTCCCTCCTGCAGTCCCTCCTATAGTCCCTCCTATAGTCCCTCCTATAGTCCCTCCTGCAGTCCCTCCTGCAGTCCCTCCTATAGTCCCTCCTATAGTCCCTCCTATAGTCCCTCCTGCAGTCCCTCCTGCAGTCCCTCCTATAGTCCCTCCTATAGTCCCTCCTATACTCCCTTCTATAGTCCCTCCTATACTCCCTTCTATAGTCCCTCCTATAGTCCCTCCTATAGTCCCTCCTATACTCCCTCCTATAGTCCCTCCTATAGTCCCTCCTATAGTCCCTCCTATAGTCCCTCCTATAGTCCCTCCTATAGTCCCTCCTATAGTCCCTCCTATAGTCCCTCCTATAGTCCCTCCTATAGTCCCTCCTATACTCCCTCCTATACTCCCTCCTATAGTCCCTCCTATACTCCCTCCTATACTCCCTCCTATAGTCCCTCCTATAGTCCCTCCTATAGTCCCTCCTATAGTCCCTCCTATAGTCCCTCCTATAGTCCCTCCTATAGTCCCTTCTATAGTCCCTCCTGCAGTCCCTTCTATAGTCCCTTCTATAGTCCCTCCTATAGTCCCTCCTATAGTCCCTCCTATAGTCCCTTCTATAGTCCCTTCTATAGTCCCTCCTATAGTCCCTCCTATAGTCCCTCCTATAGTCCCTCCTATACTCCCTCCTATAGTCCCTCCTATAGTCCCTCCTATAGTCCCTTCTATAGTCCCTCCTATAGTCCCTCCTATAGTCCCTCCTATAGTCCTTCCTATAGTCCCCCCTATAGTCCCTCCTATACTCCCTTCTATAGTCCCTCCTATAGTCCCTCCTATAGTCCCCCCTATAGTCCCTCCTATAGTCCCTCCTGCAGTCCCTTCTATAGTCCCTCCTGCAGTCCCTTCTATAGTCCCTTCTATAGTCCCTCCTATAGTCCCTCCTATAGTCCTTCCTATAGTCCCTTCTATAGTCCCTCCTGCAGTCCCTTCTATAGTCCCTTCTATAGTCCCTCCTATAGTCCCTCCTATAGTCCTTCCTATAGTCCCTCCAGGCCTGACCTCTAGAGCCCCAGAGCACCGTGTCCCGGGTCCAGTCCCATCAAGAGATCTGCCACTCTGAGAACGTTCCCTCAGTCAGTGCTGACAGCCACAAGTGCCTGAAGATCCCACGATCAGGAACAGAGAGCAGAGCAGAGCTGTTTTGAGACTGGAATTTAAAAACTGGATTTCAACACATAAAAAAAAAAGCATGACACCACAATCATCATTTAAAAGCATCTGTTTTTAGACTTTTTTAACACACGTTTAACACACAAACCCTGTATATTCACTTCTTCTCTAAAAAACAAACAAACAAAAAAAAAAATTCTGGTCCACCTTGTGATGTCATGCAGTCATACAGGAAGTGTTCCACTGTGTTTTTAAACTCCACACACCTTCACTAGAATCATTTGGATGATTTCAGCCCTGGAATTGCTGATCTCTACTGAACAGAAGGCCAAAAGGAGCTGTTAACTTGGAAACTACCACTTCATGACATCACAAGGTGGAACAGTGTTTTGAGCTTCAGAAATGTAGACAGACTAATAAAAAAGGTTCACTCAAACATGTGAATGAAACAAAACACAACTCCAGGTCTGTTTTTGAGGAGGGAACAACATTAGAACATGATTTAAACCTTTTTTTTTTTTAGCCCAGGGTTAAAACACGTCTAAACCGAGACTAACTTAGGCCTATGCCAGGACTAAACCAGGACTAAACCCAGTCTAAAACAGGTCTAAACCCAGTCTAAAACAGGTCTAAACCAGGACTAACTTAGGTCTACGCCAGGACTAAACCAGGACTAAACCCAGTCTAAAACAGGTCTAAACCCAGTCTAAAACAGGTCTAAACCAGGACTAAACCAGGTCTAAACCAGGTCTAAAACAAGTCTAAAAGAGGTCTGAACCAAGTCCAAACCCGGACTGAACCAGGTCTAACCCGGAATTAAACCAGGACTAACTCAGGACTAACCCAGGTCTAAACCAGAAGTAACCTAGGACTAACCCAGGACTAAGTCAGGTCTAAACCAGGTCTTACCCAGGACGGACTAAATCAGGTCTAACCAGGGACTAAACCAGGTCTAACCAGGGACTAAACCAGGACTAACCCAGAACTAAACCAGGAGTAAATATTTTCAGATTGTGGAAACTGAAGCTCCTACATTATACAGAAATACTCGTTTTAGTATCGATTCGTGATCTGTGATTCATGATGTGTCTGATTTTTGATTCTTTTGCCTTTTTCCCACTGCAACTACAAGTCAAATATCAAAAATCAGTATTGGCAGAAATAAAATCCACATTTAACCGTCTCTTATTGTTCACCGTGTTGGAAATCTTCTCGAAATCTTACAACATGTCGCTTATTTTTCTCCAAATGTGTTTCCCGCCCACCTCCGCCGGCTCTGGGCAGGTGGACTCGCCCGTCCTCCTCCTCCTCCTCCTCCTCCCAAAATACAAGCGCTCTTTATGCAGCCGCTCTGGACCCGTTCCCATGACGACATTCCTCCCAAATCCCTCCTTCTGCACAGGAAGTTTACACGTCTGCTCCCTCGTTCCCTCGTTCCCTCGCTCGCTCCGGGGTTACGACACAGACGGGTCCAAAAGTGTCCAACGTGAAGCGAAGAATGTGGGCAACTGGAACGCCGACTGGGAATATTAGAATGTGAAGGGACATGTGCGGCCAGCTGGGCTCCACCGCTGGTTCGGTGGGTAAAAGTCCTATTGGATTACGCAGCATTACGTGAGCTTTGAATTGTCTCATAATGTTGTTCCCTCCTCAAAAACAGACCTGGAGTTGGGTTTTGTTTCATTCACATGTTTGAGGAATTCTTTAGCAAATGATTTACTTTTAGTTCAGTAGAAAATGGCAGTTCCAGAGTTGAAATCATCTCAACACTTCTGCTGGAGTTGTAGTACTGGAGAGAACTTCTTGTATTACTGTATTTTTCATCGTTTGGGTGCGAATTATTTATACAATTTTTCACACAGCCCATAGCCCAAATATATGAATGGTATATGTAGCACCGGTGTAGCACGAATAGTGAATAGAACAGAATGGATCAGGGCTGTGTGTAAAGATGGATCTAGATCAGAAGATTAAGGAAACGACTGCTGGAGCTGAGGGCCAGTAATTAATGACAGACACAGGTTGAATTATGATTGGTGATGGTACCATGTACTGAATAGAGTGGAAATAAAGTAAATGCAAAATGAAACAAAATATAAAACCCAAATATTTACAGGACTGCAGTAGTTTGAGTGCACAATATTGGATGGATGATCAGAACTCAAAACACAATCGTTCACAGCAGCTAATATGACTTCTGAAACTGAAACTGAGCTGTAGTCCGAGCATTGACCGAGCACACACACACACACACACACGCACACACACACACACGCACATACACACACACACACACATACACACACACACACAGACACACGCACACACACACGCACACAGACACATGCACACACACACACGCACGCGCACACGCACGCACACTCACACGCACGCACACAGGCACGCACACACACACACAGACACATGCACACACACACGCACACAGACACATGCACACACACACGCACACAGACACATGCACACACACACGCACGCACGCACGCACACATGCACACACACATGCACACAGACACATGCACACACACACGCACGCACACACGCACGCACACATGCACACACACATACACACAGACACATGCACGCACGCACGCACGCACGCACACACGCACACATGCACACACACAACCACACAGACACAAGCACACACCCACGCACGCACGCACACACGCACGCACACATGCACACACACACGCACACAGACACAGGCACACACACACGCACGCACACACCCACTCACACACACACACACACACACGCACACACACACGCACACAGACACACGCACACACACACGCACACAGACACATGCACACACACACGCACGCACACATGCACACACACATGCACACAGACACATGCACACACGCACGCACGCACACACGCACGCACACATGCACACACACACGCACACAGACACATGCACACACGCACGCACGCACACACGCACACAGACACATGCACACACGCACACACACACAGACACACACGCACACACACACACACACACACGCACGCACACACGCACGCACACAGGCACGCACACACACACACAGACACATGCACACACACACGCACACAGACACATGCACACACACACGCACACAGACACATGCACACACACACGCACGCACGCACGCACACACAGACACATGCACACACACACGCACACAGACACATGCACACACACACGCACGCACACGCGCACACACACACACACACACGCACACACACACACACACACATGCACACACACACGCACACAGACACATGCACACACGCACACACACACAGACACACACGCACACACACACACACACACAGAGAGAGAGCGCCTGTGATTTATTGTCCATATATTCGAGATAATGTCCAGGCGCAAATGTCCATTAACGGGGGAAGGAGTGTGTGTGTTTGTGTGTGTCAGTGTGGTGAGATGGTGGGGACCAGAGCACAGGCCGTGACAGCCTCCTACCAGACCAGTAGAAGGGATTAGATAGATGCAGGTTCTTCAGGCTCCCAGAAGTATTTCAGTAGCTCGTCATCCTGACCTCAAAATGGGTCACCTGGTCTGCATTGAATAAACAGGACTGTCAGTGTTCATACTGAGGCTAGAAAACTAGCTCAGCTATAGCTAATAGCTTCATATGTACACAAAAATAATTCATAATAATCAAATACCAAATATGGTAGTTCATATAAATGTGCATGATTTGTACATTGGAAATGCATAACATTCATTATTTGCAATGAACACAAATTGTGGCTTTACCCAATAACTTTAAGTGCTAATTGAACACTATACAACATAAACCCAATACATTGGCTAGCTAGAGCCACAAACATCCAAATTCAGGCATTAGCATTCAGCCCGCTCAGGCTATATACAAGCTAAACACACGATATAACTTGCATAGGGCTGTGTGAAGCCACATGTTAGTGTTAGCCGATAATGCTAGCGGCAGGTTCATTACTTTAGCGCGCTAACATTAGCATGCTAACAAATAAACAACCCATTCAGACTCACCAATTCCTTTTTTCGCTTTGACGCACAGCGATACTACATGGCTCCAGGACTCACTCTAGTTGGCATCTGAATGATACAGTGTCATACTAAGCTTTAAAGTGCCGAGGAAAATGAAACTGCGAAAATAGACAATTGTTTGGAGTACGAACCTGTAGCAGCCCTGTCATCAGGCTTTCCCCCACGCATCTGAAGCATAGCCCGTATATATGAGTGGACTAAGCTATCCCGTTAGCCACGTGCCAAACAGGAAGTGCTCCAGGAGGCTCTTCCGGCTCCTTCTCTCCCTTTTTCCCATTGACTTACATTAGGATCTGATCGCTCCTCTCTCTGTACCTGTTGCTGTGGCCTCGTCATTTTGGTCTTAAAATGTTTGTATGATCCTGAATTTTTTTCCGCTATTTTGTCCGTCAAAAAAAACCCTGTTCATAACATAGAGCCTGGCTCCAGATTTGCCCCTGTAGCCGTTAGCATCACGAGCTGCATTTGAGCGACGCTAAACGCTGTGGGTGACGTCACGCTCACTTAAACTGGATCGGTCCAATCAGATGACTGAATCCAATACTGTCCGATACTCATAAAAGAGCCGGATTCAAAGCCGATACCGACTCTGAATATCGGATTGGGACACCCCTACTTTGAACAGAGTGTTTTTCCATTTGAGAGAAGAACTCAGCCATAAATATGCAACATTTGTGCTTAACACACAAATCCTGCATATTTAGAGCCACTAAACACCAAAATCACTTTTTTCCTACTGATTTGCTGCATAAATGGGTCTAAAATAGAAATGTGCACCTATCCCTCATCTTATTTTGGCATTTTGGTGCATATTTGTTTAAAAATACGCACTTTATTTTTAATTGGTTCAATGCCGTCAATAATGGCGTAAGAAGTTTAGCCCTTTAAGTTTGAAGAGAAATTTTGTCAGAATTTTACAACTGGATGAAAAAAAAGTCTTTAGGATCATTTTGAAATGGTTCTTTTTGAGTTTTAAAAAAGTTAGAATGTAAATATTGTCCATTAAAGTGGCAGGATTAATTCCACTTCTGACCACTCTCCCTGTCGTGTCCTTTGGCAATACACTTCACCCACTTGACTTGAGTCTGAACGGCGAAATTGTTTCCAGTTGCATTACTCAATTAAATGATCTGAGCGTCCAAATTATTCCGTTTGGAAGCGCTTTCCCCAACTTTCCGAGACATCTGCTAACATGCTATCGCGCACTTCCTGATTCTCAGACAGTAAAAAATCTCAGATAATCAGATGCAGACTTTTTTTTCCCATTTTGACCTCAAAAGCAGCTGCCAAATACAGAAGGGAAAGATCAGGCCCTTTAATGACGTAACCATAGTAACAGCAGATCGTCTCATCTGAAGGAGGCATTAAAGAGGAGCTGTTACAATTTGTATTTCTTGGCAAGTCGACAGCGATTAGATTATAGTCGTGAAGTCGGCTACAGCGTCTGATCCATGTTTGATTTAAGTGCAGCCGTCATGAAGGCAGTGCAGAAGGAACTGCAGGATCTCCATAAGGTTCAGCTTAGCACCGTACGGGAACAGGACCTGGGACCTTGTTGGTGAGAGGTGGGCTGTACAGGTGCTGTACAGGTGCTGTACAGGTGCTGCACAGGTGCTGCACAGGTGCTGTACAGGTGCTGCACAGGTGCTGTACAGGTGCTGCACAGGTGCTGTACAGGTGCTGTACAGGTGCTGTACAGGTGCTGTACAAGTTCAGGTGGAGCTTAGGAGCTTCTGCAGGATCTAAAGTGTTTCCAGGGGTTTTAGAATAATGAGAAATTTGGAGCGTTGCCATAGCGATTGACAATTTAAAGGGTAAAATCACTCAGTCGCCCAGTAAAATCCATGGCAAACGAGAAATTGAATTGGTCAATTGGAGTTTATATTTTTGAAAGTTTATTTCGGAAAAAATTAAGTACACATTTTTGAAAATATCTAAATAAAATAAAAAAAAAATTGATTGTTTTCAAATTTAAAAAAAGTTAGAATATCAATATCAACAATTAAAGCGGCAGGATTTATCGAGATGACCACCGTTGTTGTATCCTTTGGCAAGACACTTCACCTGTTTAACATGCATATGAATAACTAACTTTTCAGGGAAAAAAATAAAAATGAATAAAAAATATAAATGATTCCATCCATCTTCTCCCGCTTAATCCAGCTGGGTCACGGGGGCAGTTTGCTGCCCAATCCTCACAGCACCTGACCCCCCCTATGAACCCCTCTGACCCCCTATGAACCCCTCTGACCCCCTATGAACCCCTCTGCAGGTGGAGCCCACAGGAGGGTGGACAACATGGTCCTTGGTGTTAGTTCAGGTGCTGCAGGTTTTGGGTTATAAATAATTCTTTTTTACTTTATCCAGTTGACAAATTGAATTTCTCCTTTGCCAGTTTAAAGGGTTGTGTGTAAAATCCCTCTGTGCAGGTAGAATCCATGGCAAAGGGGAAATTCAATTTGTCAACTGGACAAAGTTTATTTTATTTTGGTCAAAAAATAAATAAATAAAATAAAAATATAAATACAAAAAAATGTACATGGTTATTTTTGAGTTTAAAAAAGTTAGAATATCAATATCATCAATTAAGACGGCAGGATTAAACCTGATGACCATTCTCACTGTTGTTGTATCCTTTGGCAAGACACTTCACCCACTTAACATGCATATGAAGGGAAAATCCCCCCTCCCCCCCAAAAATAAAAAATAAATAAAAAAAATAAGTTTGTCCAGTTGACAAATTGAATTTCTCCTTTGCCTATTTCACGGGTTCATATAACGCTGTTTTCTGATCTCTGCTCTGATTTTAGTTTCATTCACACGTTTAACACACAAATCCTGCATATTTAGACTGTTCTTCTCTCACACTGAAAACACTCTGTTCCACCTTGTGAGGTCATGCAGTCATACAGGAAGTGCTCCACTGTGTTGTGTTTTTAAACCCCATTCACCTTCACTAGAATCATCTGGATCATTTCAGCCCTGGAATTTCCAATCTCTACTGAACAAAAGATAAAAAGTAGCTGTTATCTTGAAAACTACCAATTCATGACATCACAAGGTGGAACAGAGCATTTTGCGCTTTGGAGATGTAGACAAACTCCAACTCCAGGTATGTTTTTGAGGAGGTAACAACATTCTGACAGTTTACAGTTAACAAGAGTCCTTTTTATGCAGTATTGTATCTTTAAGTCAGTCCATGGTAACAAAGCAGGACTGTTGCCATAGCGATTAACAAGCAGAAAGCTCAAATGAAGGAATACAAACTCAAAAATTTAATATTTTCGAACTTTTTGCAAATTCTATTCACAATTTACCCCATTTTTAACCACCTGCCAGCACATGTTCTTCTGACTTGTCGCCCTTTGACCTTTGCTAATGGTGGGAACAAGCTAATTCTCCTTTGCAAATTTCCCGCACTAGGACTTGTTACTTGCAACGCCACCAGTGTTTTTGGTTTCTTAATGACTCCCAGATGTTACGGCGAAACACCTCCGCCACCGCCGCTACCGCTGATTCTTAAACACACTGAAAGAGCCTTATTGTGCTGACGTCATCTGGGATTGGGTTTCGGCTTTTAAAGACTTTTTCCTCAATTATTCCTCTGTCACAATTATTCCTCTGTCACAGTTATTCCTCTGTCTACTTCACGCGCATCTGCTGCTGGAAAAGCGAAATTCTCCGGAACACCATGTAAAACAAGTGTGAAACATAGGAACAGATGTGAAGTATAAGCAGATGTATGTGGACATGTTTTGACCCATTGGCCCGTCTCCAAAAATGGCCGTTTTACGAGGCCGTCCGTTCTGCACGATTACAAGTCTGCGGTCGAATAAATGACGCTGGGATCAAATGTAAATCCGCAAACTCGTAAGGAAATATTTGTTTAGTGTTGTGGACATATTAAAGATTATCTGCAAAGTAATGAAAACACGAAAGAATGTTTATGGATTTCAGACACATATTAGTGACGGTAAAAGTGGATCCGTGTGTTTGTGGTGTGAACATTTTTAGTGAAAATCTATAGTGAAATCATGATTGTTTAAGTCAGGCATGTCCAAACTATGGCCCGGGGGGCCAAATGTGGCCCTCAGACCAGTTGTTTTTGGCCCTCAGGCTTCCAGGTGAATTGGCCCATACTACCACAAGTAGTACTTTTTACTGCATGTTTTTGAAATCTACCTTGATCAAGCAAATGTAGTTTGTCCTTCTGAGGGTCTAAGCATGAACAAAGGTCTGGAGGGTCATTTAAACCTGTTATAAATGCACTGTTTTTAATTACTCACTGTTTTGACCTCCAGTCTATGACCCTCGATCGGCCCTCACACTGCTCTGTGTTTTAATATATGGCCCTAGATGAAAAAAGTTTGGGCCCCCTGGTTTAAGTGAATGAAAGGATTTTGTCTCAAACGTGAGTAACACATAACAGGATGAACTGTAACATTTGACAAGTCACAATGAGTTTGAGGAGAATGAAGCACACCACCAACAACACCACCACCAACAACACCAACAACAACACCACCACCACCACCACCAACAACATCACCAACACCACCACCAACAACAACACCAACACCAACAACACCACCAACAACAACACCACCACCAACAACACCATCAACAACAACACCACCAACAACACTAACACCACCACCAACACCACCATCATCACCAACACCACCATCGACAACACCAACAACACTAACAACACCACCAACACCAACAACACCAACAACACTAACAACAACACCAACAACAACACCAACAACACTAACGCCACCACCAACACCAACAACACTAACAACACCAACAACAGTGACACCACCATCATCACCAACACCAACACCACCACCACCAACAACACCACCACCACCACCAACAACAACAACACCACCACCAACAACACCACCAACAACACTAACAACAACACCAACAACACTAACAACACCAACAACACTAACACCAACAACACTAACAACACCAACAACACTAACAACAACACCAACAACACTAACAACACTAACAACACCAACAACACTAACAACAACAACAACAACACCAACAACAACAACACCAACAACACTAACAACAACACCAACAACAACAACAACACCAACAACACTAACAACAACACCAACAACACTAACACCAACAACACTAACACCAACAACACCACCACCAACACCAACAACACCAACAACAACACCACCAACAACAACACCACCACCAACAACACCACCACCAACAACAACACCAACAACAACATTAACAACACCAATAACAACAACACTAACAACAACTTCAACAACAACAGTAACAACAACACTAACAACACCAACACCAACAACACTAACGACACCAACAACACCAACAACACTAACGACACCAACAACAACACTAACAACACCAAAAACACCAACACTAACAACACTAACAACAACACCAACAACACTAACAACACCAACCACAACAACAACAACCACAACACCAACAACACCAACAACATTAACAACAACAACACCAGCAACACCAACAACAACACCAACAACAACACCAACAACACCAACAACACCAACAACACTAACAACAACAACACCAACAACACTAACACCAACAACACTAACACCAACAACACTAACACCAACAACACTAACAACACCAACAACAACAACACTGACAACACCAAAAACACCGACAGCAACACCAACACCACACCTACGCTGTGCCAAACCCTGCAAACAGTTTTTTTTGGTGTCATTCCTATTCTTAAATGTGTTTTTGTGTTGTTTGCTGTGTTGTTGCTGATGAGCCATTTTATTTATTTTCAGGAAATGGAAATAGCCAAAAGTTAGGGAAGTGCGACTTTTAACAGTTGGCAAAATTTCAGGACTTTTTGTCATTGTTGACTGGGTGAAAACTGGATGAGTTGGTTAGGAGAAAAAGAATAAGAAAAAAGAAGAATATTCTGATAGGAGAACGAAACTCTTAAAATTAAAATTTTCGGAAAGCTCTGGCGCAGCTACGTCATGGCGAGGGTCCCTGGTCACTACAGGCGAATCATGTTACGTCATTTTAGTTCCTGCCCCCTATGAGCATCACTTTGCGATACTAACAGGCCCTTTGCCAGCCTCTGGTGCTCGGACCTAATAACAAGAAGAAAAAAGTACTAGGAAACATGAGGAAGACTAAAACTACATAATCTTCAGCTCACTCATTCATTTCTCCTTTCTGCTGTTGTCCCATAGAAATCTTTATCATCTCAATAAAATGACCAGTCCACTAATACAAAGTTTGTCCAACTAAGACTCCATTGACTGATCAAATCTACTAGGACTACAACCTCTAGAAATGTTACACAATGCAGCTTTAAGTGACTTTGCCCTTTAACTGGCTCTAGTACTGCATGATAATACTGTATGTTCCCCTTTTTAAGTTGATCTAAATGACTTTTTCTTCCCTTTTTGCTGTGGTCACATTTTTATTTCAGTTCTAAATTCTTTTTTGTGAGTTTCAGTTTCTGACTCATCACTCGTTATTTTAAAAAGCATTAACAGCTACTAGAGAGAAATGCCCCTTAGTCCTTGGGGCAGTTCGTCATACTATATTTTTCCTCTTTTTCACACTTTTTTCTTTCAGCCATCTACGTTTTCCATAAGGTGACATTCTGATTTGTGTGCAGCTTCCTCTCCTCTGCATGCATCCTTGTGTTGTTTTCAAGAGCCCTCTCGGTGCCCACTGCCCCTTTTGGGACCCCCTCTCCACAGCAACCCTCGCCATGGCAACTTCCCCCCTCAAAGGAATGACCAACCGGCGCTCCTCTCCTCCCGATTGGCCCTCCACGCTCCCGTCCCGCCTTCTTTTTTTTTAGTATTTACAAATTAGCGGTTGAAATTTGGCCGTAAATTGTTGCCGCGGTTCAGCAGATGTTCGTGAATTGGTCGCTAAACGTTGGCAGCGGGTTTTGAAGGGAAGATTTAGTTGATGCGCGTTGGCCCACGGAGGACGGCTTATTGAAGTGAAACAAAAGACGGTGATAAAAGTGGAGGAGTGGAGCTCAAAGGGCACTTGGGTTGCCACGTCCTGTTTGCAGTTTTCAGCTATTCTCAAAGCAAAGTTCTTAAATAACCACAGTATTTAGACTTTAACTCGAATTACAATTTAACTATGAAATTACGATTAAAGGACCCATATTACACTATTTTCTGATCGATGTTATTGTGTTTCCTCATCAAAATCAGACCTGGAGTTGTGTTTTGTTTCATTCACACAAACTTTGCAGTAATCGAACCAATTATTTTCCAGTAATTGGTGGGTTTCAGATGACATCACAACATCCTATAGGCAATAATATTTAATATAGATGATAAATACAGTTAAAATGTGGTTTTTGTCATAAAACAGTGAGTTAATGAGCTTAGTTACCGAGAGGAAAGATCATATTAAAGATTTGTAAAGAAACTTTTTGTATATTTGATGACAAAGTACAATCTTATTAATAGGAAAATCTGTCTCTTGCCCCCATCTGAGCACATGACATCCTCAGATTCTAGAAAACCACCCATACAGGAAGTGCTCCACTGTGTTTTTAAACCTTAAACCTTCACTAAAATCATTTGGATGGTTGATGTTTTCAGCCCTGGAGTTGTCAATCTCTACTGAACTAAAGGGAAAAAAGGAGCTGTTCACTTGAAAACTACAGCTTCATGACATCAGAAGGTGGAACAGAGCATTTGGAGCTTTGGAGATGTAGACAGACTGATAATAAAGGGTCACTCGAATGTGTGAATGCAACAAAACACAACTCCAGGTACTTTTTTGAGGTGGAAACAACATTCTAACATGGCTTAAAGTGCTCAAGAAAACATTTTGTGTAATAAGACCTTTTAAAATAGATGCATTTCATATTAACTTTGCAGAAGAAGTAGAAGTAGAAGTAGAACAGCACTATAATACACAACTGTGGGTATGTTTTTGAGGAGGGAACATTATATCATGGCCAAAAGCTCAAAGGAGTCAATTCTGTGTAGGATGTTTAAGGAAGTGATATTCAAAAGTGGAAAGTACTTGAGTAACTTTGCACAGAAATTGTACTTTTCAGAGTACAACATACATGTCCTCCAACTTCAGTAATATTTGTATTAAACTCTGACTTGGGTAAAAGTTGTGGTTCCTCTTCCTACAAGTGATAAAAAGCTTTATGTCGACAATATGAAATGATTTAGTTTGTCTCATTTATGCACTTTAAACCCAAAGAAGATTTGATTACCTCAATTATTTTAAGCTGATGAACTTAAAAGTCACAATCTTACAGAACGTAAAAAGTTTTGCTGCTTGTACCTTTTGAAAACAGCAGAATTCAAAGTGCTCATTTACCTCAACTCAAATATTTGCAGTTTATATGATGTTTTCTGTTAAGGCAACTCAATTATTTTGAAATAGTATTTTAGCTTGTGCTGCATAATTTAAGTTTATTTTTAAATCATCCCTGTTTGAAACAACAGAAATAACAGGATATGTAATGACTTAATTCTACTAAGTTGTACCTCATTTATGTTTTTAAGTGATGCTCAGTTTTACCCGCAAAAGTTCACGTTAATCAAAAAATATTAGTTCAAATTACTTGTGTGTATATATATATATATATATATATATATATATATATATATATATATATATATATATATATATATATATATATATATAATGTTTTTGCCTCTAAGTAGATGATAAATTAAATTGCAATTATTACTTTGACTATAAAATAGAAATTTGTGTTTGTTGCAAATTTGCAACAACTAGAAACCAGTGCTCGCCAAGGGTTCCTTGGAAGGTTCTGCAGATGCACTAACGGCACTGGGGGGATGCAGCCTCTGGTTCTGCAGCCTCTGGTTCTGCAGCCTCTGGTTCTGCAGCCTCTGGTTCTGCTTCTAACTTGATCCAAATGGTTTGTTGCATATTTGTGACACTCGTTAAGGGGCTAATTACTTTGAACGTGCAGGTTTACAGTGTGTCTGAGCCTTGAAAATAGCAGATTTAACGTTTTGTCCCTAGAATCACATTTACTTCAAATTATATATCAGATGTTTATCACAACATTGTACTTGTCCTTGAGTAATGTGATTCTGAAGTGCACAGAAACTCCTGCCAAAGACTTCCAAACACTGAGCAGCACTTCCTGGATAACCACCTAATGACATCACAGAGTGGGATGACACATATAGAGCTATGCTTTTTGAGTTACCATTAGCAATATTAGACCTTTTAGCAAAGTCTTTGTAGTTGTTTAGTCTGCCTTGCTGTTATATAACGCGGTAGATAAGAAGCACAATAGGACTCTAAGGCGGCACTGTCCCTTTAAGAGAATGACAACAGCCCGTCCCTGCAGATCTGATTAAAAATAGAACCTGGGCTGATATCAGCAGAATATAATGTAACCCGCAAAGTTATAAGACTAAAGTATGAAGTAAAGTGTGAACAAACCTGGACTAAGATGGGAGTGAAAAGGGACTAAACCAGAACTATCCTTGGTCTAAACCTGGACTAAATTAGACATAAACTAGTCTAAACCAGGTCTAAACTCGGTCTAAACCACAACAATTTTGGAGTCACACAGGCCTAAACTAGATCTAACTATGATCTTGGAATTAGATGGGTGAACCAGGTCTAAACTAGGTCTAAACCAGGTCTAAACTTGGTCTAAACCACAACACTTTTTGAGTCACAAGGACAAAGAATGAGAAATTGGATATAAACCATAAATAAAGATTAAAACAGTCCAAACTCAGATCTAAACGTGGTCTACAACATATCTAAAACAAATAAAACCAACAAAATAAGTCTGAAAACGTGTGTAAACCAGCACTAACCTCCTAATAAACCAGTCATTAGGTCCAAACCAAGTCTGATACACAATTAAATCAGGTCTAAACTAGGACTACACCAAGACTACATGGATCTAAACCAGGTCTTAACAAACCCAAGCCCATGGAGCACTATGGAACCTCCCTGGACCACACAGATATTATAATATAAAAGAAAGTAGTACCATTTAATGTTGAAAATCACATTCTTTTGTCTAAAGAAATAGTTTTCTTTTGTTTGTTTTTTGTTATTGGTATCGGTATCGGTATGAGTATTGAGTCTTTTACCAAGTATCAAAATCGAGATTGAAATTTTAGTATTGTGACAACCCCAATGCACCTTTTACTCTGTTTTAGACACCACATGTGTTCTTTGTTGGGTGTTGGGTGTTTATCGGCGCACACATGACGAAGAGCTGAAAGTTGGTATGTCCCTGATCATATCTTCACAGGGTTTGGTCTGATTGGCATCTCTCTGTCTGAGAATCGTACAAGGACTCACCATACTTGAAATCTTAGCCGAGGCGCTGGTGGAACTGGCTGGTTCTTCCAGTTCTTGAACAGTATAAACATAAAGAGGGGGCAGATTTTTTTGAACCAAATCGAAGGCATGTCTGTTTAAACCCACCCCCTCCCGCACTCCTTAGTTTAGATCGTGGGCCGATTTGCACGGACGGATTTTACAGCCTTAAAACATATATAATAATTGTACAAAATAAAGTAAATTAATCCACGAAGTCGTCAGTTCTCTGCAGATTTCGCCTATTGTGTATTTTAGAACTTAACCCCTGGATAAACGAGAGTATTCACTGTATTCACCAAAGACAACGTATGTACAGGTTTTATTACTTTCACTTTTGTTCTTGATGCTTTAAATCTCCCCTCCCTTTGCTCTCCACGCTAAGTCACCCCCCCCTTCAGAGCGTCCTATTTTTATTTGTGCTGCTGTTGACCTGCACCTGAGGGCAGTGTTTCATTTGTGTTTTTTTATACTGAAATGACAAATAAATTCTGGTTTGTGGAGTTGTAGTGTACTGCTTTGTATCATGTTTTTGTACATTTATGGTGAATTCTCGTATGGGAGCATGGGTGACGTGGACTTGTGGGCGGAGCCTTGCACAGAATCTTACAGCGAACCATAATGAGGGTTCATGTAGGGCCTGGGATTTGTGTTTTACTACAGATACAAAATGTAATTCGTGAACATAAGCCTAGAGGTACCAAATCCACATTTCTAGGGCTGTAGTGGACTTCTTAGTAGACTAAAGACATCACTTGAGATCACTAGATTGCTCAAACATGTATGGATGACATTTATAACCACTTCTGGCATGTTTGTGATGAGGGAACAATGGTAGAATTTTAAAAGGAATCATCTTAAGCTTACTTCACGGGGGCTAAGTATTGATTTCATGGGTTTGGAGTTGTCTGTCCTCGGCTCACCTGTCCACTGTGCGGGAGACTAAACGCTCCCCCTTCCCTCATCAACATGATAATCCACCACCACCATCTGCTCCTTATGCAGGGGAACTCCGAAAGCCCTGGTCCAATCCATAATCTAATGTAAACTATAAGAAATGAACCACATCTGATCACTGTCCAGGCTTAAAATAGGTAGAAACCAGATAAAACTAGGTCTAAACTTGCTCTAAACTAAACCAGTACTAAATCAGAATTAAACTAAGTCTAAAACGGGTGTAAACTGGGATATGTTTGCCCTTGTGCATTCACCACATCAAAACTGGGACTAAACCAGGTCTAAACCCCAAAGTAAACCTTAGAAAGACCAGGATCAAACCAAAGACCAGGTATTGACAAGTGTGAATACAACTGGACTTAACTGGGAGTGACAAGGGACTAAACCAGAACTAAACATGGTCTAAACCTGGACTTAATTAGACATAAACTGGACATCATCAAGTCTAACCAGGAGGTCTAAACCACAACAATTCTGGAATCACAAGGGCTTAAACTAGATCCAACCTTGATCTTGGAATTGGATGGATGAACCTAAACCAGGTCTAAACCAGGTCTAAACCAGGTCTAAACCACAACTAATTTTGGAGTCATGAGGGACAAAACAGATCCATCCACGATCTTGGAATTAGATGGATAAACCAGGTCTAAAACGGGTCTAAATCAGGTCTAAACCACAACAATTTTGGAGTCACAAGGCTCTAAATTAGATCCAACCATGATCTTGGAATTAGTTGTATAAACCAGGTCCAAATGAGGTCTAAACCACAACTAATTTTGGAGTCACAAGGGACTTAAGCAGGTCCAACCATTATCTTGGAATTAGAGCGATAAACTAGGTCTAAATCAGGTCTAAACAAGGTCTAAACAAGGTCCAAACCAGGTCCAAACCAGGTCTAAACAAGGTCTAAACAAGGTCCAAACCAGGTCCAAACCAGGTCTAAACAAGGTCTAAACAAGGTCTAAACAAGGGCTAAATAAGGTCTAAACCAGGTCTAAACTACAACTAATTTTGGAGCCACAAGGGACAAAAGCAGATCCAACCACGATCTTGGAATTAGATGGATAAACCAGGTCTAAAACAGGATTAAAACTGGACTACAATGGGAGTAACAAGGGACTAATTTGGTTCTAACCATGGTCCAAATAGGTCTAAGGTATATCATGCTCTGAAACAGAACAACATCTAGATAAAACTGGCAACATACCTCAGGTAAATAACTAAAACCAACTAAATATGTCTTAAAACAAGCTTAAACATGAACTAACCCCATAATAAACCAGGCATTAGGTCCAAACCAGGTCTGAAACGGACCTAAATCAGCTCTAAACCAGGTCTAAACTACCCTTAACCTGTACCCTGTAAGTCCACTCCGCAGTCCCCCTTTGCCCTCCCCACGACCACCACCACCACCTTTTCATCCTCTATCTGTCCCACTCAAAAGCCCCATTCAAACCCTTTGTGGACCCCCGAACAATACCCCCTTTCTCCGCCCGAGCACCGTCAAACCATCTCCACAGTTAATTACAACGTTGTCCGGATCCGCTTTGTTCCGCCGTTCAGACTTTTCCCTCCCGGAGCAAATGGAGCAGACGGGATTTAGCGAGAACTTGGAATTGTTTGCCCGGCGCCCACTTGTTTGAGTAGGACGGGCTTCAAAGTGTGTGGGGTTTGTGACATAACAGAGTGTATTTTGGAAGATTAGGCTGGACGTTCCTTCGTGCGCGCGGAGCCTGTATTTAGAAGCAGTCGACGGGGGAATATTACATGTTTCGGGTTGTGAAATGGTATCGTTACCGGAAGGCGAAGTGAAAATAACTTGGTTGTGTAAGAAAATGTAAATGGTCGCTATGGAGACGGACAGTGAAAAAAGTGTGGCATCATAGTTCTGCTTATATATATATATATATATATAGAGAGAGAGAGAGAGAGAGAGAGACCATGGTAATGTTTGTGAAGGAAATAGGCTATTATCACAATACAGTTCCTATGACTAAATTAGCATCAGCAAAGCAAAAAAAATAATGTTACAGAGTAGCTTTAGGACACCTCTAAAGACAAAATATAGTTAGTGAACATTTGCTACTAAAACAGCTTTTTTTCCTTTTGCACATAAGACTAAAGATAACTAATACTGGTTTCTAGAGATGAACTTGACTATTGCCGGGCGTTTACACTCGGGGACTCCTCATTTTCACATTTTTCAACTTTAAAGGGGAACTCCAGCAAGTCCATTGCTAGAGATGGTGAATACTGTCAGAAGCCAAAAGAAGAGCACAGATCAGTGTGTAGTGATGGGGGCAAGTTCTGAACTTCCACGTAAAACACCAATTTGCTTCAGACTGAAGAAGCTTAACTCCACTTTAACCCATCTGACAACAGCCACGAGTCTAACAAACCAAACGCTCTGCCTGGTTCACTCATTAGTGTCTGGAAACGTTAGAAAACAACTTTATAAGCACCTCACACTTCCCTCTGCTGATTTCCCACTGCACAGGCCAAAGCCCAAAAGACTCGACTGTCGGCTCGAGCAGCAGCGAGCGGTTAGTAGCCGACAGAAGCAACAAGTGAGAATCGACTACTGACGGTGAAGAAGAAAAGAAACTGAAAGTTGTTGAAAGAAAATGGTTTGAGAATGTATTTTTAAGCGTTTTTCAAAAAATAGAATTATCTTAAATAAATGTGATTAGAAAAGACATCGACAATCGAGTCTTTTGGGCTTTTGTGCAGTGGGAAATCAGCAGAGGGAAGTGTGAGGTGTTTATAAAGATGTTTTCTAACGTTTCCAGACACTAATGAGTGAACCAGGCAGAGCGTTTGGTTTGTTAGACTCGTGGCTGTTGTCAGATGGGTTAAAGTGGAGTTAAGCTTCTTCAGTGTGAAGCAAATTGGTGTTTTACGTGGAAGTTCAGAACTTGCCCCCATCACTGCACTAGTTTGTTGCCTTGACAGACTCACTGCCACAGTGAGATCTCCACCGAGGAAACACTGATCTGTGCCGTTTTTTGGCTTCTGACAGAATTCAACCACCTCTAGCAACGGACTTTAGCTTCAAATGTGTTGGAGTTCTCCTTTAAAGTGGGCGCCCCTGAAAAGGTTTTCCAGTAAAACCATTTTTAAGGTATGCTCAATGTCCCTAAAGTTCTCCCATATAAACGGGGCATTTCAGTGATTTTGTGGTCCATCCATGACAAATGTTTTTTCTTAATAATCAATCTTTATATTAATATTTTACATTTTTGGATTGTTTTAATTATAGAATGATGAGGAATAGACGAGGAATGAACTGACACAGAACAAAGGACAAGGAGAGGACTGGGGCTGACTGGACAATGAGCTGCAGGTGAACCACACTGCAGCAAAACCATGGGGAAACTTTGTGTTAGGAATGACAGAGGAGATGGAGGTGTAGTCTTCACTCAGGAATATAACGGGCTGCAGACAAAATCAGAGGAACAAATGCAGTGTATCCTCCAGTTGGTGCTGAGAACTGAAAGCCACTGCCTCAGACAACTGAAACTGCACTTGTTGAGAGTCATAAACAAGAGAATTAGTGCAGAAACGTTCCTCTTGATCATTGCATATTTCATAGCTAATAAATTATGTGTTGTGTTTGTTATTCCAGTATTCAGACTCCAGTTATGTAAAACTTCATTTGTATTGAGCATCGTCTAATTTTGTTTAAAATAAAAATATATTTTACAGAGATAGTTTTTTATATAAACTGGAGCCAGTGTAGCTGCACCTGTACAATTTCCTCAGACTTTAAATTTTGACCCCATATCAGGACCACCCTAGCGAACACTGTGACATATGTTTCTTTCAGCTCCAACTCAAACTATGACCAAATCTCAGGGTTTAAAAGTTCACAGGTCATAATTCATGTTCTCACACTGTACGAACGACTTCAACAGAGCCAAACCCTAACGAGACACGACTGGATTTCAGACAGGTTTGATATTCCTGCGACCTACGATTGGCGATCGGGAGATGGTCGTGAGGGATTATTCGGTTCTCGTTACTCCAGGTTTACTACACGAAGCACGACACATGATTAATCCAAAACTCAGATCCCAAAAACAGTCACACAAGTGAAAAATCAGCTCAAAAAGGATCAAAAATCACAACATACGTCCATCTTAAAGGGAAGAGCTGCAGCTCAATTGGTCGACAAAAAAGGGCAAAAGCTCTCAAAACAATTCCATATCTCGATTTATCTCACTATTTAGACTTTTTAGTTTTGGTTAATCTACTGCCTAAAAACTCACACAAGTCATTATTCAAACACTTTATTACAAAGAGAAACGTGCGCAAAACTGAAGTACACAGTTCCCTTATGGCAGGGGTCTCCAGCCTGTACCAGTACTGCTCCACCCCCTTAGAAGTGCCTCCCCAAGGAGTTTATGAATTATATGTATTTGAGTAACTCAAATTCGATTAATTCCCACTGTAAATGTGTTATTTGGAACTCTGTGCACTAATAACTGGATAATGGTTTTATGTCTTATAGGCATTTCATGGTACATCTAAGGTCCTCTTATATCGACTCTGCTAAAATGAGCAGCTCCTTGGCATTTTTATTTGGTGAAGGTGCAGCTCACTGGATGCACAAAGTTGGAGATCCCTGTGTTATGGGTTTGTGTGGGGGAGGGAAACAAAGGGCTTCATCAATAAACTTTTATTTATCGAGGCCTTTACAACACTCAGGACCAAAGTGCTTTACATTCAAATCAGCACAATATAAAACATTCAGATTCAAATCAATAGAATATATATAACATTATACTATATATTGGCTCAAAAATATCTAGTCATCAGGCATTGGTTGCTCTGGATTCTAAACAGTCGATATCGGCATCGGCTATGGTAAAACCCCTGTCGATCGCTGACTGTATCTGACCCAGACTGGATCCAAAACACTGCACCTGCAGGGGGTGCGTGCAAAACAAAAGTACTCAGAAACACTGTATTTAAAGACAGGTTCAACTTGTGGATCATGAGCTCTGCCCCTGAACATTTAAACACCAAAAAATTCCAAATCTTCAGCCAACTCACTCACTCCTTTCTGCTGTCGTCCCATAGAAATTCTGACCTTAATATCGTTGCTGTAGTTGTTCTGTGTTGTGTCTGTGCTGTTCCCTGTGTTGTGTCTGTGCTGTTCCCTGTGTTGTGTCTGTGCTGTTCCCTGTGTTGTGTCTGTGCTGTTCCCTGTGTTGTGTCTGTGCTGTTCCCTGTGTTGTGTCTGTGCTGTTCCCTGTGTTGTGTCTGTGCTGTTCCCTGTGTTTGGAGGGAACTTGGTGTAACTTCACTTGGTGTTGATTAACAAAAGAGTTCAATCAATAAATAAAACATAATAAAGGGTTAAAAAATACCTTGATGTAATGTATAATAATGACAAAACAACCAGCAGCTTTATTTATTTATTATTTAGTTATATGTGTTTTTTTATTTTATTTATTTATTTTGTTTATTTAAATTTATTATCTATATATCGGGGGAAAATGGGGAGAAAGACATAAATAAATATTGTTTCTACTGTAACATATCAACCAAAAATATATATATATATATATATTGAATTTTTGTGTTAAACTTTGACACAAAGTTGAAAAAAAAAGTAATTAAAACCTTAATAAAGGTTAAAAAAATAAAAACACTTTGATGTAAAACAACCAGCAGCTTTATTTATTTATGTATTTATTTTTATTCATTTTATTTATTTATCTTTTTATTTATGATTTTTTTGTTAACTTACATTTATTATCAATAGATGGAGAAAAAATGAAAAAAAAAAATCTAATCAAATATTGTCTCTACTGTAACACGTCAACCAAGAAAATATATGTCTACAGTTTTATGTGTGAAACTTTGACACAATAAAGTAAAAATAAAAAAAGGGTTAAAAGGGTTAGGGTTAAACTTATGTAATGTATAATAATTATATTTGTTGTTATTATTTTTCTTTGTATTATTATTTTTTTCTTTTTGGTTTACTTAAATTTATTATCAGTAAAATGGGAAAAAAATGGGGATTTAAAATAAATAAATAAATGAATTAAAATTACTCGCCCGTTACTGTGAGCCGGCTCGTCTCCAACTCACTCATATTTTGGACCAGTAAAAATCAGATATCTGTTATTATTGACTGAAATGTTCGTCAGTGAGTCTTTACGCTCACATTTACCTCCAGTTTACGGCACATGTGGGAAATGCTCCGTAATGTGGCTGAGCTCATGTGTGGAGGTTCCCACAGCAAACTCGTGTGTCGTGTTTTTTCTCAGAGGAAGTGAGAGGAAAACACAGCAGATTAGAAAAGTGCAAATGGTGTGGAGGATTTTCTGGACATGCTCCGTTTTATCACCGGGAGCTCTCATGTTCTGGAGCCATTTCCTGTGTGACCCGTTATCAGCAGAAGTGGACCGTGAAAAACGTAGCCGACCTCATCTGTTCATGTATTTTTACTTATTTTTTACTCTTGTATCATTTTTTTTGCTTATGTTTCAGTAATGAATCATTTAAAGATGCTGGAATGTTTCACAGAACAGTGTTAAACCTTTCTGATCTTCACAGAAACTAAACCGGACCAAGTTACAGGTCAGATCTGTGGAGAGGCGACCCCGCTCACAGTCAGAACGCCTGTTTTTCTAAGCAGCAGAAGTAGGAGTGTGTGAATATCCATCTCATGATCACAGTGTGAACCTCACAGTACCATATTTATTAGTTAAAGTGGTTAAAAGTCCTGTTAGATTGTGCAAAATGGACTCTTGTGAACTCTGAGCCGTTCAGAATGTTGT
Organism: Odontamblyopus rebecca; assembly: GCA_030686955.1. Lineage (NCBI taxonomy): Eukaryota > Metazoa > Chordata > Actinopteri > Gobiiformes > Gobiidae > Odontamblyopus > Odontamblyopus rebecca. The sequence continues at coordinate 22,864,805 of CM060675.1, forward strand.
TCCCTCTTCAAAAACAAACCTGGAGTTGTGTTTGTTTCATTCACACATGTTTGATCAAATAATAGTTTTCAAGTTTTACTTTTAGTTCAGTAGAAAGTGGCAGTTCCAGAGGTGAAATCATCTGAATACTTCTGCTGGAGTTGTAGTACTGGAGAGAACTTCCTGTATCACCTTATGGAGTGTTTTTCTGTTTGAGTGAAGAATACAGCCATAAATATGCAACATTAGTGCATTAAAGAGCCTTTAAACACCAAAATCACTTTTTTCCTACTGATTAGCTGCATAAATGAGTCTAAAATAGAAATGTCCTCCTATCCCTGGCCTTATTTTGGCCTTTTAGTGCAGATTTGTTAAAATACACACATTATTTTTAATTCTTTCAATGTCGTCAGTATATTTAAGTCGAGGTGTAACGATATCCAAGTCTCACGATACGATATTGTCACAGTATGAACCTCACGGTACGATATTTAAACTGTGAATTTGCTTCTTTTTCCTCTAAAAATGCTTCACAGACTTAATCCACAGAATGAAGATGTAAAAGTGCTTAGAACAGTTATTTCTTCATGTCGTCTGCACTGAAACAGAGCAAAGGATCATGGTCTATGTAGTTTCCTCTGTTTTTTTAGTTATTTCTGCATCAGAACTGTTCATTTAAGCAAAGAGACTTGGGATTCGATATATTGTGATGGTCACGATATTATTGTGAGACCTTTGACGATACGATATCACCAGATTTTGGTTATTGTTACAGCCCTAATCAGAAGGCATAAATTTGGCCATACCGGCTCGTCAAAGTCTGATCCCGTCAGATCTCAGAAGCTCAGCAGGGCCGGGCCTGGTCAGTACTTGGATTGGAGACCACTGGGAATTCCAGGTGCCACAGGGGGGCGCCAGACATGTTGTGTCCTTAGGCAAGACACTTCACCCACATTGCCTAGTATGAAAGTGGTGTGTGCGTGAGTGTTGGTGGTGGTCGGAGGGGCTGATGGCGCAGATTGGAGCCTCGCTTCCGTCAGTCTGCCCCAGGGCAGCTGTGGCTACAATAGTAGTTTACACCACCGGGTCTGGAGTGAATGAATAATGCTCTGTAAAGCGTCTTTGAGTGTCCTGAAAAGCGCTGTATAAAACTGATGCATTATTATTATTATTATAAATTTCATTATACTGGGACAGGTAAAAGTTCTTGCATCTTTAGGACCTGTAAGAGCCAAATAAAGTTCTGTTTTGTAAAACTCGGGGAGGCAAAAACATTGAAATATCGTGATAGTAAATTTGGTGATAGAGTTGCGTCAATATATCTCCATGAGTATTTTTTGGTATATTTACTACATTATTTTGAAACTGTTCTAAAATTTGGTTGATATTTTTTGTGAATAATTATTTTATTTTGAGATAAAGCCGGAAAAAAAATTTTATAGAGTGAGTTTGGGTGTAACATAGTGAATTTTACTCCTGTCTGTCGGCCTATACACAGTGGGGTTGTCAAAAGTAATAGCGAAAATGAGATACTAATCAATACTAAAACTAGTATCGATACTAGATATTTATTTGAACAGCTATCAATACTGAAAAAAAAGATAAAATATGAATAAAATGTGAATAGTTTCATCTGGAGTTTTATCAGAACCATTATTTTGTGTTGAAAATTACAAAGAAGAACTATTGGATTGAGTGTCAAGCATCAAATCTTTTCTTTAGTCCTGAAATGAAGTTTGAAATTGTAGAATCGTGACAGCACTGGTATATCACAGTTTTTGCGCAAGATCTTAATCACATTGAGTGCCTTTTACCGGCGGCGCTCCCAGCCACGCCGCTCCCCCTTTTACCGACGCCGCTCCCCCTTTTAGCAGATTAAGTGACGCACAAAGCCCGTCTTTCGTGTCCAGTGGACTCCAGCTCGTCCCGCCTCCCCGTCGTCCTCTTATGTCCCGTTTTAAAGCGTATGTGACAGGGAGTCGCTGCACATTTGGGGATGTGTCAGTCCCGCGGGGCTTTTGCTGATGCTCCTCCTCTGACAGAAGGATTCTCCTCGGCCTCTGTCGACTCTGCACCTCCTGCACCGTGACTCAGCAGAACGGGGTCAGTTTTGAAAGGACCGCAGCTCAGACTGTGGATCCGGTAACATCCGGCTAAAGAAACCCTGTGTCAGCTTGTGCTGGAAGATGTGTTTAATACAGTTTGTAATAAATAATGTACGCTTCATAAGGATGCATCAATCTGATACTGATTCTGATACTATAGCATTCCACTGATACCTGATCATGACCGATACCGTTGCAGATTTACATTTATTTCCTATAAAATAAACTAAAATAAGACAAAACAGGTCCTGAATTGTTCTGTAGCTGTGATTTATCCCTCAAGTCACCACAGGAAAGTTTTGTATTAATAAAAATTCAAACATTATGAGACTTTCTGGGCAAACTATATGACAAATAAATAGCCTTATTACATCAGTGTATATATTATATTGTAAGACCCACTTTTATTCTTTGGCTTTTTTGTTGTGTGCTCCTGTGTGTGTTTTATTTTATTTTTTTAGTACTGCCTTTATTTATTAATTTAATTATTTTTGTCCATTGAGTTTATGCTTATTCTTTATCTATTGATTTTATTAGTTCCTTTTGTTTGGAACATGATTCTGTTGAGTTTTAAAGTGAAATGGAACTTTGGAAATGGTTTTGTTTATAAAATGTGCTGTACAAATAAAGTTGGATCGTATTGAATATCGGCTGACTCGATATTTGGAAGCCGATATCTGATCCAGCGATTATTTTCAGTAGTGGCGTCGATATCAGATCGGTACATCCCTAACGAGGGCTGCTCGATTATGGAAAAAATCATTATTATTATTATTTTGGTCAATATCGAAATCTCGATTATTGAAATGATTATTTTTTAGTTACACGCTGCTTTGATTCAGCATTTCTCTCTTTCAAAAAACAAAACAAAAACAACACTTTATTTATAATTTACGCAAAACTTTCAAATTGAAAATAAATATAGGCCACAAATCTGTACCTCAGAGCAGTTTTGTGATGTATAAAACAAAATGAATAAAATATACTGTGAACATGAAATAAGGCAGAGAAAAACATACATGTATTTAAAATAAACTATATATACACTATATAAATGGTCTTTTTTATGTAGAAAATATTACAAAATAAAGATTGTTAAGCTTTAATCGTTTCAACTCGATTATATGAGTTTGGAGATCGTTGGACACACAAATCAAAATCTTGATTCGATTAATTGCACAGCCTCATCCTTATCGAAAAACCTTTTTTTAGAATTACTGTAGATTAGATATAACAAAGAATAACTTGTTGGGACATAATATTGCAGAGCATAATATAACATTAGTTAACATACCAGCAATATTTTTTGAAAACATAGCAAGAATAGCATATAATAACATGACATATGTAATGTAGCATAACATTACATGGCATAACATAGCATTACATGGCATAGAATCATATAGCAAAACACAACATAACATGGCAAAGCTTGGCACATAACAACATAACATAATGACAGAGTAAAATAGCACAGTGAGTTAGTGCACAGTGAGTTAGTGCACAGTGAGTTAGTGCACAGTGAGTTAGTGCACAGTGAGTTAGTGCACAGTGAGTTAGTGCACAGTGAGTTAGTGCATAGTGAGTTAGTGCACAGTGAGTTAGTGCATAGTGAGTTAGTGCACAGTGAGTTCGTGCACAGTGAGTTCGTGCACAGTGAGTTCGTGCACAGTGAGTCAGTGGGTTCGTTTTACTTCAGACATGGTTCAGGCAGTTTTCAGACCTTATGTAATTTCACCGAAGATGCTTTTTGAAGGGTCAATTTTCTCAAATGCCTCTTTGTGCAAAAATTGTGAAAATTGCGACCTACTTTGAAAGCCAATCTAAAAAGTTCTCGGAATCATTAAAACTAGTTTGCTCATCCTTATGTGGAAGTACTGACCTGATGAGTCATTTTATACCAGTAACATGGCAACCGACTGTTTCCATTCTGCCAGCAGCAAAGCAGCATCTTTATAAGAGCTCGTTGAGTCCTTTGACGATTTCATGTACTCACCAACTCCCCTGTGAAAATACTAAGAATCTAAGTTGTTTGTCTCACTTATACATCATACAATATTATGGTGTATTCAAAGCAGCTGGGAACTGTGTTACATAACAGATATTTCATTAAGTACCTAGAAGTGTGGGCTTGTATTTGTTGTTGTCTCTGATGGCATCATTAACCCTTTTGACTGCAATGAATCCAGCAGCCCTACTTGGCCTGAAATTGGGTTGTCAAAAGTATCAAAAATCAAATATTAGTAGTAGTAGTAGTAAAAAATATTGTGTTGTTAATGAGTTTACACAAAACTATTTTAAGTGTAAATTTTATTTATCGTAAACTAGTTTTTTCATAAGCTGTGACCACTGCTGTAACGTTAGAAAAACTACAGGGGATCCAGCTGTAAATGGGAAGCAAAACAATTTGTATGAACCTGAGAAGTCCTGTCAGCTGTGCTGATGTTATTCATATGAGGAAAACGCAAAATAAAGTCCAAAACACACAGTGAATCTGCAAATCTGACTTTTCATCAGGACGTCTCCGGCTGTTGTTATATCCATAAACTCATGGAGCGTATCGCAGCAGGGCTCATATCTGCCTCACTGTTTAATAGATATTTCTGCCTATGGACTTATTTTCTCCACTGAAGTGTTAGTTCTGCTGTGCCACATGTAAACAAACAGTGCCGAGTGATGACGCCGTCACCTTAGTGCAGCTGCGTTGGGCTGACAAACCCGGTCACAGACACAGCTGCAGTAAAAAACATATTTGCACAAAGCCTATCCACTTTTCTATGTTAAGAGTATTAAAATGATGATTCAAGGGGAAAAATGTGCGATTAATTGTAAGTTAATTATGACATTCATGAGATTAATCGCGATTAAATATTTTAATCACTAATCGAAACTAGAAACTAATTTGAACAGGTATTGATACTAACAGAACACATTCCCTGGACAGAAATGAACCTTTCCTGAAAAGCTCTAGAATGATCCTGAGCTGTATCAGAACAGGTATAAGAGCACAGACTAGTATATGCCCCTGGAGCACTGAGGAACCTACCTGGACCACACAGTCATATAACAGAAAGTACTACGAGGTTTTTTTGAATGATCATTGTGGTATTGGAGTTGGTATTGCATATCGTGTATATTCCTTAGTATCGAAATCGTAGGTAATTTCTGCAACCTACTTAAGTCGACGTTACAAAGCCCTTGTTGTTAAGTCCTTATACCTACAGTATTTCCTCTACTTTGCCGCCTGCTTGACTCTCCTCTCAGTTGTTAATGGAAAGTGACGTGGCATTTCTAGAATCATGCTCTGCTAACCCTAACCCTCTGAGACTCATTCTACGCAGCTTCCAACCACAATGTTGCTGTATCACTTTCACTAATGGCCGCTACTTAGAGCGACTCAAGGTGAAAGCCCTGGCAAACGGCTGCTTCCTGTCTGTAACACGCCCCACCTGTAAAACATCTTTGAAAATAGCCTCTTTGAATTGATTTAATGAAGTAATTGTGTATATGCCGTGGATCGAGTACATTATCAGTCACCCGGCGACAACACCACTTGGGTATCTTCAATGGGCTAATCTTTTCATTCACTAGTAAATGACTAGCACATTATGTGGTTAAAAATGTTGAGGTAAGCACTACTAAAACCGCTAATGGAGCCGTTTGATCATGAATATTGCTTTGAAATATGTGTAACTTGGCACATATCACAATTTTTATGACCACTTATATAAATGTTCTAATTTGATGAAAAAGTCTGTGGTTGAATAACACAACATTGCATGCGAAATGAAGGGCATCGAAAGTCAAGTGGAATCGATTTCAGTTATAACATCAGAATCAGAATCACTTTTATTCATCCCAGAGGGGAAATTTTCTTCGTTACAGATGCAACCGACCAAGAACATGTAGTTAGAATCAAGCTTTCAAAAACATGGCTGATCATCTGCCTTTGATGCTCAATTCGAACAGTGTAACGTAACGGCATAAAATGAAATAGCTGTACATACATAACATAACAGCGACACAACAGTGTAACATTAGATAGCGTAACATAACAACAAAACATAATGGTGTAACATTACATAGTGTAACATAACAGCGTAACATATAGTGTAACAACAGTGAAACAATGGCATAACGTGACAGTGTAACATAACAGTGTAACATGACAGTGAAGCACTACCTAACGTAACATGACAGAGTTATATTACACAACATTTGTGGTCATACCGACTTGTCAAAGCCTGATCAGATCTCTGAAGCTCAGCAGGGCCTGGTCAGTACTTAGATGGGAGACACTGAGAATTCCAGGTGCCACAGGGGGTGTCGTTGTGTTCTTAGGCAAGACACCTCACCCACATTACCTAGTGTGAAAGTGGAGTGTGATGGTCAGAGGGGCCAGTGGTGCTTCTCTTCCATCCGTCTGCTTCAGGGCAGCTGTGGCTACAGTAGCATTTTACCACTACTGAGTGTGGAGTGAATGAAGAAGGAACTGTAACGTGCTTTGGGTGTCTTTAAAGATGCTATATAAATGCAATGATTAATTAATTAAAAAAATAATAACTAATTAATTAATTAATTGTGTGAAAGGGGATAGTGCATCCCAGCCTTGTATTAAATGACACAGCCTTACATGACAGCCAGACCACGACATGACACATGTTACAGCCCCAGGCCTCAGTTCTTTGATTTGCTTTGTGGCTGTTTTAATTTCTGGATTCCTGCTGGGAGGGCCTTGGTCCCCATTCCAATTGGCAAGTGGCACTGGCCACTCCCACCTCACCTCCAGACTCCTCCCCCTATTTAAGGAGCTCAGCGTCACCTGTTCAGGGCTGTGGTCTTTGTGGCTCGTCTGCCGCTTTGTATTTGTGTCTTTGTCAAGTTTGTACTTGACTTTGGAAAACACTGGTTCAGTATTTAATGTCTTAGTTTAGTTTGTGGTTGTTGGTTTGTTTAGTTCTTTGTTGTATGTTTAGTTTACTCTTTGTTACCTTTTTTATTTAAACTGTGTAAATATTGTTTTCTAGATATATTTTAGATCCCTTTTTGTTCATTTACCTTGTACATTCCTTTGAATTAAATTACCATATTTATTACATTTTTCCATCTTTGTTTTTTGTTCCGTCCCCTGCCCCTCGCAGAGCTGGGTCATAACAGTACAGCATGATATGACTGAAAATGGTAAAGCGTAACATGACCACAGAACATTACATGCCGTGGTGTAGTCGGCTCAATATGACAACAATCATATGACGCAGCATTATATAACATAACAGGACCAAATATCACGTAGTTTAACATTCCACAGCAGAGCATGATACAATAACATGACACTGTACCATTACAGAGAATCATTTAATCAGATATGTTTGTTTTTCTTCCCTTATTCATAAACTGTGTTTAAATATTACCAGTCAACAGGCGCAGTGTGGTGAATGTTAAACTTTGCTTTCGGGAGTGTGCTGTTTTCTACAGCCTGTGTGGGAGCGATGAGGCTTAATTACTGCACCACAACCAGTAACAACAAAACGTTAATTAGCTTTTGGGCGAACAGAAATAAATGTTTAAACAATGTTTGTGGTGGAGGCAGCAGTGAAATGGGTTTTGCATGTGCCTGAGAACCACGGGGCTGCAGATCCAAATGTGACAGTTTAGTAAACGTCTTTAAAGTCATTTTTGTTTGGTTCACTATGACTCACTTTTCTAATTCAGTGCCCCACATGTCTTCAGTTTCTGTCATTTAAAGAGGCATTGTGTAACTTTTCTGGTGGAGGGTCTGTCAAATGCTTTTGTCCATGGAAATATTGTTGCTTTGTCAGAAATGTTTCACACGATGGCATTACACCTTTATATGTTCAAGCAGTCCAAACCAGACCAAGTTACAGGTCAGATCGGTGGAGAGGCGACCCCGCTCCCAGTCAGAATGGCTGTTTTTGAGCTATAAAACCACCTGTAATTGAATGAATAAGGTAAGGTAGAGCTGTTTAATGTCACACTGTGGAACATTCCAGGCAGAAGTGGGTGACGGACCCTTACATAGACACAGTGCACCTGCAAGTCAATGAGATTTAACAATTTGCTCAGTTTGCTCAACAATTTCGGGGGGAAAAATGGGCAATTATGATTTTATTGTATTTATTATTATTTATTGTATTTATTCTTATTTTTATAGCTGAGATGTTATACTTTATTACTTATTTTTCAATTTTATTTAAACTAGTACATACACATTTATTTATTTGTGGCTTATTTGACACCTGTCTCTTGCTACCTTTTTTGGTACTTATTTAATCTTTATTATTACCATTTATATTTTTTAATCTTTCTTATTATCTTATGATGTGTGATCCACTGTGTCCAAGTAATTTCCCTTGTGGATCAAAAATGTTTAAGTGGAAGATATAAGAATCTATTTTCTTTTGCAATGTGTTTTGAAATTTACGGTTTAAAGCTCAAAGTTAAACATTTGAATTGCGTCCAGAAGAATTGACAAAGAGACTGGATTAAGAACTGACAAACAAATACAAGAATCACATTTCAGAACATGTTTTTTTTTCTTTTTCAATTCTAAACTCTCTACTTAAAGGTCCATTATGTAACATCTTGGCTGTGGGGTCCGTCATCTGCTTGTTTCTATGGATATGTCATTGCTCAGCCTGAAATTTCCACGTTATGACATTAAACATCTCGACTTTGCATTTATTTTATTACAGGTGGTTTTATAGCTCAAAAGCACCTCGAAAAACAGGCGTTCTGACTGTGAGCGTGTCGCCTCTCCACAGATCTGACCTGTAACTCGGTCCGTTTTGGTCTCCATGAGGATAGAAAGGTTCTCCATGGCGACAAGCATTTGACAGACCACCAGAAAAGTTACACAGTTCACTTTTAAATCATGATTTTGTTCTATGATTAATCTCGCAGCTTTATAAAACTACGTTAAAAATAACCTCAAAATTACATCTTCACTGTTCCAAGGGTGTTGCTTTTCCACTGCCAAAAGTCCATCTCTCCATCTCCATCCATGACTCACTCTTTTATTTGCGCTGTGGGAGGAGGGAGAGAATAGAATGGCGAAAGAGGAAAGAAAGAACAGAGAGATGATAGAAAGAAGAGTTGGTTTGTTGGCTGTTTTGGATGCTTGGCTGTCAGGGCGGTTTCCCTCAGACACGCCTCAGTGATAAACGGGCCTCAGACACTTGACAGATGTGGACTGGAGCTCCACATGTGTGTTTGTGTATGTCTGCTTAGCTTACAGCAGACTACAGTTTATTATCTGCCAGGGTTTACATCGCTCTGCTCTTAAACACACACATTCTGGCCGTGGCCGTATGGATCATAGAGGGTTACTGTCAAGATCTAAGCCAGGACTGAAACAGGACTGAAACAGGGTCTGGAGGAGGGCGAAGTCGTGGTCTGGCTTAAAAAAATAACGGGTTAAAGAAGGGCTTAATTAGAATGAAAACTGCTTTCTGGTTTGCAACAAATCAGAACTAATCCACGTCTAAAACAGATTCAAAGCCAGTGTAAACAAGGACTAAAGTCAAACTAAAACTAGTGTAATCCAAGACTGTAGTGGTGGTACGGTGGCTGAATCGTGAGCGCTCGTGTATCGCAGCGGGTTCCATTCGTAGGTCCTTTTCTCACATCAGCCCAAAACATGCACGATAAATCCTCCAGCTAATGCCGGACGTACACGGTGCAATATTTTCGATCGTGTCACTCAGCTCCAGCTCAAACTGAACGACCAAATCTCAGGGTTTAAAAGTTCACAGCTCCCGGTTCATGTTCTCACACTGTACGAATGACTTCAACAGTGAAACCCTCACAAGAGGCGAGTGGATTTCAAACAGGTTTGATATTCTTGTGACCTACGATTGCGGATCAGGAGCTGTATTGAGGTATTAATTAGTTCTCGTTACCTCATGTTTACTACATGAAGCACGACACATGATTAAACCAAATTTCAGCCCGATCCCAAAAAACAGTCACACAAGTAAAAAATCTCCTCAAAAAGGGCCACAAATCCACACAGTGTACGGCCGGCATTAGGTGGTCCTAACCAAGACTAGCAACAACATCTTGGAGACAGGAGAGTGGACGAAGCGAGTGTGACGTCTCCACAGCGTCAGCGCCGCTCACATGAGGCTCTCGATGCCACGGCTACAGGAGCGAATTTGGAGCCATTCTCCAGATTCGAATATCCGCCCGTGAGTATCATAGCAACCACAAGAGCCAATCATGAGTGAGGTGGTTAAATGTGCCGCCCGACTCACCAGGGAGCAGCGATGCATCATATATACAGACTATGGATGTGATACTCTGCACCTGCACGGACCGCTGTACTTTGGTGATTCTTGAGAATAATAAGGAAACTTTTAACTTTTATCATCAAACTTTAAATTGTAAGTTTAAGTCATTGATTTATGTTCTATGTTCTGTTACGTGCGAACAACAATAGAGTCGCAATTTAATTAAATTCACTTGACTTTATGCTAGTTAAGTTATGCTAGTTAAGATTCTAGTAATGTTAGCTATTATAATTGTTTCAAAAGTGGTCAATGGGGGCAGTAAAGTGGGAAGGAAACTTATTTAGCAGAGAAACGCATTAGCTGTCAATCAAACCTGTTGGTAACGCTTGGCGGCAGTGACCTCGGGGAATGAAGGCGTCTGATTGGTCCGTTAATTATGTCCATATCTTGATTTAGGAACAAGATAACGCCCACAGCTCCTGATGAGGTGCGTCAGCAGCACTGGGTCAAATGCAGGGGTCAAATTTCCCTACAGGGAGAGTGAAATGTACATCAGCCTTTACCAAATGAGGCCAAAAACTGAGCCAAGGACCAAAATGGGGTCAAGTGGATCTAAATTAGGACTCAACCTGGTCAGAAACAGTCATTTCAGTCATTTTTTTGGAAGAGGATGATGCCATCAGGCCAAGTTACAGGTCAGATCTGTGCAGAGGCGAGCTTGCTCACATTTTGAAACAATGAAAACATCAGTCCTGCACTTAATAAATGCTGTTGCCATTACTGTGGAACAAAGCGCTAACATTTTCAAGTAAATAAACCGGTTTGAACAGCTCCCACAAGTCATGTTACACAGTGCTCCTTTAACTTGCCTGAACCAGGTCTAAATCTGGGACTCAATCAGGTCTGAATCAGGACTATACCAGGTCTAAACACGCTCTGTAATCCAGGTCACTCTCAGTATTTAGTAGAATCCTGTGTTTGTGTGATTGATTCTTGTATATTTGCGCCGCATGTGGTGGCAGTCCATCATGCCCGTGCTGATGACTTCCAGAGACTTCCAGAGACTTCCGCCGCCCTGTGCCTCAGTCGCCCCCACGTCCTCAGCAGCTCTCACGTCCGCCCTCACACGGCTCACATCTGGAGACGAGCGAAGCACTAACACTGAGACAATGCTCCACAGAGACTCAAGAACAAGGCAATATACGCATGTTTTACCCATTACCACTGGCAAGTAGCTGTACGCAAAAGCTGCTGTTTTATTGTACAGTGTTGTCAACAAGTAATGCTTCAAAAAAACTCACTGCACGAGGGATAGAGCAGTACTCTGACAGTAAGAACATGTGGTTTGGAGCTGGTGTTGACGCGAAAACCCGATTTCAACACTAAGGAATTCACTCAGTACAATAAAAAAAGCTCATTTTTAGTCACAAATAAAGAACATTTCATACACAAAACAATAGGTCTTTTTATTGGCATGAGGTCGTGTATTTATTCTGCTAAAACTCAAAATGACACAAACTGTTCAGGAAAGCATTTCATTCCGTCAACGTGACAAAAGTTTTTGACGATTCGCGGGTCATCCAAGCTGCTCCTTCCGCTCAGGAAAACTCAAATCATGTCCTGGTTATGTGATTTTTGCAGTATCGATACTTGCTTTAAAAGATGAGCTAGTTTCAATCGCTAGTTTTAGTATTGACTCTATTCAGACGTTTGGAAAGATGCAGTTACAACTAGGGATGTCCTGATCCGATATTCAGTATTGGCATTGGCTCCTGATCCGGCTCTTTTATGAGTATCAGACAGTATTGGATTCAGTCACGTGATCGGACCGATCCAGTTTCACATGTTTTTGCAGCATCAACACGCTTTACGGCAGCTGTAAATCAAAACTCCGCCATGTCGCTGTGTGGGACTTTTCACTACAACAAAACAAGAGTCAAACAGCGACACAATCACTGCAAACAAAGTTTCTCCTGGAGGAACCAGCAGAGCCACTTTAACACGACTTTGTAAGTGACAAATCAGATTGATTTGTCACTTACAAAAGAATCATCTGGACGAGTTTGAGATTTACAAGTGCAAACACTGGCGGAGGCATTTCAGACTTAAACCATGTTTGAGGTTTTGAAAGTGTAATAAAACACTTAAGTAATCCTTTCAGTTCATGTATGGTCCCTTCCATTCCTTAGAGTTGAATTTGAATTGTTATTCATGAAGAAAATGACCAGTTGGAAGAACAAAACAATACTCTTTTTTAACTAAGCCCTGATGTCATGGTCGAAACGAAATGTTGGCTTTGGCCATCTAAATAAAGGCTTTTTAACTTTACTTTTCCTCATGCGATTTTTACTTTTTTCGAGTGCCTGGACTTTGTTTATGTTTAAACAAAATAACCCTTGGTGACAAATGAATATTTAGCGTCATCACCTTTGGCACAGATCACAGCTGCTTTGTTTTTATGTCGTTTTGCAAAGTTTCTTTTGTTATCGAGTTCCAAATAGTTTCTGCTGTTCTCAGAGCTTTGGATAAGACTTGTGTCATTTTTGGAAAAAAACCCATTAAACTTGAAAATTTATGGATAGCAACAATAGTTTTATTTTAGCAAAATATATGATTTTGATAAAAAGATCTTGCATATGGATCAGTGACAGGACGCCTACATTTTCTGTCCAGTTGCAATTTCCTCAGTTAAAAGGTTCAAATTTCTTAATAATTCAGCACATTTCTGTAGCACCTCTGACCTCCAGGGAACCAAATCATTTTTTTCAGAAATCCTGAGTTATTCTGCATGTTTTTTGTACTTAAAGTGTTCAAATGTCATGTGGTGTGACCGTGCATCATGTGGCGCGACTAATAACAGCAGGAATTCTATGGCTTGAGCTTGGCTTTAATAACAGACAAAGTCGACTTGGGTGAAAGGTTCTTTAGGCATTTTTCTTCATTTGATGCATTTTCCAGGGCAGTAGTTTGTTCATTAAACACAAACAGGTGACGTCATATTGGAGCAAAAGAAAATATCAATATGCATTAAAAATCTAAAGAAATGCAACAGTTTGTTTCTATACACTTCATATTACTCACAACTTAGATTAATATAACAACCAGGTTTTAGAAAATAAAGCCAATGGTCGTAGCCAATTAATGTACATTGGATCGGTATCGGATCGGTATTGGAAAGAGCACTTCGGTAGCAGGGCGGTACTTTCGGTCTTATTGGTCTATTGGCATAAGTTCTAATTGCATCCTGGAAGTTCTAATTGCATCTTTGCAAAAGTCTTCCTGGTTTGTGATGTGAATAGAGCCTATCCTAAGATTCTGTCCGAGGCTCCGCCCACAAGCCTACGACACCCATGTTTCCGCACGATAATTCTCCAAAAATATACAAAACCAAACTTCCAAACTGTACACAACAACTTGGCAAACCGGATACACGCTGATTGTAATGTAATAGCGCTCTGAAGGGGGAGTGACTTAGCACGAGAGCGTCAAAAACAAAAAAAGTGAAACATGTTCATACGTTGTTCTCGGTGAATATCGCTTTTTCAAAACGAGAAACAGCGTAACATGCTGCTCTAAATCCGTTCTGTGTCTCTTTAAAGTCTGTAGTTCTGATCATAATTACAGTTCTCAAAGTACTATGATTATTTAACAGACTTTAAAAACATAGAGTAGCTTCATTGTTTACTGCAAGATGATGTATACCAGCGATTTGAAAACCGGTTTGAGCTCTGGAGATGTTGATGGACACATACGCAGGATTATTCCAACATGCACAAAGGAAATAAAGCTCCTAACACTACCGTGCAACAAAAGAATTTTTAATTGAATCGTGATCTTATTATCCGACATGTCTGCAGCCAATCCTCAATACATGTGGTGTGGAGCAGATGGAAACCTTTGGACGTAGAAGAAACTGGATCATTCGTGTAAAAGCGCTGATTAAAGTCGGCCTTGTTTATGTCAGTGACATTGAGACTGAAAGCTATTTTTGTTTTTAATAAGATTCATTTTCAACGGTTCATTGGTTCATTAAAAACTTAAATTTAAAGGAAACTGCTTGGGACTTCTCCTTTTATTTTATGACTGTTTATTTCCAAGATTGAGACAGATGGAAATCGCCCATAAACTTTTTGAATTTGAAAACGGTCCAAAGTTATTTACCTTATGCATTCTGAGTGTTCTAATTATTCACCACGATGGGGTTTTAACCGCTTTTCACAACTTTCAGAGTGTCACGGGTTCGCTCGGACAAAATAGAAGGAAAAAATGATGGCGCAGTCGGATACTTTTCTTAAGTTGATTTTTCCTTTATTCGCACCACAGCCCAATGTGCAAAGTGCAAATATTTACAGTGAAACACATCAAACAAAAATAAAGTATTTACAATAGAGCTCACAGCAGCACCCACATAGTCAGGCCAAGGACAGACAGCCCCAGACTGAGCAAAGCTCTCCCTTATATACCCCTTAGCCCCTCCCCTTTGGGCTAACCAATTAACACAGTGGGGTTTTTAAGTTTGAAATCAATGCCCAACTGTAGCCATTATAATAAAACATCTGTAGTTTAACATAATAATGGAAATACTTGAATAACCCCCCGTATGGTCTGACTTCATTATTTAATAAACTCAAGAAAACAGAATAAACCCACAAATTAACCCTAATGGTAAAGTCCGGGGTCACGTGGCCCCTTTGCGCGCCACTATGCGCTATTTATCACACGACCAGGAAGCGCCCGGTTTGGCCCCTGAACCAGAGAGCGGCGCGGAGACAGCGGAAGGTAAGAAGAGTCTGTGGACCCGTAGGCGCCAAGTGTGCACCTCGAACGCACTGGGCGGGGAACAGAGTCCAGGCAGCGGGGAAACGGTTTATAAGAAGTCCTGTGGGTCACAGTTTGTACCGGAGTTTGGCTCCGAAAAACCAGGGAAATGAGCCGCGCGCTCCGCTAGCTAAGGCGCACTGTCGGGCCGGGAGAGAGGCGCCGGTCGGGGAAACCGACGGGCAGCTACAGGTGCTCCGTCACACAGAGACTAGAGTTTTGCAGACATTGTAAAAGTAGCAACAACTAGCATGCTAACGC
Organism: Odontamblyopus rebecca; assembly: GCA_030686955.1. NCBI lineage: Eukaryota > Metazoa > Chordata > Actinopteri > Gobiiformes > Gobiidae > Odontamblyopus > Odontamblyopus rebecca. The sequence continues at coordinate 22,880,217 of CM060675.1, forward strand.
ACTTCCTGACAGTAAAACGCTTTATAACTTGATGCAAACAGCTACAAACTGGACTTATTTTGACCTAAAGAGCTGCTTATAGAGTATATCTGCACTTGGGCAAGACACATTTTGCTCAAATACATGAGAAAAATCAGGTAACATTGAAGGGCCCATATTAGGCTATTTTATGAGCTCTGTTCTAATGATGTTTCCTCGTCACAAACACATCTGGAGTTTTGTTTTGTTTCATTCGCACATGTTTAACACACAAAGCTGGCATATTTACACTGAGTCCTTCTCTCAAACAGAAAAGCCTCTGTTCCACCTTGTGATGTCATGTGATAATACAGGTTACACGTGTTTACATGTCATGCACCTTCACTAGAATCATTGGGATCGTTTCAGTTCTGGAATTGCCAATCTGTCCTGAACTAAAGGTAAAAGGAGCTGTTCACTTGAAAACTACCGCTTCATGCACTGCAAAAAAGCTTGGCCAAAATTTTAAATATAAACACTTAAATCAATCAGAAAATGATTTAAAAGTAGTGAAAAGGGACTTTCAAGATGGCTGCTGTGAGGATGGCTGCGTAAACAGCAAACTCCCTCAGGCTAACAGTTTTGAATCCGCTGAGACTCGATGTCGAAGATATAAGGAGAAGTGTTTTAGTTGATTTAATTGCGGAAAATGGCAGGAAGAGCTAAAACCCAAAAAAAATCAGATAAACCCGGAACAAAGTGCGAACAAGCAGGGGCTACCTCCAGTATGTTGAGGGACGACTCAGATGCGGCCGCCCCACTCCAGCTAGCAATGGAGGGACTCCGCGAGCAGATCCAGGCGCTACGGAGCGACCTCAAGACCGAACTACGGTCGTTCAAAGAAGATATAACAACGCAGATGAAACGTGAGGTGACAGAGCTGAGAGAGGATATCGATCAGAAGTTCACCACTGTCTCAAAGGACATGCGAGAACATAACGAAAGAATCGAAGCTAATCGGGCTAGAACAGAGGAGATGGAGACCTGGACCACCGAGGCAAACACGGTAATCACAGAACTGCTGAAGGAACGCCGCATAATGATTGAAAAACTGGACGATCTGGAGTCGCGGTCGAGGCGAAATAATCTGAGGATATATGGCATTCAGAGGATACTGAACAAATGGACAAACTATAGACTTTATAAAGCAATGGTTGGATACTGAGCTTTCGGTTGGCACAGATCTCCAGATACAGCGTAGCGCACAGAGCCCTGACTGCAAAACCAAAAGCGGATAAGCCTCCCAGGTCAGTAATTTGTCAATTTCCAACAGTACAACACGAAGGAGCTTATCTTGTCCCGAGCATGGGAAAAGAAAGATATTAAAAATAGGGACAGTCGGATATACTTCGATCACGATTACAGTGCAGGTGTATTGCAAAGACGCAAGGACTATGCACACGTGAAAGCAGCTCTTAAAAAACAGGGCATACGCTTCAAGACACCGTTCACGAAAATGCACATACACTGGCCCAATGGAAAGAAAACCTACAATAATGCGCAGGAGGCGACAGCTGACCTACGACGAAGAGGAGTTGAAGTTGACAGCCCACTGGAGAAACAGACGTATGATACACTTATGGGGCGACTAAGTGCGACATCTTTTTCATCTTGGAAACGTGTTGAGGGCGGAAAAGCAGCGGCTGCGGGAAAACGAGCGGGACAAAGGCTCCAGGAGTTTCGACACTCCAGAGTTGAAGGTGACGTACACGGAGAGACTGATTAGTGGTATTTGCAAATAGGAGACAGTACTCTGATATGATTCATAAGTTTACTTCGGGTTTTTTCTTATAAATGTAAAACAGTGAAAATGGGTTATTTCTTTTCATTCTTGGACTGTTGGTCTGGGGACGATGATCATCTGTTCTAGTGTGGGTGGGTTTCTTCCTAGTGGATGGACTCTCACTGCTAGACGGGGGCCCTCTCCCTGTGAGAGGTTTTTCCCCCCAACTCAGAGGAGATGTCGGCTTATGGTAAGAAACCGACATTTCTACATGGAAGTCACAAATAGACTTATATTTTTGTTTGTTTTGCAACTGTTCATTCAATGTTTATGTTAGTTCATGTGTTGGCCTAAATAGGGGAATTACATACAATAATAATTCAATTTTTCATGATAAGCACAGCATTACTTGAAGAACTAAAGATTATATCCCTTAATGTAAATGGTCTAGGAAACCCAGTCAAACGAGCTATGGTAATGAGAAAACTTAAAAAGGAAAGGCTACAAATATGCTTTCTACAGGAAACCCATATGTCAAAGACTGAACATGAGAAACTGAAAAGGTTTGGATTTAGAAAATCATATTATAATTCATATATTAACACACGTCAGAGAGGCGTGGCGATACTAATATCAAATTCAACCCCATTTGAATGCATTAAGGAAATAAAGGACATAGAGGGGAGGTACATTATAGTTAAGGGGAGAATTGAACAGACCACAGTGACACTGGTGAATGTATATGCACCACCAGATGCAGACAAGGCTTGCTTTAAATCTCTTTTTGATACTATAGCACTAGAAACAGAAGGAATCTGTATTTGTGGGGGCGATTTCAATGTGATTCTTAACTATGGTCTTGACACAACAAGTAAGAAAAGAAGTAAACCACATATTTCAAATCTCTTAAACAATACATTAGATGAAATGGGTCTCTTTGATGTCTGGAGGGACCTTCACCCCCTTGAAAAAGACTATAGCCATTTTTCAGCAACACACTCTGTTTACTCCAGAATAGACTATTTCTTCATGCAAAAAGAAGACAGGGATAGAATTAAAAACTGCACAATAGGTGTGACAGATGTGTCTGATCACAGTGCTTTATATAACAGTCTGTCTGCGAGGCAGAAGAAGAGACACCTTGTGGAGACTTAATGTAGGAATATTAAATAATGAGGCCATAACTAATCAGATTCAGACAGAAATAAATTTACCTTCAAGAAAATGACAATGATGAAACAAACCCAATAATGCTTTGGGACGCCTAAAGGCAGTCCTGCGTGGTAAACTGATAGCAATCTCCAGCAGCCTTAAAAAAAGCAAAGATGGCATATTACCAATCCCTTCTTACTGAACTAAAGGCAATAGAAAATAGTCACAAATTAAAAGCAGGCGATGAAAATCAACAGAAGCTGAAGGAAATCAGACATAAAATAATTGAACACCTACAACAAGAAGTAGAAATAAAAGCAAGATATTTGAAACAATCTTACTACGAAACAGGCCCTAAAGCAGCTAAATTATTGGCCCAGAAAGTTGCGTAAGCAACAAACTGAAAAAGGAGTGATCTATAAAATAAAAGACCCTCCTCTAATAAAATTAAATATGAGTCAAAGGAATTGAACATGTGTTTAGGAATTACTATGTAGATCTCTACTCACAGAAAACGGATATTAATAAAGAGAAACTAAAACCTTTTTGGATAATCTGGACCTACCACCTATAGGTAGGAACCAAAATGAAGAAATAGTCTCACGGATAACCACTAAACAAATTACAAGTGCTATAGGAAATTTGAAGACATCAAAGTCACCAGGTAGCGATGGTTTTCCATCGGAGTGGTATAAAAAATTTAATAAAGTCTTGTCCCCTGTTCTTCTCACTACTTTTAATTGGATTTTACAAGAAAATTGTATACCTCCATCATGGAGGGAAGCAATTATAACGGTACTTCCTAAAGCCAAAAAGGATATAGAACTATGTGAAAACTATAGGCCAATTTCAATTCTTAACATTGACTATAAATTATACCTCTATATTAGCTCAACTGCTACAAAAAATTATACCAGATATAATAGACGAAGATCAAACAGGTTTTGTTAGGGGGCGCCAAACTCAAGACAATATTAGAAGAACACTACTTTTAATAAACAGAATTAACAAACATAAACTACCAACAGCATTACTTAGCCTAGATGCAATGAAGGCTTTTGACATGGTATCCTGGGAGTTTCTTTATATGACCTTGGAGAAATTTGGATTTAAGAAGAAAAGCATACAATGTATTAAAACAATATACAACGAACCTACAGCCAGGATAAAGATTAATGGCTCTTTGTCAAGTAGATTCACTCTGGAGAGAGGAACCAGACAGGGGTGCTGTTTAAGCCCCATCTTATTTGCTATTTACATAGAACCCTTAGCCCAAATGATTAGGGAAGATTCATTACTGAGCGGTGTGGAAATTAACAATAAAAATCACGTGATTAGTCTCTTCGCAGATGATGTGTTAATATATCTGAATGATCCAGTTAATCATTTTGATAGGCTCTTGCAAAGTTTGAAGAAATTTGGTGATTACTCTGGATACAGACTCAACATGACAAAGACTCAGGTACTTCTGTTCCACACCGTCCCCTCACCAGAACTCAAAGAGCATAAACTAAATTGGGAAGCAACATCGTTCAAATACCTTGGAATAAACATAACTAAAAACCCCTCTGATCTGTACAAAGAAAACTATAATAATGTCAACAATATATTAAGGGCTGATATGGAGCGCTGGTCCACCTACCCTATGGATTTTACTGACAGGATCAATGTAGTCAAGATGAATATTCAACCCAGGCTGCTATACTTGTATCAATCACTTCCAATACAAGTTCCACAACCACAGTTTGCAAAGTGGGACAAGTTGATATCTAGATTCATTTGGGAAGGTAAACGACCTAGAGTGCGATTCACCACCCTCCAGTTGCCCAAATGCAGGGGAGGCTTAGCTCTCCCAAGCCTGAAAGACTACTTTATCGCAGCTCAAATACGTCCATTACTGAATTGGTGCTGTACTAACTTTATAGCTCATTGGAAAGATATAGAAATAAATAGCTGTAGATTTCCTATTCAAACATACATTGGTGAGAAGGAACTCCCTCTCCATGCTAGGGAAGAGATGGACCCAATAACATCCTTTACCCTAGATACATGGCACTCTGTTGCAAAACAGTTGAAATTTGATGATGGGTTAAACCTTTTAAAATGGATTGCTTACGACAAGAACTTTATTCCAGGATCAACAGACACGACTTTCAGATACTGGGTAGATATAGGAATAACTGCAATGTGTACCATTATAAAGGAGGGGGAAATGCTTAGTTTTCAGGAATTGAAAGATTCATTTGGCTTAACAAATGCAGACCTATTTAGGTATCTGCAAATGAGGGACTATTACATAAAAAAGATAAAAAAAGAAGAGGTGCATCCCCTTATTAAAATCTTTTTAATATCTTATCAGCGACCTACCCCTAAAGCCATCTCAAAACTTTATTTATACCTACTGGACAGCAGACAGCACTCTACAACATACATTAAAATCAAATGGGAGAAGGAATTGGGGGAGGAGATTACAGACGAGATCTGGCTTGGGATGTGGGAAAACCATCAAACCACAACACAATCACATAAATGGAGAGAATTTGCTTGGAAAAACCAGATTCGCTTCTTTATTACCCCTCAAATAACAAGCAAACAAACCTCCCAGCAGCATCAATGCTGGAGAAAATGTGGAGAAATGGCACCACACCACACGCATGTTTTTTGGAGCTGCAAATCACTTGAACCATTTTGGCGACAGGTATACGATGCTATTTGTGGGATTTTAGATTACAGTATTCCTTTTACCTGTGCGGTGCCCTATCTTGGGCATCTGGGGAGAATGTGTGTATTGAAGACCATTATCTGGTGAAAATACTCCTTACTGCTTGTAAAAAGACCATTACAAAAAACTGGCTGAAACCAGACAGACCAACTAAAAACCAGTGGCTGTCCATAGTTGGGGAAATTCAGGAGATGGAGAGAATGACGTACAGACTGAGACTGAGGGAGGATCTATATGAGAGAAATTGGGCGAAATGGGTGAAGAGAGAGAAATTGTGACTGTGTAATAATGTGGGATTTTTATTTTATTTTATGCTGTTTTAGCTTATATTATTGCTATTATGTTTTTTTTTTCTTCCCCTTGTTGATTTGTAGGCCTGTCTTTTGATGTTTCTGTTGTCTTTTTTGAATTGTTAAAAATAAAGTAAAAAAAAAAAAAAAAAAGTAGTGAAAAGATCTGTCCGTGCAGCAAGATCAGTTTACTTGATAAGTTCTCTTAAAATAAACGACCTCTAGACTAGAATGAAGCCATCTCAGAACTACTAAGCAGATACAGTGTTTAACATTAGACCATGTCATGAAATCAAGAAAACAGAAATAACTTCATATCCAAAATGTGTTTCAAATGAACAACTTGTTATTCATTAAGGAAATGACCAGTTGGAATAACAAAACAATACTTTTTCTTAACTCAGCCCTGATGAAGACCAGGCTTTGGCTTTGGCCATCTATATAAAGGCCTTTTAACGATACTTTTTAAAACTTTTTTCGAGTGCCTGGATTTTGTTTATGTTTAAACAAAATAATCCTTGGTGACAAATGAATATTTTGCGTGATCACCTTTGGCACAGATCACAGCTGCATTCTTTGTTTTTATGTTGTTTTGTTATCGAGTTCCAAATAGTTTCAGCTGTTCCCAGAGACTTGCTCTGGATAAGACTTGTCATTTTTGGAAAACATTAAACATGAAAATGTATGGAGAGCAACACTAGTTCTATTTTAGTGTTATAGATATGGGTTTGATAAAAAGATCTTGCATATGGGTCAATGATGTGATGCATATTTTTTGTCCAATTGCAATTTCTTCACTTAAAAAGGTTAAAATTTCATAATAATTCACCGCATTTCTGTAGTACCTCTGACCTCCATGGAACCATATCATTTTTTCAGAAATCATGAGTTCTTGTGCATGTTCTTGTACTTACAGAGTTAAAATGTCATGTGGTGCGACCGTGCATCATGTGGTGCCACTAATAACAGCAGAATTCTATGGCTGGAGTTTAATAACAGACAAAGTCGACTTGGGTGAACGGTTCTTTAGGCATTTTTCTTCATTTGCTGCATTTTCCAGGGCAGTAGTTTGTTCATCAAACACAAACAGGTGACGTCATATTGGAGCAAAAGAAAATATCAATATGCATTAAAAATCTAAAGAAACACAACAGTTTGTTTCTATACACTTCATATTACTCACAACTTAGATTAATATCCCAATTATGTTTTAGAAAATAAAACCATTTTAAGCGTATTCTCGGTCGCACCACAGGACATTTTTTAACGTCGCAGCCAATTCATGGACATAAAACACTAAATGCTTAATATAAATGTTAAACACAGATTTATGCCCCTGACACTGGAAATATTTGAAAAAGTTGAATAGAATCTAATATTTTTAATATTTTAAAATTTACCCATTGAAAATCCATATACGTCATTGACCCGTATACTGGCAGATTATATTATAGAAACATAAAAAGATATTTTGGTAAACAGAAATACTTTTAAATTATGCATGGAAACAGTGGCAAACACCTTGTACTGGGTGTTGGTCTCATAAATTTGTTAAGCACTGTCATAAATCTGAAAGATGAATAAATAACCTGACATAAGTTTTAAAATCTTGGCTAGATCAGAGAAATTTGCAGTGTGACATCACAAGGTGGAACCGAGCATTTTGAGCTTTGGAGACAATAAATGGCCACTCAAACATGTGTGAATGAAACAAAACACAACTCCAGGTCTGTTTTTGAGGTGGGAACAGCTTTATAACAGGGCTAGAAGCTCACAAGAGTCCATTTTGCATGATATTTAATTATCTGATGTACTTTTAAAAGCGAAAAAGCCAGTGTAATACGATACCTTACCTAATGCTCGCTAATCCAAACTTTTCTCACCTCCTTTTCTCCTGCTGTACTCTGGCATTTCTGCGCTCCCTCCATCATCTGTAACCTTTACGTTTACGTCTTGATGTTTTATCGTATTTCCCTCAAACCCGGACTGACATTTCTAACATTTCACCTCGATTTCAGACGCGACGTAGCTTCCAGTTTGTTTATTTTTTCTCTGCTATATTCGGGCAAAATGGATGGTGATGTTTCTACGGAGTAACGTTTCTCTTTTCCATGTTATAATCCGTTTTTTAGGTACAGTAGCCTATGTTTGCGCTTCAAAGCTCGTGGCTACACCCTGTGGTTAGCGGGTTAGCCTGGCACACGCTAGACAAAATTAGCTTCACATGTGCACGCTAGGCTGGCACACTTTGACTGGAGTCGGTAAAACAGTAGACTCCATTCAGTACGCGGCGTTTCAGTACGACTACTACGAGCGCGTACTCCCCGGGCTATATTTGGAGTAGCAGGCTTGACTCGCGTATTTCAGAGTCGTGGTATTTCCTGTGTTTGGATTTTATCAAACGCAAAGACAAATAAAGGGTTTTCCAAAACAATTGCCCCAATACGGTGATAGAATTATGGTCATTATATGACATTTTGTGGATTTGTGTAATAGTTTTCACAATTGTGAATAGTTTCCACGAGGTTTTAAAGGGGATCTTTTCTGCAAAATGGACTTTTCAGAGTTTTGAGCCATGTTATACAGTAGCTGTAGGTGAAGAAGTTGCATTTCTTTATTTCTTTATAATCTTTATTCTTCTCTGTTGAAGATGTCACTGCTTAGTTCCTGTCTTCACCTCAGAATTGGGATTCAATGTTGTGAATTGAATATCGGCTTGAAAGTCCCAGCTCGAGAATCCCGTTCTCTCGGTGGGACTGTCCCCTGTAGAATATCACTCTTCTCTATCATAATAAAATGAAATATGAATGTAGCGAGACCAAATGTCAGGCCTTATTTGTCATTTTACTGATCTTCAGCACACATTTTTTCAGTATGTAATATCAATATAGTCCTCATTTGCACACAGAAGTTTACAAAATTGTATTTTAAAATCATTTTTTCCTGTTATCCCATTTAGAACTGTTTATTTGGGAAGAAATATTATTTCCTTACTTGTTGCCATGAACATAATTTGCAAGCAGCACAACACAAGACACTTGGAAAGCTACAGAATGTTCAGAAATCATTCAGAATCACTTTTAGGAAGGTCTTAACTGTGTATTTCATTGAAATATGTGAGATAAAATCCTGAACCAGTTGTGGCGCTCACTCCTGCTCAGAGGCGATAGAATGATGTCAGGTCCACAATTGTTGAGATGTTTACGGCGACGTCAGCTCCCATTGAGTACCACGGTTTTCTAACACGGAAATCAGCGAATTTGTTTCTTTTATTAAGTAATTTCTTTATCAATATTGTGATTTAAAATTCCCAAATTCTAACATAATGGTTCATGGCTTTCTTCTTTATAACTGTAGAGCAGGTTCAAGCACAGTAGACGGTCACTTGCCAGATCTTTGCTAATTACTGCAATTTCTCCATCATGGTCTGTCAGGAATATTTTATTTGAGCACATCGATCTAGTCTTAGCCTTCTAGTCAAAATAAAAAGTGCAAATATAACTTGATGTATCTTTATTTATACCACTTATGCCAGACCGACTCACTCCCATCTCTTCCATGACTATCAGCGAGTACTTCCTGGGCTATTTGGGGCTGCAGACTCGACTGGTGTACTTCATATTAGTGGTATTTCCTGTGTTGGGCTTATATCGAGTAGAATGACAGACAGGGAGCTTTATGTGGCGGTGTTTTGGGAGGAAGGGGGTAGTGTTGGGGGTGGGGGTCGGTTGGAGGTCAGATCGTCGGGTGGTGAAATACGACTCCAGGAAGAAGGGCTTTTTTGTAGATTTTGAATGAATTTTGTCAGTGAAATGCATGGGCGTGTGTTGTAATTCTTCTTTAATGTTGGTATTCGGTTTTGGGTTTGAGGGGGCTGCTGTGGTGTAGTGGTTTGAGCGCTTGTCTTTGAACTGGGTGGTCTCGAGTTCAATCTCTGTTGTGGTGTCACTGATTAAGGCTATTTATGACAGATACATCTGGCATAAAAAAAGAAGTTGAACATGAAAATATAGGATAAAAATGGGAGTCAATGGGCCTCTTTTGTGAATCTTTTCTTTAAAAATGTTTGTTTCCACTTTACGAAGATGCTGAGAGAACTTTGTATTTGTTAGACCCAATTGACTACATACTAGGGTTGGGCGGTATCCAAATTTTGATACCGTTAAACCTTCTCAGCATTTTACCGGGGTATACGGTATTACCGTGAGTAATTAAGAATTATTTTGTAGCATTCAGAAACAGAAGAGCAGCTTTATATTTGAAGATGAGGCACAAGTTCTGATCAAACCAAACTTTGCAGCTCGATCGATCACATCAGCATCAGCGCACGAGCTGTTTTTATCAGCGTTTATACTGTATGCAAATGAGCCATGTGGTTTTAAGTTTCGTTTCTGTAAAACGTAAACAAACGTGCGCAAAGCTGCATTAAACACATTATTAGTTAAAGTCTAAAATGAGCGGAGTAACGGAAATGTAGAGCGGTGGAGAGGACCAATCACAGCCCTTATTATCTGCATCTTTTTGACGCATAGTTAGAAAGTTTCGGAAGTGCACAGCGGTCAACACAAACACGTTTCCTTGCAGAACCGTAAACTGGGCTTTACCGGCTGACTTCACCCTCAAGCGGGAACTTTCTCCTCTTCAGCCTCGTCCCCTCTCGACTCTCGCCGTTCAATAAAACGTCTCCATCACAAACTTTTGGGCTCAACATCACACACAAAGCGTCAGTCAGGTTTTTTTCTTCTTCCTCGCTGCGTGTGGATGGAAATCTCCGAACGGAACGGCGTTTGAAGAGGAGAGAGAGCGGAGGGAGAAAGTCCTGCTGTGGTTTTAGGTCCTTATGCAGATTTTTTTAATGACGGTAATGAAACTGATATCGCTGCTACTTTTTGATACCACAGATTACCGTATTATCGCCCAACCCTACTACATGCCCTATAACACTGTTTCCCAAAGACTGGGTCATGGCCCTCAGGTGGGTCTCAAGAGATTTGTTTTTGGATCGCCTTGTCATGATCTGCATGGCGGTCTGCACTATACAGTTCTGACACATGAAAGAGTTGAAATGTTAAGACATGTTTTGTATCATTTCTAGTCTTTTTGTAATTATTTAATTGTTTTGTTCCAATATTGCTGTTCCAGTTGAATGTTGAAAAGAAAAAGAAATGGGTCCAAATAGGTGACTTATGGATCCCTTTTATTGCTGGTTTAATTACTGTTTTTTATTGTTTAAAATAGGGCCCAAGTATATTATTGGCGAATGTGAGCACTTGGAAACATATTGGCAAAATTTAGGCCGATATTCCGTGTGGACATATTTTACCTTGTTATAAAGCTCAGACTCTCTATATTATGTCCATTTAATCCAATTTACAGACAGATAAATGTCCTAATATGTGGCTCTGCATCAGTGTTTATCTGCAGTCATTTGTTTGTGTCTGTGATGTCGTACTGCCCCTAAACGCACCCCGACATGCGCTTGTTTACACCTGCAGCCATAGTTCCATGAGTGCAGCACTGAGATTATATTCTTTTTAAGGACAGTTTGAGTCTGGATTAAAAGGACAGTTCTTAGTGCAGAGAGGTACAGAATATCAGTAAATGTTGCCTAAATAAACCCAATTGAAATTCCAACAGAGCCAAACCTAAGTATTAGAAACAATTGAAGATTTACCGTGAATTTTTACATCATAAATATATTGGTAATTATATCGGCTGTTGGCAGCACCAACTCCCATTTTATCTGTATCATATCGGCCGCAACAAAATCCATATCGGCCGGGCCCTAGTTTAAAACTTGAGTAATACTAATTGTTCAGAGAGACATGGTCAGTCAACAAGAAAATATCCTCAATAATCGTCAAATCCACCTTTTATTTTGTGAAATTACGAATAATGTCTATTGACTTGGGTCCCGAAAGTTTGTGACTTTTAAAATACGGGTCCCTAGAAAAAAAAAGTTTGGGAAATGCTGCACTATAAAACGCCTCATAAATGTTTTTGGACCACAAAATAATATGTTTATAGAAAATAATTTGAGAAAATATATAACTTATAGACATGGAGGAATTAGAAGTTTTAGTTGCTTTATCAGAGTAATAATATTCTAAAACAGTAGATTTTTTGTTCTTATGAGTTCTTCCAGAAGAACATTTTCAGTTAAGAAAAAGTTTCGTAAATGCCGAAAACATTCATAAGAAGGCATTAACTTGTTCGTAAAAGATTGTGTCATGATTGAGTCCCAATGTTGTGAATCTGCAGGCTACGTAAAACTACACAGCCAACATAACAGGAAGTTATAGTTGCTTTTATACACTGCCGAAAAAAGTCTCCACCTGGATTTAACTAAGCAAATAGGTAGGAGGTTGCTGCAGTTGGTCAGGTCCAGGTTCCACAGCAGTGTGTGCTCAGAGAATGAGGTCAGCTGGACCTGAATATACTGAAGGACCAGGTTATTCCATTTGTGGATTTTTTCTTCCCTGGTGGCATGGGCATATTCCAAGACAACAATGCCAGGATTCTCCGGCCTCAAATTGTGAAAAAGTGGTTCAGGGAGCAGGAGACATTTTCACACATGGATCGGCCACCACAGAGTCCAGACCTTAATCCCATTGAGAATCTTTGGGATGTGCTGGAAAAGGCTCAGACTCTAGCATCATCTATGTTAAGACCCTGGTGAAAAAATAATCCATTCGCTGTGGCGTTGTTTCGATAAACTTCTACAATGTCACAAGATTTATTTCCATCCAGTGTTGCATTCATTTTTCAGCTGACCTCATTCTTTGAGCACACAGTGTTGCTGAATCTGGACCTGACCAACTACAGCAACATCGTACCTTGTTTGCTTTAAAGCCAAGTGGTGATTTATTTTATTTTATTTTATTTTTTTTGGCCAGTGTACCTACATAATTCTTTTCTATTTCATAATTTTGCTACTAAATAAATGTATTTTTTGTTGCCATGCGAACAGAAAACATTACTGTACAAACTTCAGACTGGGCAGATTCTAATAAGGTTTTCAAGATGAATCGTGATCAAATCAAAATCGCAATTTGACTGGACGCAAATCTCATATACTGCAATTTTTGAAGTACTATAATTTCCTTCAAAAACAAGAAAATCTCCAGTTTTATTCTACATACAAAACAGCTAACCCTGTAGTTTAGATTTGTACAAAATGTTCTAAAATGTGATTCTTGTATTCTTCTGTTTCACATTTCTTTTGTCAGTCTTTTCCAAGTTGTGATTCCGTAGTTAATAGCGCTCAATCTACCAAATGACGGAATATTTGTGTCCTCGGTATGAGCTGACACTCACATATTGTAGTATTCCGTGAATGGACAGTGTAAGTGTGTGTGGTCGGCTCTTGGCAGCTGCGACTTGTTCATTTTCTTTGCACTCAGAGCAGTTTTCACGTCTCTTCTCACTGTGACTCTACTGACAGCAGCTGGCTCAGGCTCACACAGTTTACTGTTCCTCTACACAGACGTTTACAAAGACAGACTTATGCATTTCGAGTAATTTTACAACTCTTTATTGTAGCATTTCGCCGTAGCGACCATTGGACTTTTATGGATTTGTTTTTATTGTTGAAAATTGGTTACACTGCAGCTTTGAGTGTTTTTCTGTTACATTTTTTGAGTTTTTTACCATATTATAACCTCACCTCAAAACCTCAAACCTGCCTGACGAAGTTTTAGATGACATCCATGCATGTTTGAGTAATCTAGCAATCTCTGTCAGGCCCTATTCGAACCTTTCTTAAGGTTGACTGTAAGATTCTTTCCAATGTTCAGCCCACACTCTACGTCATCTCCCACGGCCGTTTTATATGTAAATGTATAAAAGTAGGATGCAAAACAATACACGACAACGTCACCAACCTGAGGAAAAACCTGACTGTGTTGTGATAGCGCTCTGAAGGGGGAGCAAGGGCAAAAACGAAAGTGAACATTACAAAACATGTTCGTTTATTGCTTGTTTAAGGATCTGTAAGGAAACCAGGTTTTTCCTCACGTGTTTGTTACTTTCTGCTTAGACAAAAATACACTTGAAACAGAAATAAAGTCCAGATAATTTACTTATTCAAATATTAGAAAGCCAAACTTATACAAGGAGTCTGTGTCGTCATTCCCATACAGAGACTGAATATTTACACCTATAGAATGATTTTTATATGCAACCTATAGTGGGAGGCTACCGTGGTTTAGACTTGGCGCCTCTTCGTTAGTGCACAGGGCAGCCAGGCCTCTTGGCACGTCACACAATCTTATCAGACGTGATGAGCATCCCCCGGATTCATCTTACTCCCCTTAGTGAGCATCTCGCTGGTCTGATCAAGGTGGTGAGTCATGAGTCGGCACATCCCTATCAATAAGTCCTTTCCCTATTTAGTTAATTGATTAGATATATAAAATAGAATATCTTGTACATGAACTGAACCTATCTCTGCGTTAATCAGCTGTAATCTAGTTTTCCGTGTCATCGTATAGTGAACCATAGCAATCAGTACGTCAATTATATCATAGCAGTAGATATACCAACTGAGCCTGATTATTTGCCCATTAGTCTCTGCAATCGCACAGACGACTCTTCCTGGGGTCCACTCTCATCGCAAAACTTCACGAAAACACATGGACCGCACATCAACAACAGATCGCAACAGTCACTATGCAACAGAAACTTCCATCATGAGGCGAACAAACGCGTCCCGTTACTCTGTCTTACCCCTTCCCCTTTATCTATGTCTTTGTCTTACCCCACGTTACCAAGCTGGGAGTGCTAGAGGTACAAATGTTCCCCTAAGAAACCCCTCGATTACCGTTTGCGTCACCATCCCTCGCCGCTACCTGGCTACTACATCTAGAACGTCAACAATTGATTCAAACAAATGAAGATGTCGTCCTCTGAGATCATGATGTTGGTTGTCTGGGCTCTTTTTATCTTTGTGTGCTTTTCTGCGATCAGACGACGACATCGGAAAAGAAGATTGTTTCTGAGATGCATATGACTGCCCGACAAATAACTAACTTCCCAGCACACCTGTAAACGGAATAGACTTTACAACCTAGAGCTCTTTTTCTACCTGAGTCATGTAACGTCAGAGTGGCCGACTTGCTAACACGCTAACTTGGTCTGTGGTTATTACGGGCTCGTCACGTGGCATATTTAGCCCGGCATCGTCGTACACGTTGTCCTGACAGCGCTCTCCTCCTCTCCACGTCCGAGAGCCGCTGAGAGGATTAGCTTCTTTTGTCTAGAGCCTCCGACGACCTCTGACCTCCAGGTCCTTAAGAGCGGTGAACGGAAAAACAACAACGTTAGCGTCCATCAGAATAATGACAACTCCATGTACAGACACGTAAAATGTTCTAAGGGTTTAAGGTAGCTCGATTTGCCAGATGTTTGATGTGATTATTGCGAATTACTTTAACTTCTCTGTTCACTTATTTTGGAAATCCTATCTTGGATGCATATTCCTCCTCAAAAAAAAAAAAGAATATTCCGCAATACAGCATTAAATCTATTCTAATTTTTATTTTTTCTATGTTTTTTATTGTTATTTTGAAAAACCTGCGTTTGCCTGTCCAGAGATCTGACCTGTAACTTGGCCTGGTGGTGTCCCTTGCTTATCTCCATGGTGATGATGATGAGGCTAATGCCATACTGTAGAACATTACAGACAAAGCAATGACTGCTTTGTGACAATAAGCAGGTGGCGAACCCTAGAAAAATGCTTTTAACTAAATGACAAACCACAGTTATGTTCATGTCTGTATTTGTAACTCTTTGTAGTTAGAGATGACCCCAGATCTTAGTGTTTCCCACATGTAAATCTGTGGAGCAGCGCCACAGTATGAAAACCAAGCGCCACTGATTGACTCTTTTGCCTCTTTTTTTCTTCTTTTCAACGCAATTCTGTCATTCTCGCTCACAGACACACTGAGATCAACAGCCGCACATACATGTTAGTGGGGGCACTTACACTATAACAAAACACTATAAAGGTCTCTGCCCGTGGTGCGGCTGTGGGACGGGAAACTGTTCTCCAGGGACGGGACCCCGAGCTGGCGGAGCAGGGTGTCCGCAAAGTGCGATCGGGCGATGGTTGTGCTTAGTCCCATGGGGCGTGGAACTCTGCGCTGGTCCTTTTTCCTGCTGGCACCCGACGGTCTACGTGGGTGCACCACCGAGGCCGTCCCGACACTTGAAACCATAACAAAGCCCGGCGTGGTCTGGGGGTAGCCTGGCCCGGGTTTCCCCCCAAGCAATAAAAAGGAGTCTCTTATGATCGGGCACTTGAGTTAATTTTCAGAAAGCCACGTGAAATGAGGTGTTCTGATAGGGCACATGCTAATAAGGCAAATAGCCTCATGCTGTCCATTTATTTATTTAGCAGGAACAGGGAATTACTGAAAATGTACCAGAATTGGCCACAGAGGCTATTTTACATCTGTAGTCCCTGGACACATGGTAAACACCCTAAAAACATAACACACTAGAGCACACAGACACACACTGGGGTAAATAACACACACACTAGAGCACACACACACACACTGGGGTAAATAACACACACACTAGAGCACACACACACACACACTGGGGTAAATAACACACACACTAGAGCACACAGACACACACTGGGGTAAATAACACACACACTAGAGCACACACACACACACTGGGGTAAATAACACACACACTCTAGAGCACACAGACACACTGGGGTAAATAACACACACTCTAGAGCACACAGACACACACTGGGGTAAATAACACACACACTAGAGCACACAGACACACACTGGGGTAAATAACACACACACTAGAGCACACAGACACACACTGGGGTAAATAACACACACTCTAGAGCACACAGACACACACTGGGGTAAATAACACACACACTAGAGCACACACACACACACTGGGGTAAATAACACACACACTCTAGAGCACACAGACACACACACTGGGGTAAATAACACACACACTAGAGCACAGACACACACTGGGGTAAATAACACACACACTAGAGCACACACACACACACTGGGGTAAATAACACACACACACACACACACTGGGGTAAATAACACACACACTAGAGCACACACACACACACTGGGGTAAATAACACACACACACTAGAGCACACAGACACACTGGGGTAAATAACACACACACTAGAGCACAGACACACACTGGGGTAAATAACACACACACTAGAGCACACAGACACACACTGGGGTAAATAACACACACACTAGAGCACACACACACACACACTGGGGTAAATAACACACACACACACTGGGGTAAATAACACACACACACACTGGGGTAAATAACACACACACACACTGGGGTAAATAACACACACACTAGAGCACACACACACACACTGGGGTAAATAACACACACACACACTGGGGTAAATAACACACACACACACTGGGGTAAATAACACACACACACACTGGGGTAAATAACACACACACACACACTGGGGTAAATAACACACACACACACACACACACTGGGGTAAATAACACACACACACACTGGGGTAAATAACACACACACACACTGGGGTAAATAACACACACACACACTGGGGTAAATAACACACACACACACACTGGGGTAAATAACACACACACACACACACTGGGGTAAATAACACACACACACACTGGGGTAAATAACACACACACACACTGGGGTAAATAACACACACACACACACACACTGGGGTTGGGAGGTAATGATTGCAGGTTTGATGAGTTCATTGTGCTCATTATTCCATTTAGTCGCCTTGTTGTACCTTTAGTAGTTCTTATGTCTAATTATAGTATTTCATTTATTTAATTTGTATGACTATATAATTGTATTACTATATAATTAGTTAGTAGGGTTCAGAGTTGGAAACTTTCTATGAGAATTTTATGGAATTAACGGGAATAAATTGGGAATTATCCAAGTTGAAGGTTAGGGGCATCAGTAAAGTTGGTAGAAAACAATGTAGTGCAATATTGCAGCACAGTCTTGGCTGCAGCAGATTTGTGTGAATAAAGTTGTGTATCGCTGCTGTTCCTCACTCATATGGACAAAGACACTATTTTCTGAAGAGCCATTGAAGCCACAGCCCTGACATGCAGTTTGCGTCCCTCTATCACAGGCACAATAACTGCTTTTCTGAGCAACAACAACAAATACAGACGACTGAGACCAACATCACAGCCAAAGGACGACAGGCAGTCAAGTAAGTTTGGAGGAAATGTGAGGTGGAGGATATTTGATCTATGATATTAAAGTAGAAATGAAAAACTCAAGTCGAATAAAATAAATCTAGTGCCAGTTCACTTGTAAATTAGGCTTGTGTCATTGAAGTAGTTAGCTTATGATGCTAGTTACTGGAAAAATGTGCTAATGCTAGCTTAGAAACCAGATATGCTAAATGTAGCTTTCTGTGGACTGGAAAGAACAGAGAACAAGCAAAAGTAAGGCTTGAGAAACTAGAAATAAGGCTTTGAGTTTTTAAGACCAGAGTTATTGTTTTGTTTTTTTCATTTTTAATGTTGAAGTGGGAGCTGTAAGCAACATTTTGGCAAACGTTCATGTTTTGTTGCTCAGTAAAAGAAATAAGCATAAGTTCTTCTGACAAATAGATTAGAATCATGTGTGTTAATTATCTCCCTTAGCAATAATACCTGCTGATGATAAAATGAAATGTTTATATTTTTGTTATAATAATTCCCCTAAATTCCTGTGCAAAGTTACCAATTTGAAAATTCCCAAAACTCCTGTCCCAAAGTTTACATGAAAATTTTCCGGGAATTTTCCACCCCTTTGCAACCCTAATTCAACATTATACTTTTTATTATGTTTATCAAAAAAAGGGGGGCATCTCTGTGGGAACCACTGAACACTGTACCTGTGTGTGGGCTCATATTACGCAGAGTCCAGCAGCAGTGGGAGACCTGCCTCCTCAGTGAAACCCGGCGAGAGAGGACCCAGCACTTTTTGGAGCAGAGTTTGTGAGATTCGAGCGCCCTCAGAATATTACCTCATGTTATAGTGACACCAGTGAATGACTGAATGAACGGAGCAGCAGATTAAACGTGTAGATGCGCGGGGCTAATCCTGCACAATCTTATTACACTTCTGCTGTGTCTAGAAAGGAGAACCAAGCCCAACACCGGTTATGTGATAAATCCCAGCCATGTGCCAAGGAACGGGTGAGATCTGTGGAGAGGCGAGCCCTGTCTCCGTATGGATGCGTGTTTTTCAATGTGCTTTTGGTACTGAAAACATGTATAATTCTATAAATGCAAGATAGATCAATGTAAAGCACTACTGTGGAATACATAGATGACATAGCTGTGAGATGGTGTATGCACTGTCCCTATCAAATAATACAAATAAAATAATACATAAAAATAATACAAAATAAAATACAAAATAATAAAAAGTAAAAATGGCATTAAATTCTGACAGATTTCTAGTACTGTATATATCTGTCATAAGTCCCAGCATATGTCCTGCACTATGTTACAGTACACACATTCTAGCCCATTCCTCAGAGCTGCTGTCTGGCAGATGGGTGTTCGCCCCGACTGGCCCCTGCTCTTGGCACCAGAGCCCAAATACAGATTACACACTAATGGCTGCTCTCCGTGGACTTCTAATCAGGTTCGGAGATGACAGAAAAGTCTGCAATGTTTCATTCAAATAAAGGATGAAAGATGGATCGATTAATGTGGTCTTATTCTGCGTAAAAGCCGTTAACCCTTTTAGACCTGTACAAATCTGAAATGTCCGTGTTATAGCTTTGCCTGGAATGTTTTCAATGGGATTTTCACTTATTTTCCCATCAGTCTAGAGCAGACTAGTCATACTCCAAAAGACATAAGACCTTTGTTCCTGTTCTTGAGGTGATAAGAACAAGAACAAAGTTTGTTTGGGCTCTGACGTTTCATACTTCAGAAGATGTTCTGCTGCCGAACTGCCCCGCCTCCTCGCTCTGCCCCGCCCCCTCGCTCTGCCCCGCCCCCTCGCTCTGCATAGCAACAATACAGGAACATTAGTGGTAACCTGGCAATTAATGGTAATCATGACAATGGCAGAAATGGTACTTTATGAACTATTGAAGGAGGAAGAAGAGAAAATGATGTTTGAAACTGAAGAAGATTCATATTGGAGGACAAAACAGGTGAATCCTTGCAAAACTACGGTCGTCACAACCCAGTCCTCACATTCCAAGAACAAGCTGCAAGAACTGCCGAACAGGAGCCAGCTCAGGAGTATGAACAGGCCTTATGGAGTATGAATAGGCCTTTAGAATCACGCTACTAATGCTTAAAATAACTAGCATGCTAACAGCTCACTTCCTCATTATCGGACAGTAAAATGTTTTATCATCAGCTTTATACTTAAACCTCAAAATCTGCTTATACACTACATCTGTGTTGGAGCAAGACATATTTTGGGAAAAATCTGATTAAAAAATCAAATTCAGCCCTTTTAATGTTACGCTATTATTATGTTATGCCCAACTATAAATCTCCATAAAATAATAATTAGAATGTTGAATTTTTTGAGTATAACTCATTTGCTTTCTCTACGCTGACAGGTTAATGATACTTCTTCAGGGTCCTCTTATTCGGCTTAATAATGACGGGCTGAAGTAAAATGAGTCCAAGATGAATGGCTTTTTCCTGTCATTTTTGAAGAACTACTTTTTGATGTCTCTTCTAGACAAACCACACTGGCTTGACAGGGTTTTCCAGGGGATTTATTTAGCCTCCTTTAAGAGGTACTTTCATCTGACCCTGAACTAAGCACTTGGCTCCTGACCGCCGTCCAATCCCTGTCGGGCCATCGGGGAGGACGGCCGACTTGGAGAACCACCAGTCTGAATCGTACGACTTTAGGGTGCGTTGTGCAACTTTTCTGGTTTGGGGTCCGTCACCTTCTTGTTTTTATGGATATGTATACCTGGAATGTTCCACAGTATGACATTAAACATTTTATTTATTTATTCCATTACAGACAAGTTACACATTGCAGCTTTAACAGAGAAACTAAATTGTATCGTTTTGCCTACAATTTTTCACAAGTGTGTTATTGCATATTTAGATTTTTTTTTTTCTCTTTTTGAAATGATCGCAGTATTAGCAGTAGTAGCATTTTGACATTTTGACAAGTGTGGTGAATCACAGTGAGGTGAAATGTGTGTGTGAAAGAGGCTGCAGACTGAGCGGGCCACTGTGTGCAAAGCTTTACAAACCCAGCGACAGTGAGTCACTGCAGGCAGAGACCTGGATTCAACTGAAAAAACACTCACTGTTAGGCCATTTGATATGATATTGTGACATTTTCACCACTTGTTCATTTGTTCAGGTCGACTTAGACCAGAGTCGTAAGTGTGTCTCTGAATTGACTTCTACACATGATCCATGTGGAACGGCTCTCGCTCAAAGTGTTTAGAAAAAGGATGGACTTGCAGCAGAAGGCCTCGAGCTGATTGGGTGGACCACTTCGAATTGCCCACCATTTTCTTGGTGTTTTGGTCCTTTGTAAGCAGATTTTTTGTATTTTACTTAAACAAATTACAATTTATGCCTCTCTTTACTGTTGGGACAGATCAGATTGGTCAAAAATAGGGACACATGGGGCATTTCTTGTATAAAACTGGGACAAATCACTGGTTTTGGCTAAGTCTGCTGGGACAGGGGACACAGGGCTCAAAATTGGGACTGTCCCGGGTAAATTGGGATGCCTGGTCACCCTAGGGAAGATGTCTGGTTTTCTCACCAGGATGTAACAAAACCCCCAGTTTCTTTTTAACCAATCACGGCAAACCGGTCAAAGTAACGTACTCAACTTCTGCCAGGTAAAACTAAAACAAGTGTCATTCTGAGGAAATTGCCCATAAACCAATTTTGCCATTTTTGCAATACAAATTTGGGTATTAAGGACGTTATCAACCACCATCCCCGTCCACCGGCACAACCATGTTTGTTTTGCTCCATGTAAGCCATAGACAGGCCACAATTAACAACCTGATCAACTCTATGTGAAGGAGATGTGTTGCACTGTGTGATACCGGACCCTTGACTGTGGACACTGACACCTGTGTTCAGCAGGTTCTAATTCTTGGCACATCTGCTTTTTGGTGCTTCTCAGTTGACTCTTCACCCTCCTGACCAGTTTTCTCTCAGCAGCAGGTGATATCTTGCATTTTCTTCCTGATCACGGCAGTGACAAAACAGCACCATGCGCTTTATACATACAAACAATTGTTTGCACTGTTGCTCTTGGGACATGCAGCTACTTTGAAATGGCTCCAAGTGACTTTCCTGACTTGTTCAAGTCAATGATTCGCTTTTTCAGATCCGTGCTGAGCTCCTTTGAGTTGTCCATTGTAGTGTTTGTGGGCGTTTGTGTTTAAATGGTCTCAGACAAGTCCCCAGCTGTAGTCACTCATAATCACTCACTGCTATGAAGCTCGTTTCATTGACAAAATCGTTTAAGTCACCAAAATTGCAAATTCATGTTGCTGTGTGGATATTTTTGACCCAGCAGATTTGGTGACTTTTTCTGTTAACACATAATAAAGTCATAAAAGAACCACATTTCATGAATGTTTTTTGTGACATATGTACGTGAAGTATCTCTTCTTATCGATCTATCAGAGAAAAATCAGAGTTGTAGCAATAACTGGAAACTCATGAGAGCCATGACATTATGTTCTTTACAAGTGTATGTAAACTTTTGACCACGACTGTATACAGTCCATGGTGTAGGCCTGGAGCTTGGGGCTGTCATCATGTTGCCTGAATCTCCTCCCTTTGCCATAAAAGCTCTGTGATTAGGCTAACCACTGTGGGGGTCGCTAATCAGAGAAGCAAGATGAATTTTCATCGAATCAAAATCACAATGAATGGATGTGATTTAACTTTGCATAGAAATGTGGATTCTTGTGATATTTGTGAGTTCACAAATTCACGAGATTCCATCTTGTTCTGGCTCCTGTTGGTTCAGTTGGGCTCTGCAGTTGGTAGGTGGACCAATCACTGAGCAGAATGGGGATTTTGGTGGTGAAAAGCCAAAGTGAACCAAAACAAACATGGCAGACGTACTTCAACCTGCTTACTCTTTTGTTTGTGACAGGGATTGGGGAAGACGGTTGCTTTTCTCTCACCAGGACATAACAAAAGTTTGATATTCTGGCTTGTTCCACTCTTGCGACGCTTTGACCACATTCAAATATTCACCTCGACATTCCTTCATTTTACCGATCTCTTTCATTGGATTGAAAATGCGTAGAGCTCAATCCTGAGTGACGCACACATCAATCCGGGGTGAGCCAGATCAGCCGCAATTAGCAAATCACAAACGCTGCAATTTGGGAAATACCATAATTTCCTCCACAAACAACGAAATCACTTGTCTTAGTCTGCATGAAAACTGCTGACCCTGTAGTTTAGATCGGTCCAAACAAATATGGAACTACATAGACCATGATCCTATGCTCCGTTTCAGTGCAGACTACATGAAGAAATAACTCTTCTAAGCACTTTGAAATCTTAGTTCTTTGGATTAAGTCATTTTAAGAGGAAAAACTTGCATATTCACAGTTTTTTTTGCTTCTCAAAACCCTTAATCGCAATTCTTCGCTATAGATTTTTCCGCAGATCGTTAAGTTTTACCGTCAAACGTCAAAATCGGTGAACCTGACCTGCACGTAGCCTTTTCTAAAATCAGCAGCGTCATAGCCCTGCTGCTCCGGCCTCTGCAGCAGCGCTCCCCTCGCCTGTTTGTCTGGAACCCCCCCTCGGATCCCTCTTCCTCCCACCTCCCGCACGTCCTCCACCCCCCGTCGGAGACCCCCACCCACCCACCCCCTCTGCTTTTGTGTCCCTCTGCAGCCGGCTTGTGCCTGCAAATTAGCCTCTCCGTCACACTGCCTTTACTTTTGCATAGGGGACAATCCGAGCGTACACTATTTACCCCCGTTTATATGTCAAAACCTTACGTTATTGTTTTCTTACAGTTCAGAGTGAAAGAGATCGAATGTTTTATCCTTTTCGATTGTGATGCAACTAACGACCCCCCCACCCCCCCCTTCTTCCTTTCTCCCCTTTACGGAGCGGCGAGGGGAGGGGCCGGCGGTGCTGGGGGTGCTGCAATGCTACGGGTATATGCCGGTGTTGCTGCGTGCGTCGTGGTGGATGCGAGCGAGGATGCTGCCGAGGCTCGTTTGTTGACGTTTTTTTTCTCTTTTCTCTCTCTCCAGACCCTGCTCCCGGAGACGTCCGACCCGAAGTTCAACGCCTCAAGCTGGATTAGCCGTTTGGTCGCGCAGGTAAGAGCTGTTTCGTGACATAACGCAATGACGCAGCCGGTTTGTGGTTCACTGTTGACACTTTTTTTCGTTTAAAGTGCGTAGCCTGTTCACTAAAACAAACAGGAGTTAGATTATTATGTTTAAAGGGCCCGTGTTAGACTAGTGTTTAATCTATTTTAATGTAGTTTCCTTGTCACGAACAGATCTGGAGTTTTGTTTCATTCACACATGTTTAACACACAAAACCTGTTCTTCTCTCAAACTGAAAAGAGACTGTTCCACCTTGTGATGTCATGAAGTGGGAATACAGGAAGTGCTTGACTGTTTTTAAACTCCACATCTGCACTAGAAAAATATGAAAGATTTCAGCCCTGGAATTGCCAATCTCCACTGAACTAAAGGTAAAATGTAGGTGTTCACTTGAAAACTACTACTTCATGACATCACAAGGTGGAACAGAGTGGAGCTTTAGAGATGTAGACAAACTAATAATAAAAGATTACTTAAACATGTGTGAATGAAACAAAACACTCCAAGTATGTTTTTAAGGGGTGTAAGAAAAAAATTGATTCAGTGATTTATCGTGATACTTCATTGCACAATTCTCCAATCGATTCAAAATGCAACGATAAATAAATCGATCTTTTAAATAATATTTTTCACAAAAATTCATTAGTTGCATTCACAGTTCTCATGATGACAAACTGCAATATATCATCCAATGTTTTAGTATTGGGATATATCAAATCGTGACATGAATATCATGATATGTTATTGTATCTTGACATGAATATCATGATATGTGATCGTATCGTCAGACTCAAGGCAGTGCACAGTAACAACATAATAACACGACTTAAGCTCACAACAGTCAGTTTTACAAAAAAATAAAAAAAATAAATCTTGCCTATTTTTTCCAGCTTTTTTCATGTTTATAATTGTACTTTCTGCTTAGACACAGGCAGCAGATATGACATATGTAGAGTTAATTCCATAACTGTTACCTAGCAACCATACTGTGAACAAGAGCCAGGATAAATGACACAATGGTTCTTACTAGAACAATTTGTTTCACTGGTAACGCTTTAGAATGACCAGGCCACACCTATCCATGCCCTAAAGGAACAATATGGAACTTTTCTGGTAGAGGTTCACCATTGAGGTGTTCCACAGTATGGCTTTAAACTGATCTGTCTTGTCATATCAGAGAGTCCTTTTAAATAGTCTTAGAACAATCTTTTTGTAAATAAGCAGTGGTGGAAGAAGCACCAGACCAAAAAAATCCTCATGTAAAAGCGCTTTGTGTTGCATTTTTTGTATGAAAAGCGCTGTATAAATAAAGCTTGATTGAAAAGTATCACATGGGGAATGAAGGCGTCCGATTGGTCCATTATTTATGTTCATATCTTGATTTAGGAACAAGATGGCAAAATGAAAAAGTCAGAATCATGTGTCACGGGTTCATACAAACATTTTAAGACCAGAATGACAAGGCCACTGCTGGTCCAGAGAGAGGGATGATAAGATCCCTATGTAAGTCAGCGGGGAAAAGGGAGAGAATGAACCAGAAGAGCCTCCTGGAGCACTTCCTGTTTGGCATATGGCAGCTAACGGATTAGCTATGTCCACTCATGTATACGGCCTGTGGTCTTAAGACGTAACATTTCACCGTGGGGGCTGTTGCGACGTGGGGAGTCTTTAAATGTTTACTTCACAACACACAAGCTAATAAGTGTTTGCTAACACTAATGTTGTCATAGCCCTGGGCAGTTGTCTTTGACCTTAGCGACTTGCTCTGTCTAGACTGTATTATTATCCATCCTGCCGACTGCCGAGTTCACCCACAGCGTCGCGTCGGTTAAATATGACGCGTTATTTGTATTCCGCGGCGGAGGCTAATCGCGCCGATAGAGTCACAGATTTGGCATGTGGGCGGCGGTTGGTGGTTTGGCAGTTTGCGATTAGCAGTGCGGTGAGCGGGAGTGACACATTTGTTGACGAGTTTGTTTTCCGTGATGAAGACCGAGTCCGAGCAGGTTTG
Source organism: Odontamblyopus rebecca (assembly GCA_030686955.1). Taxonomy (NCBI): domain Eukaryota; kingdom Metazoa; phylum Chordata; class Actinopteri; order Gobiiformes; family Gobiidae; genus Odontamblyopus; species Odontamblyopus rebecca. The sequence goes on from CM060675.1 coordinate 22,906,521, forward strand.
AGCTGTGGGGACGAAATGCCGTGAGGAAGTACGACCGACGGTTTGAAGGTCGACGGTTTGATCCCAGCCAGCTCAGACCTTACTGTTGTTGTATTCTTGGGCAATGCACTTCACCCACTTACTGTGTGTAAGAAAAGAGGAGTGTGTGAATTATGGAAGATAATTTGTTCCATTAGATTTAGAATTTTAAACGCCGTTCAATTTCTCACTTTGAATATTTTAACTTTGTTTGAATCATTTTTATTCAGACTGTTCAAAAATGTAGTGGAGTAGAAAGTACAGATACTGCTCTCAGATGTAGTAAAGTATGGATACAGTACCTCAAAACTTTACTTAACTACCATGCATTACTACTTTTACTTTGTTACATTCCACCACTGTAATTAAGAATATATCAGCATTAGAATTTAGGGTGACCAGATTTTCAAAATAAAAAAACTGAGACATCCACGTTTTTTTGGTGGTTGGTCAAAATAAAATTGTTATGTAGTTGCTGAAATTTTGAGCATACTTTTTCAGTATGTTTCAAAATATTCAGCACATATATTCAAGCAAACAAGTCAAAATTGAATGTAAAATTCGCAGTGAAAAAAATTTGCAGTGGAGATGCCAATGCATTTGCAATTGATACAAATATGTTAAAAAATTCAAAATGAGGAATTCAGCGGCATTTAAAATTCAAAATCTGATTAAACAAATTATCTTTAGTGTATGTGATTGATTTTTACATATGACAAAATTATAAAACGACTCAAAAGTGTATGAAAGATGAATGAAAACATTGATTACATTGGTTTGGATCAGAGTTGTTGTTGTGTTCTTGGGCAATACACTTCACCCACCTCTGTAAGAAAAGAGGAGTGGGTGTGAGTGATTGATGGTTACCTGAACAAGTGACTAAATAATGATAAAATTGTAAAACAACTAAAAAGTCTACAAATACAGGCTTTGAAAGAGGAATGAAAAACTATTGATTGCATTGGTTTGGATCAGAGTCGCCAAGTCTGCTTCTTCTGGTGACATTGGGTTTCTTTTTTTAGAAAATCGCTCGCAAATTTGCACTTGAGACGCACTTTTATGTCATGGAAAAAGTGGATTTTGTTTGACTATTTGTTTTTTTTGTTTTTTTGTTGTAACGAGCAACGAATGTGGCCAAACCTCCTCGACAAATCCTGATCTCGTCGTTACGGACTGGGCCTTCTGGGTTAGTCCTCAGATGTCAAACCACTCGAAATATCTATGGAAACTAATGTTATTGTTGTGTCCTTGGGCAAGACACTTCAGCCAAAACGCCTAGTATGAATGCGGCGTACGCTTGAACTTTGGTGGGGATCGGAGTCGCCGATGGTGCGAATTGGCGGCCTGTCTTTTGTTACTCTGCGGCTACTAGGGATGGCTGGTATATATTGCATCTAGTATCGATATTGGCCAAATACAATACCGATATTAATTGTAAAGAGTGAATTATTAGATTGATCCAGTGTAAAGCGTCTTTGAGTGGCCAAAAAAGCGCTTCATGAATCGAAATGAAATGTTTATTGTGTTGAATGTGCGATTAGAAAAGTTTGCGACTCTTTGGTGCTTTTTTGTCGGTCTCTGAAAATCTGCCGAGTGTCTGAGATGGTTTGTTGGCTTGTCTAATGAACTCTGTGAACTGTGAGCAGGATCGATGCCCCGCTGTATGGATGTGTCTGAGCATGAGTCAGGGCTACTGCTCTGTCAAACCTCTTATACAACATATTTAACTGCGTAAATGTCGATACTGTAGACCGATTTTAAATGAGAAAAACTGTATTTTGACGTGTACAAGCAGATGATGAAGTGACCGAGTGTTAAGGAAGACCTGTACATGATCTATGACACCCGTGGATAGTTATGTTATCATTAGCATGTTTTCTATTGCAATATTCATCAAAAACAACCTAATAAAAGAAACAAGTGGATTTACGTGTTACAAAACCACGATGTCCAATGGGAGCGCCGTAAATGTCATCACAACAAAGAGTTTGCACCTTCGAAATGTCTACGTTATGTGACGCTGCTGAATCCTGTTTGTATTAGAGATGCAACGATATAGTTTTCCCACGATTCGATATGTACTTCAATACACAGGTCACAATATCAATTCGATTTCGAAACATATTAAGACACAAAAAAAAATCTCATGTAATTTTTTCTCCTATTGAGTATAATGGTAATTGTGGGTTTGATCCCCGGGTTGTCCGGGCCTTTCTGTGTGGAGTTTGCATGTAAACCGGGCACTTCGGTTTCCCTCGTCAACCCAAAACATGCAGCACCCCTATGAACTAACATCAAGGATGTGGGCTCACCACCTGCAGAGGGGTTCATAGGGGGGGTCAGGTGCTATGAGGATTGGGCAGCAAACTGCCCCCTTGACCCAGCCGGATTAAGTGGGAGAAGATGGATGGACTTTACAGTAGGTGTACAGTATTGGATTCAGTCAGGTGATTAGACTGATCCAGTTTCACATGTTTTTGCAGCATTGACACACTTTACAGGTGCCGTAAATCAAAACGCCGCCATGTCGCTGTGTGGGACTTTTCACTATAACAAAACGAGAGTCAAACAGCGACACAATCACTGCAAACAAACAGTTTCTCATGGAGGAACCAGCAGAGCCACTTTAACACGACCAATTTGATTCAACACTTCATCACCGGATGAGTTTGAGATTTACAAGTGCAAGACGGCAAAGCCACAGCAGCAAACACTGGAGGAGGTATCGGATCGGTATCGGAAAGAGCACTACTTTAAAATAAAATCTAATCGGATTAGAAGTCAAAAAATGTTGATCGGGACATCTCTAGATTACAGTACAACTACTGTACAGTTATAGTTTATATGTGAAGTGAAATGTTCATTTGGTTCATTGATTTACAGCTCAAAATTTTTATTCAGTGAAAATAAGTACAGTTCTTTCTCAGGCTGTTTTATATTTTATAATATAGCCAGTCTACTCTTCTCCAGTCTACTCTTCTCTATAGAGTGTTAGGGGAGCAACACTATCAGACTTTTCCTTCTTTGATGATGATTTGATGATTTCTTTTCCTCCTGAGTCTCTCTGGGTTCACATGTTTCCTCCAGCAGAAACAGACAGTAGCTCCTCCTCCTGCCCTCCTGCCCCTGGACACTGAAACTGTTATATTCCATAGAAATGTCTCAGTGGACCATTTTCTGACTAAAACTTATGAGATATATATGAGTGCATTTGATGAAAGCTGCTGTAAAGCCAAAAGCCATTCTGAGGTATTTAAAAGTTTATATCTTTGTAATTTCTGGGTCTATCAATGTAAAATAAAAAGTGAGTGGAAGATAAAACCCTCCTCTGTTAGAATATTACAGCTGTAAATCCCTATGGAGCTCTTTTCTGCTGCATCTGAAAAGGATGCGGCGAAAACTGTTTCCTTTTGGAATAAAATAAATGAAAACACAGAGCACGTGTATCCCGAGTGTATATCACATTTAAGAAAGTAAAACTATAGAACGAAATGTGTACAGAGGTCGTGTACTGCAGTGAAAACTTTGATCAGCAATGTGGCGTTTTGAAAACAGGCGATGAAAGGTCAGGGGAAACATTATCGCGGTTACAAGCTCTGTAAAATCGATTTTGTGTTGTAGGTCGGCTTGAATTCTTTCCTCACAAATAATTCTTTCCAGTTTGTGTTAATGAAAAGACTTAGAATTGCTTTGACGTACTAAAAAATGCAATAATCTCGTGTGTGTGTGTGTGTGTTTTTACTGGGGCCGCTGGGCTCCGGTCACCTCCAGACCACCCCTCCCACGCCGCTGTCTCCGTCCCCTCCAGCGTGCACCGTGTCTGGGGAGAGAGCCGTCACTTCCTGGGGCCCCTCTCTCTCCGTGTGGATGTCCTCTGTCCACGGGGTCACGCCTGTCCCCTTTTACCACGTTTGGGGCAGTTTGTCAACTCTGAACTTAAGCTGCGACTAAAATGTTCTGTACTCCATAAAAAGTTTAATTTAGATAAAATGAAATTACTTGAATCAAGAAAATGTCGTTCAATCCAGTCCACTTTATTTCTATAGCACATTTAATAAACACGACAGTTTCCAAAGTGCTGCACAAACAAATGAATACAGTAAAAAACAGTAAATCATAAAAAAACAATAAAGTGTTAAAATGCATAAATGCTAAAAAAAAGTATATTAAAATGAATCAAATCAAATTAAAATTGAGAAAAAAAATGAAGTAAAAGACACAAAGGACCACACAACTCCCACAGTGTTAAAAGTGGATCTTAAGACGAGACTTCGGTTACTTTTACCCTGAAACAAATCACTGTCACCGTGTCGGAAACGATTTGCGTCCAGACACATGAAACGCTTGTCACGTGACTTGGCCGGCGTCACGATGTCACGACACCACGTGAGTGGTAAAAAAAAGGAGGTGGAGCCATGTCTGAAGTTGCCGTAGTTCTATGGAAGTTGCAGCAGTCGATTTCAAACAGTGGAAGATGGCAAGAGCGAAAACAGTCTTTTCATGGACTGACGCCATTTCACGTTTGTCTAGAGTTTGTTTAAACTGTTTTCCGCAATAGTGTCGCATGACTGATGTCACGAACCCAGCGAATCAGAAAGGTGCAAGTCACAGTGACGTGGTCCAGTAAGGACGGCAGCCAGAGCACCTACGTCACCGTATCAACGTTTTCATCCACATGGTGCCAGATCAGATCTTTACTCAGAAGAATCCGTGGGAGCTGGTAGCACCAGATCGCTCATTTCTGGAGCCATTTTCCATCGGATTAGTGTGGACGAACACTGCATCTGTAACAAAAAACACTCGAATACAAACTAGTGTGGACGGGGCCTTCAAACACTCCACTGTGATTCCACCTGATTTTTGATACTTTTGACAACTCTAGATGGTCATACATTTCTATAAAACTTTTTGCACTTAAATTTATAAAGACATACATCATATTTACACTAGGAATGTTACAATAACCAAAATATCGTGATATCGTATTGTCGAAAGTCTCACAAAATATCGTCACCACCATCAGAATATATCGAATCACAAGTCTATTTGCTTAAATTCGTTGTTATGATGCAGTAGTTAAAAAAAACAAAGGAAAGTACAAAGCCCATGATCCTTTGCTGTTTCAGTGCAGACTACATGAAGAAATAACTGTTCTAAACACTTTGAAATCTTAACTTTTTAGATTATAACAGTAGAAGGCATTTGAAAAGGAAACGCTAACACGCAATACGGTTAGACGATAACTATCGTATCGAGAAGTTTGGATATCGTTACATCCTTAGTTTACGAAAAAGATTAAGACTTACAACAACTCAACCAAAAAAATCTACTGAAAAGAAGAAATTAAATCTTGTTTTGCTTAAATTTTAAAAAAATCCCATTGGCAGATAATTTTACTTGTCAAATTTACTCAAATTAAGTAAAATGTGAGTAATGTGAGTAATTTGAATTGAGTTTTTACTGTGCAGTGCACATCGACTCAAAAATGAACATACAGTCGGTGTTTTGGCGTGTTATATTGTAATGTTAAAGGACTGTTTATCTTGAATTAGTTTTGTTTTTCAGGTTTTTAAGATGATACAAATCAGGTTCTGTATAGCGATTATTGTTATGTCGTATTCAAATATAAAATTGTATAAAAAAATATTGATTATGCTGGTTTAGATCAGAGTCGCCAAGTCTGCTTCTTCTTCTTTCAGAAAGTTGCTTGCAAATTTTCACAGTTTCAGGTTTTTTTTGGCCGTGTTCCAGAGCGGCACTTTTGCGTCATGAAAGGAGGGATTTTTTTATTCATTTTTTGTGTTATTTTTCTCTTTATTTATCTTGGGAATGTCTGAAATTCTACAGTAGACTAGTGGAAACTGTGGTTCTGTCCTTAGGCAAGACACTTCATCCACATGCAAAATTGGATAAAACAGACTTTTAGAAACTTTTTTTTTTGGAAATAAAATGAAAAAAAATCTATTGTTAGTTTGTTAGTTTTGAAGATACACACATATTGTACTCGGAAACATTATACTATAGTTTTACTCCCACGTGCCCATGAAACTACACGCGCCGCAGTAAAACATGACTGACACTTTTATTGACCAATTACTTTTCGTTTAGCGTGAGATTAAATCTGACGCCGCATTTTTACTGGTCGGCTGCTCAGTCGCATGCTCCATATAACACACATCAAAAGTACAACTATTATTTCTACTACTACTACGTGTCATTGTGCTACTGCTCACTCCTACCACAGTTATATCCACCTTATTCCAGAAGTTATTTTGTATCTCGACAGTAAATAAGTTCAGTATGGACAATAAAGCTGTTTTAAAGGTTCCCAGAGAATCAACGCAGTGTTGACTTGTTGCCGCACATGAAAATTGAACGTGTTACACAAATGAACTGATTTTACATCATATTTAAAAGTCCATTGCTAGAGGTGGTGGAATTCTGTCAGAAGCCAAAAAACGGCACAGATCAGTGTTGCCTTGACAGACTCACTGCCACAGTGAGATCTCCACCGAGGAAACACTGATCTGTGCCGTTTTTTGGCTTCTGACAGAATTCCACCACCTCTAGCACCGGACTTTAGCTTCAAACGTGCCGGAGTTCCCCGTTAAGATGCAAAATATTTCCCAAATTTTGAATCGGATCCCTGATTAACCAGAAGTTCCACGACAAAAAAGCGCGATTTTGGAGCATTTAGAGACAAAAGTGGTCGTACTCCTTCCATTTCACTTAACTATTAGTGCTACTTACTTTGTCCTACTACTACTGCTTCTTTTGTGCTTGTGGACTAAAACCATAGCCAGCAGGCCTACATTTCACACTGCTGTGTCATAACATGTAGAGGTGTAAGTATGCGTGTATGAGGCCATGATTCACACTCAAACAGACTGTACTGCAGAGAGAGGACAGCACCTGCCGCCCCAAGGACCTGCCTGCACCTGGACTCTGGGGATGGGCTGGTGCAGGTGTTGTGCAGGAGTAGAACTTAACTTAAAGGAGTAATGCTAAAACTCATGTGGTCGTGATTTGATGAGGGAGCAACGTTCTAACATGGTAGAAAGAACCCAAAAAATAGCATGAAATATTGGTAATAATAATGGTCAGATCTGTGGAGAGGCAACACAGATCGTAATAACAGTGTAGTATGCAAGTACAGAGTGTCAGAATGTACAGAAACAGATCTAGATTTTATATGTAATGTTTTATTTTTGTTCTTTTTTCAGGTTGAGCCATTCACTCCCAAACAGAAGTCCTTTTGCGTTTTGGAATCTGCTCCACACACTCACCCAAGACTGTGCAGCCTTTAATGCAAAATTTGGAAAAACTTCACCAACTGGCAAACAAATTTGGACTTGAGACCAAAAATGTAAAGATCTGGTAGATCAACATCAGAAGAGAAGGTCGAGCAAGTTTGCCCCAGAAAGCCCCAAAAAGTCCATCAGGAGAACGAGTTTGGAAACCCAGATTCCTCGAATCATGGTTTAGTTTTTCTTCAATTTCTGTAGCATCAACACAGAATTCTTGATGTTTTAAAGCCTGGAGGAGCTGCAGACAGTTTAATTTCCAAGTGTTTCCTCAGGATACGCCAAACCGTCTCTCTACAGTCTTGGGTGACTGTGTGTGAGCAGATTCCAAGAGACAAAATGACTTCTCTTTAGGAGTGAACGGCTCAACCTGAAAACAGAACAAAAGTAAAACATTCAATAACAAAATGCTGATCTGTTTCTATACATTCTGTGAAAATTGAAGGTTATTTCAACAAGAATTTCCAAAATTATTGGCCTGTGAAATTATGTCACCCTGTACTTAAAAACAGCTGTAACTAAATCAATGTGAGATAAATTAGGATAAAGTTACACCACGGAACCTGTCAAAGCAATAATATTACCTATCTGACCCCTTCCTGTTAGAAAAGTGACATACTGCACCTTTACAAACCTTCGTACACCTTTGCTATGGTATTTCAGGTTTTAGAAGAAGCACTTCTTGAAGAGGGAGGGCTCAACCTTGTGACATCATTAAGTGGAACCAAGTGTTTTGTCCTCTCATAAATGAAGGAAACAGAAAATCAAATATCCGCTTTACTTTCCTAAAGGCGAGTTATTGTTTATTTACATTCTTTATTGTTTAGTACATTTCGAATCCCACGTTAGCTACACCCATGCTTCACGTCGGCCATATTTGTAGTTTTTATGAATTATCTTGAAAGAAAGTGAGATTGTTTAAGTGTGAACGTCCTCTCGTCTCCTTCACTCTGAACAGCCCTGACTCTGATCTAAACATGAGCGAGTGTGTGTGTGTGTGTGTGTGTGTGTGTGTGTGTGTGTGTGTGTGTGTGAGTGTGTGAGAGAGTGTGTGTGTGTGTGTGTGTGTGTGTGTGTGTGAGTGTGTGAGAGAGTGTGTGTGTGTGTGTGTGAGTGTGTGAGTGAGTGTGTGTGTGTGTGTGTGTGTGTGTGAGTGAGAGTGTGTGTGTGTGTGAGTGTGTGAGTGAGTGTGTGTGTGAGAGTGTGTGTGTGAGTGTGTCAGTGTGTGTGTGTGTGTGTGAGTGCGTGCGTGCGTGTGAGTGTGTGTGTGCGTGTGTGTGTGCGCGTGTGTGTGTGTGCACTGGCCTGAGGGAAAGATAAAGGAAGGAGAGAGGAGGAGGGGGGGAAATAGAGGGAGGGAGAGAGAGGAGGGGGTGTGAGAGAGGAGAGTGTGATAGACAAGGGAGACAGAGAGACATAAAGGGACGGAGAGGGGGGAGTAAGAGAGAAAGAATGGGAGAGAGAAAGAAAGAGAGAGAGAAAGGGACAGACAGGGACAGGGAGGGAGTGAGATAGGAGAGACAGAGGGAGAGAGAGAGAAAGGGACAGACAGGGACAGGGAGGGAGTGAGAGAAAGAGAGACAGAGGGAGAGAGAGATGAAGAGAGAGAAAGGGGCAGATAGGGAGAGGGAGGGAGAGATAGAGAGACAGAGGGAGAGAGAGAACGAGAGACGGAGAAAGAAAGGGGCAGACAGGGAGATGGAAGGAGGGAGAGAGATGAAGAGAGACAGAGGGAGAGAGAACGAGAGACAGGGAGAAAGAAAGGGGCAGACAGGGAGAAGGAGGGAAAGCGAGAGAGATGAAGAGAGAGAGAAAGGGACAGACAGGGAGATGGAGGGAGAGAGAGAGAGATGGAGAGAGAGAGAGAAAGGGACAGACAGGGAGATGGAGGGAGGGAGAGAGAGATGGAGAGAGAGAGAGAGAAAGGGACAGACAGGGAGATGCAGGGAGGGAGATGAAGAGAGAGAGAGAGAAAGGGACAGACAGGTAAATGGAGGGAGGGAGGGAGAGATGAAGAGGGAGAGAGAGGGACAGACAGGGAGATGGAGGGAGAGAGAGACAGAGTGAGCGATAGATGAAGAGAGAGTGGAGAGAGCGATAGAGAGAACGGGACAGACAGCGAGAGGGAGGGGGTAAGAGAGATAAAGGGAGAGAGAAAGCAAGACAGGGAGAGAGTGGAGATAGAGAGAGAAAGGCAAAGACAAGGAGAAGAAGGGAGTGGGGGAGAGATGGAGAAAGATGGAAAGATATTAGAGAGAGAGAAAGGGGCAGACAGGGCAAAGGAGTGAGAGAGAAAAGAGGCCAGGGAGAGGGGGAGGGCTGTCGGTGTGAATTATAGATGAGGAAACAGAGGAGGAGAGGAGGATGAGAGGAGGAGGAGGAGGTAGAATTTACTGGAGCTCTGGTTTAAGCTCCACACCTCCACACACCAGTAAAACCCCATTCACTCACAGGGAGACCGCAGACCACAGGCTACAGCTTCACACATCTGATCTGATCCACATTAAAGGGTTAAACATATAAAGTGCACAACATTCTGAAAAGACTAAATATCTGTCATTTGATGGAGTTTAAGATTTCTTGTAAAAAAAATTTTAAAAAGAAAGAAATTGTGGTTTCAGAACAAGAATTTGGGCGATTACCAACATGTATTTTTGTGTAAGGAATAAGAAAATATATTAAGTGTAGATTCATAAAACCATTTGTAGTTTCTTGTACTACTGAAATGTACTGCTTTCATTGTAGTAGTAGTAGTAGTAGTAGTAGTAATAGTAGCAGTAGTAGTAGTAGCAGTAGTAATAGTAGTAGCATGTTTAACACACAAATCCTGCATATTTAGGCTGAGTTCTTCTCTCAGACTAAAAACACTCCGTTCCACCTTGTGATGTCATGGTGTAAGACAGGAAGTGCTCCACTGTGGTTCTAAACTCCACACACCTCCACTAGAATTATTTGGATCATTTCAGCCCCGGAATTGCCATTTTCTATTAAACAAAAGACAAAAAAAGGAGCCATTAACTTAAAAAAAAACACCACTTCATGACATCACAAGGTGGAACAGACCATTTTCAGCTTTGGAGACGTAGACAGACGGTGTGAATGAAACAAAACACAACATTATAACATGCTTTAAAACTCATAAGAGTCATTTTCACATAATATAGAACCTTAATTTTTTTGTGTCCTTATATTAATCTTCAAAATCCAAAATAATGACTGGAAATTTCCCTTTAAAAAGTGTAGAAACATTGTGGACGTGCCTCAGATGTGACAGAATCTGCCCGTAGAAACTTGATCATTTGAAACTCGATTGTTTTCTGCGATCTCTCAATTTTACTCATTTTCAAATCTTTGTAGTCCTACGTCTTCAGATTAGAACTACACTCTTCTGATGATCCTTCGATTTAAAGTGTTTGTGTGTGACCTTCTTCCTCCTCCTCCCCCCTTCACTCGTCTCCTACTCCCTCGCTTGCGTCCTATTTGGCCTCCTCGCTCCCTCGGGACGGACGCTATAGCCTCCATATTGAAAGTGCAGCGTCATCTTTTCTCATTTGTCCGGCTTTCTTTCTTTCTATTTTCTTTTGTCCACCCAAGAATGTTCTTTTTTTACAATACAGAACAAATATGGCTGTTTGTATCAGTGTTGCTCGCCTTTCCACAGATCTGGCCTGTAACTTGGTCTGGTTTGGTGTCTGGTATTGGTTATTTGCTGGAGATTGGGCTTGAAAATCCCCATTAAAAGTCCCGTTTTCACTTTTCGTGTCGAATTTGTCTGCAGTAACAGTTGCTCCGGGTTTATAGTTCCCTCTCCTCTCAGCGGGCGTCTTTGGTCGAGTCTCTCTGGTCTCGTAAATCTCCCACTTCCTGTTTGGACGGGCTCTTCGCTTCCTCTCATCAGCGCTCTCGTTCTGCTGACAGCTTTAAACGAATAGATTCTGCGACGTCAACTTGTGTCAGATTTTCAGCTCGTTTTTCCTGTCAGTATCTCAGTATATCTGGAGTCGTGGTGTTTCATTCATGCATATTAGAGTCGCTCTTCTCCTCCATGTTTTTAAAGGACTTTGGGGACTTCTTGTTTGTTTCCGTGGAGATGTTGCTCTGCCTGGAATGTGTCTTATCTGGAGTGGATCTTTCTTGGATTTGTTCAGTTCCAAAGTTGTTGTTTTTTGCCAAACAACTGGACATGGAAAAACATGAATTCGTACCATGTGTGGGATTGCCTTTCCGCAGATTTGACTTGTGACTCGGCCTGTTGATAAGTTGGTTTAATGCTATAATGTGGAACATTCCAGGCAAAGCAACATTTTCATGAGACAAGCAAGTGACAGACTCAACATGAGGGATGTTGCAGATCCAAACAGTTTGAAATCTTCAACAACAAAAAGAAAGTTTCAGTGTGTTGACTTTATTCTTCATTTTAGACTCATTGGTCAATAAACATTTTTATTTTGTGTTTTATTTTGCAACAATACAGATCCAGAAAAGACATCGTCACTTAAAACCTCTATTGATACTAGGGATGGGTATGAGATTAAATTTTAATTAAATCGATCATGGGGAGAATTAACGATTGATTTTTGATGAACATTTTTATATTAAAATGATCATCATTATTGTTACTGTTACTAATCTGCATAAATAAACTCCACTTTACAACATATAAACATCACCACCACAGAGCCACATCAGTGTGAGACTTGAATGTGTTTAATGCAGCTTTAAACATTTGTTTACATCTTACAGAAACAAAACTTAAAACCACATGGCTTATTTGCATAAACTGTAAGCACTGAAAAAGCAGCTCTTTCCTTGTGCGCTGATGTGGTCAATGTCTGTGTTCTTCCTGTGACAGGGATGTTCTGCTGATGGTGAGTCTGTTCTGTGCGTATGTCGCGTCGGAGATACATGTACAGACACCTTATCGTTAAAATGAACTTGACCGACTAATTTCTTAACGATCAGTTATCAATTAGCCGACTAATCCTGCCCAGATACAGTGACATCAATCCTGCCCAGATACAGTGACATCGCGCTGGGGTTGTTCCATATATATTTCTACGGTGGGACGTTCAGCAGTTATCATGGTGACACAATGTGCACGTTTAGCCAGGTTAGCACCACCTAGTTTCTCCGCTCAATTTCATTTCTCTCCAGTGACTAGGTCAGGAATCAGAACACACTTGGAGGTTTGCAAGACCCCGGAAGTTGTAGTCGGTGCATCAGCCAATCAGCTGTGAGCTGTGAAGCCGTGAGGTCAAACTCAGCACCTCTGGGTCCTTTTGTGTCCAACAGGAAACAAAGCGTCCAGATGGATGAAGACGAGGACAGACATTTTGTGTTGGCAACGATTCCCGACATCGAGGATTTAAAGCCTGAACAAAGAGAATGTTTGGTGAATTTTATCAAGTGGAAAGACGTGATTGCCCTTCTTCATACAGGATTTGCTGTTGTGCTGCGATTACTTGGACACCACTGAGTGTTCCAGCGCGTTCCATACATCACCACCAATTAGCAGCGATTGGTTAATTAAAAAAAGTATTTGCCTACTATCGAGCGAACCAATCCTAATGCTGCGAGGTCAGACGGTTTCCACAAAGTGAAACCGGATGAATCAGGCTTACGCACATTAGCAAACCCAAGACCTCAAGAAAAAAATAGGAAACTGATTTAAACAACACATTGTCGGGAGCCTGTGTTTGATTTTCAACAAAAATGTGAGTGTGACTAACTGAAAAACTGTTAGCTAAGGCAAGCTGGCTTGTAAAAATCAGCTCACCAACTAAATAAGCTCTTTCTGGACTGTGTTCATTTTAAAATCAAACTCAGATTTAGTCTAATAGAGCTTCTGACAGTGTAGTGCCTTCAGTTAGCGTTAGCATCACACCTCTAGGGAATGCTGACGATCCACTGCGAAATGTCAGTAGAATTTTAATTGTAATGAAAAATATGGGACCCTTAAGTTGAGCTGTCTCCCCTCTCCTCCTCTAACCGTCAGTCCATCACCATCGCACACATGTCCGGTTCATTTCGGATTATTATCACCCTCCGTCGCCGTGGTAACCGCCCTGACGACATGAGTTTATCTGCTTTGTTCTTGTCCCGATCCCTTTTCTGTGCAGGACACTTGACTTTTATAGACTGGAATTCGATAATGAGCCACATGAATTTGAAAGCCGATGCACAGGGGCTAATGAGCCGAGTAGAATAGTTTTGTGTTGCCATGGGATACGAAATGGAGGATTATTCAGATTAGCAGATTGAGGATGGACGGCTGTGTCAAACGTCAGTCTGTTTGGCTTCTGAATTAGCCAAAGTGATGTTAACATATGTTTTAGAACACTCTATAAATGTATAAATAATAAAAAAGAAGATATGGTTAGTACTGTTCACCATTCTTTTTAATGAAAAGGTCAGCAGTTATTCACTAAAAGCGTGCGGTTTGGAGCAGACTGAAGACTTTGGAGGAAGAAATGAGCCTAAATTATGAAGAAACTACGCTTAGAAACCCAAATTACTTGCTTTGGATTGGTATAAAAAAGGAACATTTGCTTTGGATCAGTATAAAAATGGAAAAGTGTCATAATATATTCATTAAATGTGGCCAAACCTCCTTGTCAAAGCCGGATTTTGTCAGATTTCAGAAGCTAAGCGGGGTTGCTGTGCTTGGATGGGAGACTGCTGGGAATGGAGCTCAACAGTGGCCGTACGCTGCTTATTTACCGAACTAAATTTGTCATTCATTTCTCTTGTAGGCTTTCCCAAAAAAAATAAATTAAAAAAAATAAAGTTTGAAAACTCAGGGCTAATCAGCTCTGTGGAAACTAAAGACCACAAGACCAAGCGTTTTATTAAAAATAGAATCTGAACCCGCAGTTATTAAAACATGTTGTAGAATCTTGGCTTAAAACAACCACGTTATGGATCTTAGCACGAAGATGAGCCTCTGTGATGTCTTTGAACTGTTAAAATTAGAATTTCTCAACTGTGTGGAAAATGCACTTCTGGAACAGGAACCAGGGGTGACTGTTGTCCTTAGGCAGGACACTTCACCCATATTGCCTGGCATGTTGTGAGCATTGGTGTTGGCGCAGATTAGCAGCTTCACGTCTGTCAGTCTACCCCAGGGAAACTGTGGCTACATTATTTTTATTTTATTTTTTTTACCATTTTAGTAATTTATTTTACCAACATGCAAAGACAATGGAAAAAACTAAAAACAAAACATAGGAAATGAAATATGCCAAATGAAAATGTGGCTTATCAACACCTACAGCTGCCAGCACTAAAGATAAGCCAAAGATAATGTTCTGTTGTGATGTGTTGTGATGTCTTATTCTTTCTTTAGTTGCATAGTAAGTGTTTGTATATGTATCTTGTATTTTGTGCTTTGTGCTCCCTTAAACATTTGTTACATTACTGTCTAACCATGTTTTTGTATAGATGTATTTTATTGCCTTTTTATATCATGGCCAGGGGAATACAGATGAAAACTCGTCTTCTGGTCAGTTCTGGCTTTTTTAACCATGTGTAATCATGTGTTTTATGAAACTGCTGTGTCTCTTTTCTTATAAACTAAACTTAAACAACAATACATTACAATTCCAGTACACATGCATATACACACATACGTATACATTCACATTACATATACATGTGTTCATACATACACACACATATATACCTACATATTGCATATACACACATATACATACACACATATACATACTCATAGACACCTTTTAACATATATTAACATACCTGTATTTCATGTCCACATACTTATACCTGTACATGCACATTTAAGTTAGTGCTGTCAAACAATTAAAAAAGACCAAAGTATTTTGACAAAAATCTAATTTAGTATCAAAAAGTTATATTATTGACATTTTTCTATCACTGGTAGTTTTGTTGACGACATTGGGTGGTTGTGGTTGTTGTGATCGTTGTTGGCACAAGTAGCGTTGTTGCTGCCGCTGAATCAAACCCGTGTTTTGCTTTAAGACGGTATTTTAAACTTGTGCTTCTGTGGAAAGAGAGTTCATCACTGCGACATCTGCAAACGACCTTAGTTTGATCTAAAGTCCCATCGGGCAGTTTTTTTGCCGAGAAATTTGCGGCTGAGCTCCAGTCACAGTCTCATCTGTCGTCTTCACATCTGCGTATGGACCTGATCACTGACCTAATAACCATCCACACTTTCCATAGAGGAGCATGTGTGTACAAAATAAACTGTGTGATTAATCTGTGTTAAAAAACCATGCAATATTTTTTGTGATTAATCGCATCCGTTAATGTTGACAGCCCTAATTTAAATACACAAGTTATGGCAACATACCTTTCAAAAGATTTCTGAATTTCTCTCCCCCAACTATGAAGAGGCATTTGTTTTTGATGACATTTTTTTTATTCTTTTCAGATTGAACATGTTGTTCCTCCTTTTTTGCATTCAAAATACATTTCTTTACATTAGTATCTTACCAGTGTCCTGAAAAGCACTATATTAATCCAATGTAGTAGTAGTAGTAGTAGTAGTAGCAGTAGTAGTAGTAGTAGTAGTAGTAGTAGTAGTTTCATAAAATGTTGAAACAGAGACTGATTTGACTTGACTTTTGTTTTTTGTGTTGCAGGTTTGAGCTGATCTGAGTCCGCCTGGTTCATCAGTGAAGACTGCTCTTAAAGACAGGTACAATCTTTATACTGTTATTAATATTACAATAAAAGAACACGCATATCGCACCATTTAGACCAGGCCCGTCCACAGAACTTCGGGCGCCCGGGACAAGGAGACACAAACAGGCCCCCTCTAATATAAATGAATCGTACTGTATGGACTATTCAAGCCTAAACACTTTTAAAACATCGAAATCCGGTCGTGCATTTACATTGGACGTAGCCGGTCACGTACTTGGGTGAGCTCGTGGTGTTCGTATCTCACACGGATTTGCGTTTTTGTTGAAATGACAGAGCAGAGGCTAAATCCAGATGTGTTATTGTCTGGGACGGGGATGGTCGGGTGTTTGGTCTCGGACGGGGATGGTCGGGTGTTTTGTCTGGGACAGGGATGGTCGGGTGTTTCGTCTGGGACGGGGATGGTCGGGTGTTTCGTCTGGGACGGGGATGGTCGGGTGTTTCGTCTGGGACGGGGATGGTCGGGTGTTTTGTCTGGGACGGGGATGGTCGGGTGTTTCGTCTGGGACGGGGATGGTCGGGTGTTTCGTCTGGGACAGGGATGGTCGGGTGTTTCGTCTGGGACGGGGATGGTCGGGTGTTTTGTCTGGGACGGGGATGGTCGGGTGTTTCGTCTGGGACAGGGATGGTCGGGTGTTTCGTCTGGGACGGGGATGGTCGGGTGTTTCGTCTGGGACGGGGATGGTCGGGTGTTTCGTCTGGGACGGGGATGGTCGGGTGTTTGGGAGCGCAGCATGTGGCCATCGCGGGTGCGTGTTAACAATGTGTGGACCTCAGCGGTGGTTTGGAGCACTTGGTCTGCGCTTGTTTACGTGTTTGTGGCTTGGAAATGACACTAACTTGAAGTATTTTTGTACGTTTATAGTCTATAGCATAAAGTAAAGTTTAAGTTTACAGGCAATTTACACTTTAGGGTAACTATCAATAGAATTTAAAAAGGGAGTGTGTTTTACTTCTGTGAGGTAAATGGTATATGGTCAGGGTTTTATGTAATGCTTTTCCACCTTCAAGACACTCTAGAGTACTTTAGGTCAAGGAAACACTGGGGGTTAAGTGTCTTGCCCAAGGACAGAACAGCAGTATTCATCTGTGGGAGCTGGAAACACACCTCCACCCTTCAGATCAGAGGACGAACAATCGACCAACTGAGCTCCTGTTGCCTGGGGTATTACCTGCTAATATATAACCACAGAGTGTACTGTATATGGACCTATACATAAGCCACCATACATATCTCCATCCATTGCGCTTTCAGTTCAAAATGATATATTTCAAATTTATTCGATACAATTCATTACAAAATAAAGGCTAAATTATAGCTGTGATACTAAAAGTCTTTGTTGAACCACTTTTTCTACAAAGTGAATATGAAACACGCCCATTTTACTCATCAAAACAGTGAAAATGTCAAATGTGTCATAAACGAGTTTTCTTCCTCTGAACAAGCAACAAAACTGTAGCTCTATGATAATTGTGTAAAATACAGCTGTCCCTCACTATAACGCCGTTCACCTTTCGCGCCGTTGGTGTTTTGTGGATTTTTTATTTGTGCACATTTGCCTGCTTGGTTTCCTGGCAGTGTATGAATGCGCCTTGTGTTCTGCACTCTGATTGGCTAAGGGAGAACCTGCGCATTGTGTTCTGTGTAATCGAAGGAGGCATGTCTGTTTACAATTAAATAAATAAAAATCATAAATAAATTAATTAATTAATTAAAAAGAGTGCCAAAAACTGCCCATAATTATGTTTTTCCCTCCTCATATTTAGATCGCGTGCCGATTTGCGCAGAGCAGTTCCTCTCCCTGCTCCCGCTCTGATCGCAGACAGGTTTTACAGCCTTAAAACTTTTAATTGTTAAAAAATAAAGCTGACTACTTTGCAGATTTCACCTATTGCAGGATATTTTTTATGTAACCCCTGCGATAAACTAGGGACCACTGTATACCAAAAAATACTCTTGGCGATATATTGATACAGCAGTCCATGATATCGTTACTGTATCATTAAACATGATATATCGATATTTCAGTATTTTTGCACATCCCTAGAAGAGAGCATGGGGACATTTCCGGTTCCTTCGAGTCTGGCTTGAATTGACGTTACACTGAAAAATGGTCACCCCTCTCTGTAACTCGCCATTTTGATCGTATTAACCAGGATTAAACATGATTCTAGTGTTTTTATTTGATTTTTATTTCCGAATATGGACCTGGCTCCAAATTTATTCCTATAAACATGATTTTACTGTTTTTATTTGTTTTTTTTATCTCTGAATTTGGACCTGGCTCCAAATTTGTACCTATAACAGTAGCCTCGATGAGCTTCATTTGACTGGACCTGAATGCGGTTGACGTCGCACTCCCTTAGCCCACTTCTTTACACAGTCTATGCATATAACATATAGTATTTCAGTCCTAAATTATCCTAAACAGCCTTTCCTTTTTTTCACTCTTTGTATTTTCAGGATCACGTTCATTCAGCTCGCGATTTTGATTTTGTGTGTTAAATTGTGCGACCTTATATCATTGTGTTACATCACCGCAGTTATGTTTCAGGTTAGATCTTTATTGGCAGCTCCGTTTTCCGCTCACATCCCTGTAGACCTAATGGAAACTGCTACAGACCAGTCGATACCGGCTGTTGGTCATTATGAACCTCTACTGTGCCTGTGTATTGAATTTTAATTTGTAATCTGGAAACATGCAAGTAAAATACCCTCTATTTAAATAATGTGATAGTTTTTATCACTGTTTTTGCAGATTTGGGGTTAAAGAAGTATATATAAGAACATATTTAGATCACTGTGTTACCTTTTATTGTTTCGACATTGCTATAGTTGCCAAAAAAAGCATATTAACTCAGAGCACATTGCATCAGGTTTGTGAAGTTGTAGCATATAGTTTTGCGTCATGTTTTTGTATATTTATGGACAATTGTCGCGTGGGAACATGGGTGACAAAGGCTTTTGAGTGTAGAATCTGACAGAATCTTGCAGATAACCATAAAGAGGGTTTGAATAGGCCCCGGGAGAGATCGCTAGATTACTCAAACATGCCTGGCATCTAAAACAAGGGAGCAACATTAAACCATGGCAGAAAGCTTAAAAAAGCATAACACTCCGTCTTGAACAAAAGTTTACAGTAAAGAAACACGATAGAACCCAGTGTAATTCTAATAAAATCATCTTCCTGCATGGAGCCCCAGCAGACTCCTGTAAGTGGATAATGGCCCCGCGATGCAGAGGCGGTCCACTATCGACGAGCGTAATGGCCCCTCGCGCGCTCTCGTGTGGGCCAGCGCGGAGGACGGGCCCCGGGACCTCGCCTCCGGGGGCCGCTGACCTACTTCTGTGGCTCCTGTACTGACCAGCAGCCCAGCACAGCACTTATAACAGGGAGGGTCACTGGTCAATATCAGGGTTTAATGAGCTACGGAATAGATGATCCACTGAATAAATCAACAGATACATAGAAAAAAATTACACATATATATATATATTTTTTTAACTCAGAAGATTGAAAGATGATAATAATAATAATAAAAATAATAATAATAATATAATAGATTAACCACTAAATAAATAGATACATAGACAAATAAATAAAAAATAAGTAAAATATGTTAAAAATATAAAAAATTGCTATAACTCTGAAAATCAAAAAAATAAAAGTTTAAAAAAATTACACTTTTTTTTTCTTTTCTTTATTCAGAAGATTGAAAGTTAAAAATCTAGATAAAGGGTTGGACAAAACTTTCTATGCCATTTTTACTTGGGCTGATATATCGGTTGGCCAATATTATCGGCCGATATGGGCTCTTGGAAACATATCGACAATCGGCCTACATCTTGCCGATATGGGCCGATATTCCACATGGACATGTTTTACCTTGTTATAAAGCTTAGACTCTATATTCGGCCCATTTAATCCAATTTACAGACAGAGAAATGTCCTGATCTGTGGCTCCACATCAGGATTTATCTGCAGAGTCATTTGTCAGTGTCCATCCCGCCCCTGAACACACCGCCATGTGCATTTGTTATAGTTGTAGATCCGCATTCGCACATATACATCTATATGTGCGCAACACTGAGATTCTCTTCTTTTTCTGGACGCTCAGTGTGAGTCTGGATTAAAGGACAGTTCTTAGTGCTGATCTGAGAGGAGCCTGTGTGAGGCTGAGTGTTGACATGTGTCGGTCTGAAGCTCGTTTTGGTTCTTTCTCATTGGTTAGCGATTAGCTGCTGTAGCTCGCACACATAAACAGGCTGTTTTCTCTTCTGTTAGCGACTGTAAAGTGACTATAGTGGCCGTATATATGTTACTGGACACACACTGATATGTAAATGAGCTGTGAATAGAAGTGTGAATTATCAGCATTTACGCATATCATCAATTACACACACATTTACCGCTAAAGGCTAATAGCGGTAGTTTACTTGCAGTACTTTCTTTACTGGCTAGAATATCATACAAAACTGTCATTAATATCATACAAAAATGTCATTAGGCCGACCGACTGTCTTTAAATATGACGTAAAGAGGCAGAAGAACAATAAATGTCGCCTAAATAAACCCAATTGAAAATCCAATAGAGCCAAACTTAAGTTTTATACAACTGAAGATTTACAGTGAATTTTTACATCATAAATATACTGGTGGTTATATCGGCTATCGGCAGCTCCAACTCCATTTTTATCGGTATCATATCGGCCGCAACAAAATCCATATCGGTCGGGCTCTAATTTTTACGCTTACTGATAATTCCAATAAATAAATAAATAAATAAATAATATAATATAATATAATATAATATAATATAATATAATATAATATAATATAATATAATATAATATAATATAATATAATATAATATAATATAATATAATATAATATTAAATGAGAAAATATCAAATTAAAAAACTAATCTTTGTAAATTGACTTTACAATTTTGTACCCAGATGCTTGAAAGATAAAAAAAAAAATTCCAGCAAAAAGTTAGTACAAAAAATATTCTCTGACATTTTAATTAATTTGTAGAAAAATTGCATTCAAATAAATAATAGTATCAACTTGGAGAGAAATTGTTTGGGTATAATCTTGTATTCCATACGATAATCTTGTGCTCCACATGGGCGTCATCAATCAAAAACATGCCTCAAGGGGTTATAGATGTCATCCATGCATGTTTGAGTAATTTAGAGATCTCCCCTGGGCCCAGTTCAAACCCTTTTTACAGTTCGCTGTAAGATTCTGTCCAAAGCTCCCCCCACAAGCCTATGTCAATGCTCCAATTCTCCATTTAAATACAAAAACATGACAGAAAACACACACTACAGCTCCACATACCTGATGGGATGTGCTCATTGGCTCATTTGGCATTTTCAAACAATAAAAGGGAACATCCAAATGAACATTCCATTCCATAGATTCCATTATTTGCTGCAATGAGGGAGCCGGGCCTCATTTGTGTCCTTCCTGTCCCACGGGAGCTCTGAGAATAGCGAGCGCAGGGGTCCATTGTCTCCTCATCGATAATTCTTATTGATAAAGTGTCAGGTGGTTCACGCAAACACGGCGCTGCAAGGGTTAAGGTCAGGGGTCAGCGCGAGGAGGCCGTGTTATTGTGAAGTGGACCTCAGGGATAGTGTATGTACCGTCTTTTTCGGACCAGAAGGTGCACTTAAAATCCTTTATTTTTCTTAAAAATACTTAAAATCCTTTATTTTTCTTAAAAATGGTCAGTGCACAAGATAAGACGTTGCGCTTTATGTATTAATTCATGTTGTGCTGACTGACCTCGACCCGATTTTATGTGGTACACTGCGTTCAAAAAATCTGTCAAAATATTTCCGTACTTTTGTAAGCTACGAAGCCGCACCGCTTTCTGTGTGGAGTTTGCATGTTCTCCCCGTGTCTGGATGGGTTTCCTCCGGGCTCCGGTTTCCCCCATCAACCCCAAACATGCACTGTAGTGAAAGTGGTGTGTGTGAGTGTTGGTGGTGCTTACCACCATCAGGTCTGGACTGAATGAACAATGCTTTGTTAATAAAGCTCTGTAAAGCGTCTTTGGGGACATGTGTCTGTGGAAAAAGCGCTATAGCTGTTGTTGTGAGGCGAACTTGGGTGTCCAGAAAGGGGCCAAATAAATAAAATGCATTATTATTTGTTCAATCATAACTCATTGCCGTCATGAGAGAGGAGCCCAAAGCAGAGACAAAGGCACAGGTAGGTTTTAAACAGGGTTATTGCAGGATTGCAGGATGTGCTGATGGGAGCTGGAGACACAGACGGAAGGAAGACACTGGGGTAGACTCAGGGGAGACAACAGGCAGGACGATGTGGACAAGCAACAGACATGGGGTAGACGAGGAATGAAGTGACAAACCAGAGCTCACAGGGAGAGGGCTGGAGTGGGGCAAACCAGAGCTCACAGGGAGAGGGCTGGAGTGGGGCTGATGAGCTGCAGGTGGAGCTCAGCCACTCCCCCAGAGAGCTACAGATACACAGAAGGGAGGAGGAACACATAAACACCAAACCCTAACTATAGTTTTTCATTTTTGATTGCATGTGATTGAAGTTAAAGTAGTAGTGGTAGTAGTAGTAGTAGTAGTAGTAGTAGTAGTAGTAGTAGTAGTAGTGGTGGTAGTAGTGGTGGTAGTTGTAGTAGTGGTGGTAGTTGTAGTAGGAGTTGGAGTAGTTATAGTAGTAGTAGTAGTAGTAGTGGTAGTTATAGTAGTGGTAGTTGTTGTAATTGTAGTAGTAGTAGTAGTAGTAGTAGCAGTAGTGGTGGTAGTTGTAGTAGTAGTAGTACTAGTAGTAATGGTTGTAGTAGCAGTGGTTGTAGTAGTAGTAGCAGTAGTAGTAGCAGCAGTAGTGGTAGTAGTAGTAGCAGCAGTAGCAGTAGTAGTAGTAGGAGCAGTAGTAGCAGTAGTAGTAGGAGCAGTAGTAGTAGTAGTAGTATTAGTAGGAGCAGTAGTAGTAGTAGTAGTATTAGTAGGAGCAGTAGTAGTAGGAGCAGTAGTAGTAGTAGTAGTAGTAGCAGTAGTAGTAGTAGGAGCAGTAGTGGTAGTAGTAGTAGTAGTAGTAGTAGTAGTAGTAGTAGTAGTATTTAAGACTTTTCATTGGTCACTGGTCAAAATCCTGCAGATCTTCAAACTGAAAACACTCTGTTCCACCTTGTGATGTCATGTGGTACTACAGGAAGTGCTCCATTGTGTTTTAACCCCACACACCTTCACTAGAATCATTTGGTTGAGCAGCTCAGTTGATTAAGTGTTTACATCTGCATCTGATGGTTGGTGGTTCGAATCCAACTCTCGACATACGGTGAACATCTTTGGTTGAGCAAAACCCACAGACTCACAGGTTGGCGGTGCGATTCCAGCTCCACAGATGAGCAAGGACACAACAACAACTATGTACTGAAATATGAATGTGTATGTAGATGTGTTTTTGAGTCCCTTGAAGGTGCATTTCAGATCTTGAATTGCCCATCTCTACTGAACAAAAGGTAAAATTAGCTGTTAATTTGAAAACTACCACTTCATGACATCACAAGGTGGAACAAAACAGTCTGAGCTTTGGACATGTGGCCAGACTAATAATAAAATATTACTCGAACATGTGTAAATGAAACAAAACACAACTCCATGTACGTTTTTGAGGAGGAAACAACATTCTAACATGACTTAAAGCTCACGAGAGTCCATTTTCCATTATATAGGACCATTAATACCACTAAAACGAAAAGAAACGCTGCAGGAACAAGATTTCATCCTGACATTATCGACAGTCCCATTTTATACTCTTAATTACACCAGTGACTTTGCATTTGTTCAAGTTTTCTGCTGAATCACTCTTGAGCTCGAGGCTTGAACGCATAAACGGCCATTACATAAATATTAGTTAAATGAAAATTGGTCTAGTCATAAAATTAAAAGTAAAAATGAGTCCCAGTCTCGTCTTTAGGCGCAGTAATCCTGGAACATGTTGTACACACACATACATACTGTACATTTGCTTGCTACCAGAATCCGAGTGCACGTCGAATGCAGTATTTACGGTAATCTGTTTGTAAAGTGCAGGTACGTGCAGTAGTTATGACATAAATACAAATTACCCTGGCATAAATCTGGCGGGCGTTTACTGCTATAATTACGTTACGGTCTTATACTGGGTACAACGAGGTGATAACTTACCGGAGCTGTAACCACGGATACTATCCATTACAACACATTACCTGATCTCCATCCGCTCCTCTCTCCGCGGGAGCCGGGCTGACTCTGCACTTTTAGCCCGTGTGATGCTGCGCGTGTTTGAGCTGCAAGGTTATGAGCTAAGAGTGAAGAAGGGGTTAAGATAGGACGAAACCTTAATATTGTGATGTATTATAATCCAATTCAACTTTATTTGTATGGCACGTTTTACCAACACACAGTCTCCAAAGTGCAGCACAGAGTAGGCACGATATAAATGAACACATTCAATAAAATAAAGCACAACATAAATAAATAAGCAAGACAATAAAAAACATAAAAATGGTAAAATTAGCAAATAGAAAATCAGTGAAACACATTTAATTCTCACGCCGTGTTAAAAGCCGATGAGTAAAAGTGTTTTTAAATGAGACTTAAAAGAGTTCCAGAGTTTGGGGACGACCGCAGGAAGAGGTCCGGTCGCCCCAAGGTCGTCCCGGCTTTTGAGTGTCGGTTTCGGGGCGACTGCCAGACCTGGACCTCAGACCTCGGAGCGCCTGAAGGAGCGGATAGGGAACAATGAGGTCTGAAGATAGTATTATAAATATGATCAAGTTCATTTTTATTATTATTATTATTATTATTATTATTATTATTATTATTATTATTATTATTAATTTATTTTACTTTTTTTAATGTTTTTTTTTTTAATCCTATATTAGATCTTGGGCTCTTCAATGAGGTAAATATTAAATAAAATGTGAATGGTGGTATTTCAAACCACAAAAAAACAAAAAAATACCTTTGCAAAAAAATAAAGAACAATACTAAGAACAATATTAAATTCATCAACAGTATTTAAATAGAAATGAGTATAATACATTTATAATAAGTTAAGGTTTTTTTCTTTTTGTCTTTTTGTTTTGTTTTTTATCCATCCATCCATTCATTCATTCATTCATTCTATAGTAGCCAAAAACAAAAAGTAAAATGTTTTTTAAAAATTACAAAATTTCAAATCCTTCTGAGATCACATATCTTCACTATTCAAATTCTAAGGTAGTATTTCTGTCTGGTGTTGTCCTCGTTGTCCCTTCGCGGGTCCGTCTACCTCCCGAACCCTCCTCCTCTTCCTCTTCTTCCTCCTCTTCCTCCTCTTCCTCCTCTTCCTCCTCTTCCTCCTGACATCTCCGTGTCACTGGAGCTTTGGCGCCGCTGCAGACGGATGACCCAGATCGGGGCGCTGTCTCCGGGGGTGGATTAGAGGGAGACGAGGCTGTAGCTTTGGAAGTGGGTGAGGGTCTGGATGGAGAGATGAAGAGGAGGGGGTGATACTGAAGCATGACAAACAAAGAAAAGAGAGATTTAATAGGATTTGATGCTTGGCTGTGACTACAGTGTAAAGGCTTTTGAAGAGCTCATAAATTTAAGCTTAATAAAGGGCATTGTTTATCTGGACCAAAATTTCAATTCACAAACTGGACATTGCTTTGAATTGAAAAAATGTGTCCAAATAAGTCTCTTACAATCACGCAGTAATTATATTTTTGTTATTTTATTATGACCGTGATAATATTCTAAAACGGCTGAATTTCTTGGGATCTGTTCTTCCATTCTAACCTTTTTTGATATTACACAAAATCAAGTCTTGTTATGTTATAATGCTGTTACCTTGTCAAAAAACATGCCTGAAGTTGTGTTTTGTTTTACTCACAACACTCTATACCAACTTGTGATGTCATGAAGTGGTAGTTTTAAAGTTAACATCTACTTTTTACCTTTCAAAATTGGCAATTCCAGGGCTGAAATGATCCAAATGATTCTAGTGAAGGTGTGTGGAGCACTTCCTGTATTACCACATGACATCACCAGGTGGAACAGAGTGTTTTCAGTCTGCGAGAAAAAGTCATCTTAAGTATGCACATTAATGCCCTTTAAGGAACACATTTTAGAAGTATTTTTAGCTATTAAATTTACATAAAACTTTAATAGCTGAAAAAAAAAATGCAATTAAAATTTTCCATCAATCAAAGTTTGCCTTAATTCGTGAATGTTTTGAGACAGAAATTTGCAAATGTGTTTTACCTGTAGTGTTTTAAACTGGACACACTGACAATAACACAACTTAACGCCACAGAATGCAAGTTTTTATTAAAAAATCGATTCAAATATTTGTATTATGCTGAAAAACCTACAGAAACATGCGTCCTTAATGTGAGCGGGCTTGCATCTCCACAAACCTGACTCTTATTTGGCTTGTCTCCATGGAAATGCTGTTCCTTTACCTATTGTCTTCCGCAGTACGGCGTGAAACGTATTTATCTCCATGGAGAATGTTCCGGATTGTGGTCAGAACTTTCTATTTCCATGGAAACACACAGGAGACGCGCCACCTCCAGAAAGTTACCGCTGTTTCTTTTAATATTATTTGGATAATTATGGACTTTTAGTGAGTTGTTATAGAATTTTAGAAATATTTCATAATTTTCCGATTTTTTTTTTTACATTTTTGATGGCAGTTGCGTTCATTGTTTTGGACATTTGTATATTTGCTTTGTCATCTCTGCGTCAGCCTGGTGAGCAGCTGAAGGACAAACCATAAATAAACCAGAGAAGACCGCGCTGTCAGATCCAGTTTACCGCATTGGGATGACAGGGCACGCCTGGAGAGCAAGGTCCCAAATGTTACTGCGCATTTAGAGTAAATCGCAACAGGGAAACTTCACAACATGACGTTAGATGTTGATGGGAAGTTTGTCCTCATACTGTGATATAATACCAACGAAGACTCTATAGTTCTAATCTATGACGTCTGCGGACATTTTAAATCACAATATTCTTTTAAAACAACTTAAAAGAGAAGCAAGTTCGCCCAATGGGATAGCTGCGAATCACAATTAATTCATACTAGGGTTGTGCGGTATCCAAATTTTTATACCATTAAACCTTCTCAGCATCACTGTGACTAATTAAAAATTATTTTGTAGCTGCACCGAAACCATTCAGAAGCAGAAGAGCAGCTTTATATTTGGAGATGAGGCACAAGTTCTGATCAAACCAAATTTTGCAGCGCGTTTGATCACATCAGAGCACGAGTTGTTTTTATCAGCGCTTATACTGTATGCAAATGAGCCATGTGGTTTTAAGTTTCGTTTCTGTAAAATGTAAACAAATGTGCCAAAGCTGCATTAAACACATTATTACTCAAAGTCTAGAATGAGCGGAGGAAATGTAGAGCGGTGGAGAGGACCGATCACAGCCCTTATTGTCTGCGTCGTTTTGAGGCGTCGTTAGAAAGTTTCAGAGGTGCACGGCGGTGGACGTTGTGTGTAGGGGACGCACATTGACGCAAACACGTTTTGAAGAACCATAAATTGGGCTTTACCGTCTCCTCCGTGAAAGTCTGACTTCACCCTCGGGAACTTTCTCCTCTTCAGCCTCGTCCCCTCTTGACTCTCGGCTTCAATAAAACGTCTCCATCACAAACGTTTGGGCTCAACATCCACACGAAGCGTCAGTCAGGTTTTTTCTTCTTCCTGCTGCGTGTGGATGGAAATCTCCGAGTGGAACGGCGTTTGAAGAGGAGAGAGAGCGGAGGGAGAAAGTCCTGCTGTGGTTTTAGGTCCTTAAGCAGATTTTTTTATGACAGTGATGAAACTGATACTGCTGCTACTTTTTGATACCGCGGGATAACGGTTTACCGCCCAACCCTAATTTACACCAAGATGACTACACACCGCTGAATCCTACGTGTATCACTGGTTAAGAAAATAACACTAGAGAACGAAGTAAGCACAGGGCAGTGGAAATGAGGGTTAATCGACAAAACGCCATCTCGAAAATTGTGAAAGGAGTGATTAAAGATGAGTCAAACATGCCCGAATCACTGCAAATACAACAAAATAAAAGAGTAAATGAGAAGGCAACGACTAGAACATGGTGAAATAATGAGTTTCATTTAAAATATACAAATAAAATCATGACTTTTGTGATGCGTTGAAGAGTATTTTAGATTGCAGAACGAAAATATGTAAAATGGTATTTGTTTTGGCTATTAGGGGAATTACGGCGCAGAGGAGGAAGCAACACACAAGCTGATGATGTTCTGATGAAATTAGTCTGTGTTAATTATGAATGATGTTTCCAGGAACCAGATCAAACCAGTGCACTTCTATTTATGTGTGTGGGCCCGTTTTCTTTGTTACTTTATTAAAAGTCCATAATCATCCAAATAATAAAAGGAACAGTGTGTAACTCTCTGGAGGTGGAGCGTCTTCTGTGTGATTCCATGGAAATAGAAAGTTCAAACATACAGAACCTTATAAATATGCCGTACTGTGGAAGACTGTAGGTAAAGGAACAGTATTTCCATGGAAACGAGCAGGGGGAAGCCTTTCTCCAGGCCAAATAAGAGTCAGGTTTGTGGAGATGCAAGCCCGCTGACACTAAGGACACATGTTTTAATTTGTTTTTCGGTGTAATACAAATATTTGAATCTATTTTTGGCTAAAAAGTTGCATTCTGTGGCATTAACACAGTAGCCACGGGGTCTTAAAAGTCTTAAAAAAGTGTTAAATTTAAAATAAGGTCTTAAAAAGTGTAGTAGTAGCAGTAGTAGTAGTAGCAGCAGTAGTAGCAGCAGCAGTAGTAGTAGCAGCAGTAGTAGTAGTAGCAGCAGTAGTAGCAGCAGCAGTAGTAGTAGCAGCAGTAGTAGTAGCAGCAGTAGTAGCAGCAGCAGTAGCAGCAGCAGCAGCAGCAGCAGCAGCAGTAGTAGCAGTAGTAGCAGTAGTAGCAGTAGCAGCAGCAGCAGTAGTAGCAGCAGCAGTAGTAGCAGTAGCAGTAGTAGTAGTAGTAGTAGCAGTAGTAGTAGCAGCAGTAGTAGTAGCAGTAGTAGTAGTAGCAGCAGTAGTAGCAGCAGCAGTAGTAGCAGCAGCAGTAGTAGTAGCAGCAGTACCCAAAGTCATTCAAAGTGCTTTACAGAATAAGGAATACAGTTAAATCACAATACAAACTAATCAAAACATAAATAATCATCACAAAATTAAAAATATCTAGTATGAGTACTAGTAGTAGTAGTAGTAGTAGTTGTTGTTGTAGTAGTAGTGATGGTGGTAGTAGTAGTAGTAATTGTTATTATCGTTGTTGTTGTAGTAGTTGTAGTAGTTGTTATTGTAGTTGTTGTTGTAGTAGTAGTGATGGTGGTAGTAGTAGTAGTAATTGTTATTATCGTTGTTGTTGTAGTAGTTGTAGTAGTAGTAGTAGTTGTTATTATCATTGTAGTAGTAGTAGTAGTAGTAGCAGTTGTAGTAGTAGTAGTCATAGTAGTCATAGTTGTTGTTATTGTAGCAGTTGTAGTAATTGTAGTAGTAGTTGTAATAATACTAGTAATAGTAGTAGTGGTAATAGTAGTAGTAGTTGTAATTGTAGTAGTAGTTGTAGTAATAGCAGTAGTAGTAACAGTAGTAGTAGTGGTAGTAGTAGTAGTAGTAGTAGTAGTAGTAGTAGCAGTAATAGTAGTAGTAGTAACAGTAGTAGTAGTGGTAATAGCAGTAGTAGTAGTAGTAGCAGTAGTAGTAGTAGTAGTAGTAGTAGTAGTAGCAGCAGCAGCAGCAGCAGTAGTAGTAGTAGTAGTCATTTTTTTACTTAATTTATTATCAGTATTTATATGTTTGTTCTTAAATGGTTTTATCTGTTTACAATATTAAGCTGTTTTAAATCTACGTTATTCTTGCCCCTGTTCACAGCACATCAGACTCACTGATACTTTACCTACATTGTTTTCTGATAAATATTCTTCTGTTACATAAAAACTTGAGCTGATTGGAGCTGCATTATAAACTGTTGCTTATCTCTCCCTGCTAACGTCCTCTTTTGGCCTGTAATCAGATTTTCACTTAAATGTGATATAAAACTCTTGCCAAATCTGTGCCGGACACTGGTTGGACCTGCTTTGGTTGCCACGGTAACACCCTCCTTATAAGCGTCAAAACAACGGGCGCGTCCGGAATTCTCATACCTGCTACAGTACAGAGAATCGTCAAAATTCATGCATAAAATGTGAAAAATGTGAGTGAAATCCCTAATATTTAGACTTCGAAGTGTAGTTACGTTGTTGTGGTTTTCATTTTAATCAATAATCGTTCATATTTATTAAACGTCCTGTGAAAGTTGTCATAGAAAATCAAATCAGGATGGGTATTTTTGATTTGGAGTCATAATTTTTGGATTTAATTTGATTTCGCTGGCAGCACGTGGATGCAGAAACAAAAGGCCTGACCGGGAAGTGCATAGGCTGACCACAGGCGCCATCTGGTGGTGGACGGCTGCACTGACAGACCGTATACTTAGAAATGTGTTTGACTTCAGTGATTTCAGAGAGAGATGAGAGCACAGAGGTGGAACAGGAAACAGAAAGACGCTAAAATTACAGCTACCAGGAAACAGGAAGTATAACAGGTTTTTTATGTTTGGTTAATAACTACTTCTACGACTAATGTTCATTTAAAGAGGAGGTATTTTACTTCTCTGGGGTATTAACTGCTCACAGAAAACATATTTAGATCAACATGTTGCCTTTTGTTGATTTGAAAATGTTAAATTTGAATGTTAAATTCACCAAAAACAAAGCATTCCAATGGCTCTGAAGTCATTTTCGTGCAGACAAAGGCCACTCCCCATTGTTATTACATCACAAAGTCGTATCAGCTTTGTCATCAGCTGTGTACATTTTTCTATCATGTTTCCAAAGTGCAGAGGTCCATCACCTGCTTTCCATTAATGTTGAATGTTCCACAGTATGGCATTGCATTTACAGTATTTGTCTCTGCAGAGGCAGCAGTGGTACGTGTCAGATCTTACAGTAAGAAAACAAGATTTTAGGTCAATAAGAACCTCTTTTATTGAGTAAACGTAAGATGGGTGTGATTAATGCCATACTGGGACATTCCAACCAAAACACTAACATCTCCATGGAAACAAGCAGGGGGTAGACTCTTTAGACTCGTTACTAGAAAAGTTACACAGTGCACCTTTAAAGCTGAGATTTAAAACCTTAAGGTAGGGGTGGGCGATATCTTGATATTTAAAATATATCGAGATATTTTTGAAACTCGATATGAATTCTGACATATCGATATATCGCTATAATGCTTATGTTTACTTCTGGTTTCGCCGCTTTGGCTTGTTTCGCCTTCTCTGTGCAGCGCTCGCCTCCTCCTCGCTTATGTCCCCTGTGCTCACCCCCGGAGCCCGGACCTGGCCGCGGACCAAACCAGGACTAGGACTAAACCAGGACTAGGACTAAACCAGGACTAAACGTGGCCGCAGAGCCCGGGGCTCGTCCGCAGACTAAACCGGGACTAGGACCAGGGCTCTACAGTGCGCACATTTCACTTGCATTTGCGAACAAATATTTCGTCGTGCGAAGGTGGAAAACAAAACAGGCGCCTCTGTGCGATGCTTCTGCAGCCACAATAAGCAGAACTGCGCACAGCCGTAACATGACGAGTTAAACTTTCTAAATGCACATTTCCCAGCGCGAGCGCAACCACATGACACCTCCGAACGCGCACGACTCCAGCATGCGAGCTCCATGTGTGGCCGATATCACTCATACGAACAAACTCCGCTTCAAAACACCCCCACACCCTCTTAAACGAGGAGCGCCCTGCAGCAGGACCCACACCTGTCCCACTACAGCAGGACCCACACCTGTCCCACTACAGCAGGACCCACACCTGTCCCACTACAGCAGGACCCACACCTGTCCCACTCATTAGACAGCCCCACACCGCTGGACTTCCCTCTCCGCTAAAGCGAGAGCTTTGTCTTGGTCTTGTCTCGGACTCGAGCGCATTTGGACTCAGGTCTGGATACTGAGTGTGGTCATTTTTCATTAGCGCCCATAGGCTCCTCCTCAATGAGCGCTGATTAGAAGAGCAGGACGAAACCCGAAGCAAAAACAAATTTTATGTCCGTGTCCCCACAGAGCAGATCTATGGCACAGAGCAGGCTAAAGTTTGCCTAATAAAATGCAAAAAAAATCTGTTTGTCACAATGTGCGTTTGGTTTGGTAAATGTGCAGAGGCCAAACATCACTTTAAAACAAGAGAAAGTAACTCCAGTTTGGAATGTCAAAATACAGGTTTAAAAATCCTACACACTTTTTTCACTTTTTTCACTTTGAAGCAGTTTTGTGTAAAGTGCAGTGGAAGTTCTCTTTGCAGAGTGTTTAAGTGCAGTACTAAATGAATATTAATCAGATAAAATGTGTTTGTTGTTTTTGCAATAGTTTATCCTGTAAAGATATCGAGATATATATCGTATATCGAGATATAGCAAAATCCATCCATCCATCCATCTTCTTCCGCTTATCCGGGGCCAGGTCGCGGGGGCAGCAGTCTAAGCAGGGGCTCCCAAGCTTCCTTCTCCCCAGCCACTTCCTCCAGCTCCTCCGGATGGACCCCGAGGCGTTCCCAGGCCAGCTGAGAGACATAGTAATATATACATATAAATATTGCAAAATATATCGAGATATATATTTTGGTCCATATCACCCAGCCCTACCTTAAGGTGTGATGTCATCATGAATGTTTTAAATATAATCCTCTCATTTCTGCAGGATTCATATAAGGAAAAAAAAAATTGAGTCTAGTTTAAAATGTAATGTAAAGAAAAAGAAAACTATGATATTTAAGTGCAGATAAGTAAAAGTTGAACTGAACTAGAGTATTTTACATTTATTCCTTAGCACCACTGAGCATCTGCACGGAGGTGAGGACCAGAGGAGCAGAGTTAGATCCTTGGTCATTTAAACAGGACTGAAATATGGCAGCAGCTTCTCCTTGAAGCAGCAGCCGGTGAAGGAGTAGAGCAAATCTGCAGAATCTGCATCATAGAGGGAGACCAGAGCCTTTCCAAAGTCCACAAACACTCCCACCTTCTGAAGAGCTCTGTGAGGAGACAGAGGGACCGGAGGGTCTGCTCGAGCACTGTACAAAACTCTGCTTCTGAGCCAAATGCACCAGAAGCCCTTCTCAGGACTGAGAGTGATGCTTCCCTTCCTGTTGATGGACTCTTTGGCCACTCCTAAAGTCCAGTTTGTTTTCCCTTTGACCTGAACCTTAAAGTAGATACTGCCTGAAGAGAAACTCTGTTTGCGTTCCCTTCAATAACCTTTACAAATGATTTCACTTTATTTATTGATTCTATTTTTGTTTTGTTTTTCTTCCCAGGTGAGTGTCCGTACCCCAGGCATGGCAGACGGTCAGGAGCACTGGACCTCCAAC
Organism: Odontamblyopus rebecca; assembly: GCA_030686955.1. Lineage (NCBI taxonomy): Eukaryota > Metazoa > Chordata > Actinopteri > Gobiiformes > Gobiidae > Odontamblyopus > Odontamblyopus rebecca. Next base: position 22,940,015 of record CM060675.1, read on the forward strand.
GGTCAGGAGAACGGAGAGAACGGCTACTCCTCGTACAGCGCCGCCTACAGGGAGAACGGATACCACGCGGCGGGAGGGGCCACGGGAGCACCTACAGGTAAGGACCGCCCACAGACCAGAGGGGGAGGGGCAAATGCCCCGGGTCTGAGTGCAGAAGAATGGTCCAGTCACAGGTGGAATGGTAAACAAAATATACACTCCAATATATTATTAGATTTTCACTTAATATGTGTCATGTTCCATTTAATATCAGTTATTAAAAAGATTATCTCCATTTAAAAGGTCTGTATTATGCTATTTTCTGACCTGGAGCTGTGTTTTGTTTCCTTCACTCAAACCTGCAGATTTAGGCTTAGGAATTCTTCTCTCAAACCCAAAACACTCCTGAAATCATCATTTTAAATGGTAATTTTTTTCCTCATAATTTTTTATTATTATTATTATTTTATTTTAAGGTTTACCTATATTTTTCCCACTTTCTTTCCTAAAAAAAAGTATTTATTTATGAATTATCGTTTTTTTCTATATGAATTGTTTTTTTAAGGATTACTTCTATTTTTTTTAAGGATTACTTATATTTTTTCCACTTTCTTTCCTTAAAAAAGTTATTTATGAATTATCTTTTTTTTAAAAATATAAATAAATTATACATTGTTTTTGTTTGTTTTTTGTTTTTATTTTAAGGATTACCTATATTTTTTCCCACATTTTCCTTAAAAAAATGTTTATTTATAAATTATCTTTTTATATAAATTATAAATAGTTTTTTATTTTAAAGATTACCTATATTTTACCCACTTTCTTTCCTTAAAAAAAGTATTCATGAATTAAAAAAAAATAAAATTATAAGGATTACCTATATTTTTTCCATTATTAACTAAATTTTAGGGCACATCTTCTCCCCTCTCTGTACTGTTCCACCTTGTGACATCACATCGTAATACAGGAAGTGCTCCATTGTGTTTTTAAACTCCACAAACTTCACTAGTATCAGTTGGATAAGCTGGAATTTCCTATATCTACTGAAGTGAAAAGGAGCTGTTCACTTAAACTCTTTTCAAGTATGAATCAGCCACCGTCTATTTCACTTTTTTGTCTAAGCGAAGCCTAAAGTTGTAATTTCAGTATATTCCATGTACGTTCACCTCTCACCAAGGAGCCTATATCGTCATAGCAACAACCAACGTGTCTATTAAGTCCTGAACACACATAATTAGCTGTTCCAGGGAATAAATTACAGTTTTGGGCTAATTACAAAGTGCCGTCTCCTGGATATTTTGGGGTTCTTAGCGTCGTGTCCTGTTGTTTTCTCCTGTTCCATTGGTGCTTTACTCAAACTTGTGTGTCTAGTTTCACCCATATTTGTCGGTAAGTCTGTTCATTTTGTATTATTTATCATTACAAATATGTAAAACGACTGAGAAGTGTCCATGGCAACACCTCTCAGTCATTTACAGTCAAGATCACACTGCAAAAATCAGAATCTGCCTGATGTAAAATCACTTGAATTCAGAACGTTGATTAATTTGAGTTTGTTGGTCGAGATTTTAAGGCGATATTTATGATTTTCAGTATTATTCAACATGATTTGACTTGTGTAGTTGACAAGGTGCATTGTGGCATTAAACTTCTCCATGGAGACGAGCAGGTAGCACCACCGGGCCAAGTTACAGGTCAGATCTGTGGAGAGGCAGCTGCATTTACAGTAAAAATACATGTTTTCAATGTATTTTGGAGCAATAAAAATGCTAGAACTTGAATAAATACAAGACAGAGTTTAATACCATACTGTGGAACATTACAGACATAGCAGTAGCATTTCCATGGAGACAAGATGGTGCACCGACTAGAAAAGTTACAGAGTGCACTTTAAGTTTTAAAAATCCCCCTTGTTTAGAGAGAAAACAAAGAATCATGCCAAAATACACTGTCAAAGTCAAAGAATCTAGAATAAGTCAAATAAATCTTAAAGCCACAGTATGTAACATTTTACTCCAAAAAATAGTATAAAATAAATGCATTTTTAAAAAAAATTATTTTGGTTGTGTTTATTGCACTGAAAAAGAAAGAAAGAAAAAACATGTCTTCTTACTGTGAGTGGGCTTGCTTCTCCACAAACGTGACTCTTACTTGGCCTGCAGCTAGAAATATTGTTATTTTCGTCCACAGTATTGCATAAAACTGTCTCCATGGAGAAAGTTCTGAAGTATGGCTTTATATTCCCATGCTATAACTATACTTGAAAACAAGGTTAAAATTCTGAATTCAAATAATTTTATCTCACACTGGCCACGTTTACATGATGTTTTTTTAATTCTGAATGAATTATTCTGAATTAAATGGCTCCGAATTAAAATATTCTCCTTCGAGTTTACATGTAAATAATAATTCAGAATTGAGGATTCCATGGAAAACACTTTAAATCGTCTTTATTTAATTCCACACGACGTCTGGGGGGTGGGGTTCTGATTGGACAGCGACACAAACGTATTTCAGTTTTTGGGAAGATATCCCACACTTCAGGTGCTCCCGGCTTTTCTGTCATCTCGGTTTGTCGTTTCGCCGCCAACACAAACATGATCCGAACTTTTTCCGCAGTGGTTCCGATGATAATGAAGCAGCAGCTGGAGAATTCTCTCCTCACGCTTTCCGTCTGTGAGCTGAGGAGGAGAAGGGAAGAGTGTGGGAGAAGGAGGAAGAAGACAAACTGAGTCTGAGGCTGCCACACCTCAGCCCACTCCCACATCCCGCTCACAAATCCAAAGAGACGTGGAGGAAAGTCCCAAGAGATGACTGGAGGAGCCGGAATCCCATCAGAAGGATGAGCCAATGAGCACGAATGACCGGGATTATTTGGAAGAAGAATAAACGTTGACATGATTGAGGAATAAATTAATTTGGCTTTAAAACCAGAATAAACCCCCCACTTACTTCAGAATTAGGTTTAATTATGAATCATTTTCATTACGAATTAAGTGTTTACATGGTTTTTAAAGTGGAATTAGTTCAGAATTAAATGATTTGTATACGGTTGGTTTACCGTGACTGAATTAAGAATTATTCTGTAGCTGCACCTAAACCATTCAGAAACAGAAGAGCAGCTTTATATTTAAGATGAAGCACAAGTTCTGATCAAACCAAACTTTGCAGGGCACGAGCTGTTTTTATCAGCGCTTATACTGTATGCAAATGAGCTGTATGCAAATGAGCCATGTGGTTTGAAGTTTCGTTTCTGTAAAACGTAAACAAATGTGCCAAAGCTGCATTAAACACATTATTACTCAAAGTCTAGAATGAGCGGAGGAAATGTAGAGCGGTGCAGAGGACCGATCACAGCCCTTATTGTCTGCGTCGTTTTGAGGCGTCGTTAGAAAGTTTCGGAGGTGAACGGCGGTCGACACAAACACGTTTTGACTCAGAACCATAAATTGGGCTTTACCGTCTGACTTCGCCCTCGGGAACTTTCTCCTCTTCAGCCTCGTCCCCTCTCGACTCTCGGCTTCAATAAAACGTCTCCATCACAAACTTTTGGGCTCAACATCACACACGAAGCGTCAGCCAGGTTTTTTCTTCTTCCTCGCTGCGTGTGGATGGAAATCTCCGAGCGTAACGGCGTTTGAAGAGGAGAGAGAGCGGAGGGAGAAAGTCCTGCTGTGGTCTTAGCTCCTTAAGCAGATTTTTTAAATGACGGTGATGAAACTGATACCGCGGGACACTGTTTTACCACCAGATCTGCATTCAGAATTAAAGCTCATGTAAACGTGGCCATAGTCGCCCGATTCTTGTTTGTTGCAGTGTGTCCAGTAAAATCGTAGAACCGGCCTGTGTACGTCCACCCTTTCATCCATGTCCTGTCCCCCCCCCCTCCACTGTGCCCCACCCCCTCCCTCTCTCTCTCCCCCTCCTCGCAGTGGACGAGTCGGCCAACCTGCCTCCCTCCCCTCCCCCCTCCCCGTCGGCCGAGCAGAGCGGGGCCGCGGCACCAGGTACGCCCAGAGGTACACCCCCAAAACCGCCCACCCGAACGCCCGCCCACCCGCACGCACCTCCCCCTGGGCCCCCCCGCATGCCTGCCCAGCGTCCAGGAGGGGGCGGTGTGAATGGTGCCCACAGACTGCCATGACTCTTCTGCATGTTAATCACTACAAACTGTTTTACTGTCAGAAAAAGGTGAAAAACAGAAGTAGAACTTGAAAAAGTTTGCAGTGGTCCAAAGTTATTCCGCTCTTACCTTATGCATTCAGAGCAGCCTGATGATTCACCATGACTTTATAAGCGCTTTACACAACTTTTAGAGACCAATTGTGAAGTGTGATCTGTTACTGAAGGAAACATCGGTGATAAACGACACTATTGAAACTAACTGATACTATACTAAAAGCTATTCCAAACCTACTGCAACTGTAAAAGCCTAAATAGCATTAGTTTAGTATAAATAGTCATAAGCCACTCGTTTAACCTTCTACAACTACAAATCTCAACATATAGAACAGAACAATAACACAAAATTCCCACTTACCACAAAGAAAAGTATGCACGATAAGTACTGACCTTCAGAAATATATTGAACGATGAGTCCATATAGTAATTATGGTGAGTCTTACAGTGCACTGCCTGGTTCAAGGGAGATGCAAAGCTTTGTAGCTCATTGGATAATAATCATATTTCAGCTGTCTCAGTGCCTTAAAGGGGAACTCTGGCATGTTTGAAGCGAAAGTCCGTTGCTAGAGGTGAACCAGGCAGAGCGTTTGGTTTGTTAGACTCGTGGCTGTTGTCAGATGGGTTAAAGTGGAGTTAAGCTTCTTCACTGTGAAGCAAATTGTCGTTTTACGTGGAAGTTCAGAACTTGCCCCCATCACTGCACTAGTTTGTTGCCTTGACAGACTCACTGCCACAGTGAGATCTCCACCGAGGAAACACTGATCTGTGCTGTTTTTTGGCTTCTGACAGAATTCCACCTCCTCTAGCGACGAACTTTAGCTTCAAACGTGTCGGAGTTCCACTTTAACTTTTCCTGAACAAAACATTACAGAACAATTCTTCCTCCAAACTTCTGTTACAGACCAGCGCTAGGGGCAAAGGAAAGTGACACAAACAAGATGTGATGTAAATGAAGTGGCTTTTCTAAAGTAAATGTAAATGTACAGTAACAAAAAAGGGGGTTTTACATAAGAAATCAAAAAAAGTAGATAAAGCCAAATCAAAGAAAATGCAAATGCCGAATTGGCAGTTGCAAAACGATAGATCAGTAGCGACCTCTAGTGTCTCATATGTGAATTTACACACAGTTAGCTTCAACAAAACAGAGGCTTTTACTGACAGATGATTAAAAACACTGTAGCTGATCAAAAACAGTCAATCTCCATTAAAAGTGAATTCATTTAGTATTTAGTTCGTATGTTAATCATGAACTAACTGTAAGCATGACAAAAGTGCATATTTTCGGACTTTTAACACCCAAACTTCCTCTCTTCCTGCCCGAGGCTAAAGCCCAAGAGAACCACATCCCCTCTCCACCCCTCCTCTTCACCTCCTACCTTCTTTCTGATCCTTTCATCACTGATTTGTATTAAACACCTCAATAGTTTTCAGCTCTGTGCACAGTAACAGTCACTCCCTGCATGCCGTCTGCAATCACCAACACAGTTTGATTAATCTGCATGTGGTGTTCAGTACAGTTTTTAACTTGTCTGCAAAGCGATTATAGTTTCTGAAAGTTTAGGTACAGTAGGTTTACTGTAACATCTAAAGTTAATCTGAAGTGAACGACTCTTTGTCACTTTTCACTTGGAAGGCCCATGTTATTGTATTGCCTAAAATGTTCCACAGTATGGCATTAAACATACCTATGTATAATAAAAGCAGGAGACGATCCCAAACCAAGTTACAGGTCAGATCTGTGGACAGGCGAGCCCACTTACACTATAAGAATGTAGCTGAGTAAATACGTTATAAAGAACTGTAATGCCACTGTGGAACATTCCAGGCAAAGCAATAACATTTCCATGGAAACTAGCAGATTCTTTTTGGTTGCGCATTATAGTATGATTACTGTTATAAAATACCCGACTCTAGACTTTCAGAAACTATTTCTACTTTAAACAGATTTTTTGAGCAGGTAAAAATATAAAAATCAAAACATAATTCCACTTTTCAATTGGATAATCTCGTTTTAAGACCATAAACGATCACATCCCATCGCATTGTCATAACGTTGTCCGTGTTGTCTCTCCATCTCCATCTGTGTCCCCTTCCCCTTCCCTCCCTCCGTCCCGTAGCAGAGAAGGCCGGGGTTAGCTTCTCTGAGGACGTAGCTCACATAGAGACCCCGTCCCCCCACGAAGAAGGCCCCTGTGATCAGTCAGAGCCGGGGGGGCCCGCACAGGCTCGGTCCCCCCAGGTGCAAAACGGAGGGAGTCATCCAGGTCCCCATACCCCATCAGAGACAGGTGTGTGTGTGTGTGAGAGTGTGGGACGAGGGCTCCCGGAAGAACACATAATCAGAAAAATGTGTGTGAATGAGTACGCTGCAAAAAGGTTTATCGACATGAAGTTAGAATAACTGGATTTTTGTCAATTTGTATATTTATTTTTTTAATTAAATTATTTTTAGACAATTTATTATTTTTATTTAAATATTTTAAAACATTTTATTATTATTATTATTATTATTATTATTATTATTATTATTATTATTATTATTATTATTATATTATATTTTTTCAATGTGTATATTAAATGTTATATTAAAATATTTTTATACAATTAGTTTTTAATTTTCATATTTTAAAATATTTTATTATTCTTAGTATTTATTATTATTAGTAGTAGTAGTAGTATTACTAGTAGTATTACTACTACTATTACCATTATTATTACTATTACAATTCCTTTTTATTCCTTTTTTAAACATTATTTCTTTAGTGAACAGATTACCATTTGGTTGGATCAACTTAAAATAATTAAATCATTAAATGTATCAAGGTGATTTTTTTGAGTCTTTCTAAATATGTTTCCTTAATTGTCTGATCTAAAACAAATTAATAATCTAACAAATTTAATCTAATGTAATGTATTTACAATAATATTTTTGAAAATAAAGTTGACAAGGTTCAGCATTTCATTTTTTTCATCTCTGCAGTAATCTGAAGTCTTTTTCTTAATTGCTTATAAGTTTTTCAAACGATGTTCCACTTAAACCCAGATTAAACATATCTATAAGTACTGCCTAACATGTAGATATTCTTTTTTGCGGCGTAAACTCTACATTTTTGCATGGTCTCAAAGTAGCAGTTGTGATCTCTGAGGTGTATTGCTCAATGGCTCCTGCAGCTTCTCTCCAGCTTGTGCTTTGTACCCGGCAGCTGTGCCCAGACTTTGTGCTTTGTCATTTGAAACATGCCATTTGCTTTCCATCGTAACACAGCCAGGAAACGAGATCAACTTTAACGCTGTTGATCTGTGGATGTTTTGCCAGCTACATTGCAAATCTCAGTGTTGGAAGTGTCGAGCTTTGTGTCTTGCTAGAAATAGTAGTGTCAGTATTTTCTATGTATATTTCTGTTGAAGTATTATGTCAAAGTAGTATTCTGTAGTACACCCACCTGCATGGGTGCTTCTGAATCCACTCAACTGTCCTGTCATAATTCATGATTATTGTTTCATTTCCTATTGTTATTACCGTACTTGGGGTAAAAAGAAAACAAATGGGTTCAGATGAAATGAAATTAAGTTTTTGGGCGATAACTCTCTGGGAATTCCTCACCATTAAGAAATTTCCATTTCGAATATTCATAACAATTCACCATAAAATTACATTTTACTTAAAGCCATAGTATGTAACTTTTCAGCCAAAAACAAACAATAAATGTTTATTGCACTATGTAAAAAAAGACAAACATCCTAACTATCTCCACAAACCTGACTATTACTTGGCTTAGAGGAGGGGGCCTGCCCTTGCTTGTTTCCATGGAAATGTTCCAAAGTATGGTTTTAACTTTCAGTTTCCATGGAATCATGCAGGTGATGTGCCACTTTCAGAAAGTTACATACTGTGCCTTTAAATAAATTGCCATCATTGGTTTGACAGGAGTTTTGTTTCATCTTGAATCTCCAAAATTCATCAAAAATGACAACATAAACACCATTAGGGTTGATAGCAACAAAATTTGGTCACAATAGGAAATCATTGTGTGTTTTGCCACCCAACATCAAGCTCTCCATTCCCTCATTGCAGTTCTGCACGTGTCTCCAGGTGCTATGGCCCCTCCCTGTGCTGTGTTGTGCTTATGGGGACAATCTGTGTGCAGACGGCCATGGCTTGACTTGTATTGGCTGGCTTATGTGGATGCTGCACCGCTTTGAGCAAACTTGAATGAAACCAACCAAGTTCTTCAAGTGCTCCTCAAACTCGCAGCCCAACCTGAAGAAGTTCTCGAGAAGGCCGCCGAAGAAACTGCCAAAGACAATAAAGACAATGAAGACCAGATGGAGTTAGCACATGCAAAGGGAGTGCCAGAAGATGCAGATGTAGCGAATGTTGGACCTTCAAGCCAAACGGAGGTGACCACAACAAAGGATGAAAAACAGGATACACAAGTTGAGAAGATATCAGTAAAGGATGTTGAGTTTTCAAAGAAACCAGCATTAGAAGGAGGAGAAGAGGTCTCAAAAGGCAAAGGAAGTGAAAATCCTCAGCCAAAAAAATATCAAGATGATGAAAGACCACCAACATCTAGTCCGGAACCGTTACCAGAAGTAAAAGAACAAGACACAACCTCAAAAAGCTACTTTGAAACAACCAAAGAAGATTCTTCAAGCTATTACGAGTTGACTACGGAAGCTCCGGCTAAGAAGTCAAACCTTAGCATTACCGTTGGACCCACCACAGAGCCGGAACAGACCTCTATGAAGTTCTCAGAAGGTTTGTGTCCTTCAAACCTGGAGAACATTCACCCACCCACACCATTTGTAAAAGGACTACCGCCACCGTTCCCTCCATCTGTGTCGGTAACCCCAACTTTAACTGAGTCTCCTGATGAAGCAGCAGAAGCTTCCTGGTCTGAGAAGCGTAGTGCAATGCTTCAGCAGTCCGATAGCCTTTCTGAGATGTTGGACCTAGCTGGAGCTCTACCTAGGTTGTGTTTAGAGAAGAGAGAGGAGCATGTGAGGAGAAAGTCCGTAGCCGCCATGCCATCACTAGAAGGAAGAACTTTGGATGACTTTGCAACTGGCGATCAGCGAACTGTTGGTGGAGAAAGTCCTTTAGAAGATCTGGGATATTGCATCTTCAGTGAATATGCTGGTCCAATGCCTTCTCCTGCAGATTTGCCAAGTCCTGTTGAGTCGACAGACCAGAGATTCCCATCAGTTGAGAATGAAGGAGGAGATGATCGCGGAGCTGCTGAAGTTCAAAAGAGCGTCCAACTAGATCCAAAAGTGATGCTACCTGAACTACTGCAACGGCCAACATTGGAGCGGAAAGACTCGCCAGGCAAGATGTCGCTAATCCTTGAGAAAGCAGTTCCGAGTGGACTGAAACCAGATCGTCTCAAAATTCCAGTTTCTTCTTCCAAGGACCGTCTTGATGGTGGTCCTCCTGGAGATATAACAATTCAACCGATCCCGGAGGTAGACATTGAGAAAGATCCTTCAAGAGAAGCATCACCCATTCCACCTGACGGCTCTTTTACATTTAGCTGTGTCGAAACTGGGTGCAGGTCTCCCTGTACTCCAAACACACCCAAAGAACCAGAAGTTGCTCAGAATACCGATTCAAAGTTTGAGGAACCTAGTGAGATGGAAGAAGACTCAACCAAGATTGAACTCTCTGATACTCCGTGTGAGTTGTCTCAAGAATGCAAAGAAGTAGCAAGCGAACCAGCAAGGCACGATTGTCCAAAGAAGTTGGAGATACATCCTCATGAGACTTCACGTGTCCGAAGTCCATCCCCTGTTATCATTATACCTCAAGCATCCCAAGTGGAGGAGACGGAGGAAGATGACATTGAAATAGCAGAAGAACCTCCAGAAATAATTGAGGAAACTGAAGATGTAGCACCTTCAAAACCAAGTGTGGAAGATAAGAAAGATAAAGGTAAAGAAGGACAAAAGACAGAAACGGTTTTGCTTTTAGTTGGAGATCAGGTGGTAGAAGATGATCCCAGGTCTGGAGCAGAGGAATGGAGCCACAGTGGAATCAACAGTGACGATGGTGAACAAGCTACGGACAGCTCGCATCTATCTCCATCCTCTGACCCTGATGTGCCCCAACAGCTGGAAGAAGGCAACAAGATTGGAAAGGAGGAAAAGGCTGAAGTTCTCGAGAAACCTGAATCCACGGATGAAGACCAAAGCAAAGATCTTGTTGATGCAGCTAAAGAAGATACATCCGAAGTCCCTCAGGAGATCAAGGTAGCGGAAAACATGGAAGACATCTTTGACCAACCAACTGAGGAAGGAAGTGCGGGAGATGTCTCCATTCTTGACACGGACAGTGGATGGTTGGACACTCAAGGTACCCAATGTTTTTTACATTTAACTAGTCCAGGATTTTACGATGGAGATCTTAGTGTTTCTGTTGTCACTTTTCCCACTGCAGATGAAGACAAAAGCATCGCATCGGAACGAATTGAGGAACTTCCAAAAGTCGAAAGCTCTAGCAAGGCTCGCGTGGTGGACAAAACTAGCAAACGTACCTCCGGCAAAGTACGTGGCCCACCTTGCCACTCTGAGAGCCGAGCCAATCGCAAAGCTGCCGGTCAAGCCACCAAAGAAGACATTAAAAAGAAAAGAGGTTGTCAGTTTGAGATATTTGAAGTGTTTTTTTGAGAAATGCCCTTAACTGTTGAATGCTTTTGGTTGTTAATGTTCTTTTTTCTAATAGTTGGAATAAGGAAGGCTGAGCAGAATAAACTGTCAGTCCTCCGCTGTAGCTCGCCGTCTCGAAAGAACATCCGTCATCCCAGGCCTTCTGCTAGACGCAAGGCCCCAGGTGAACCCTCCTCCACCAGGAACCAAAGCTATGGATAGAGAGAGTCCTTGTAACCGAATTCTTACTTAGTTCTACCTTAGAAAGTTGTCGCATTTTGGTGGGCTTTCTCTATTGATGGCTATGGGTGGTTGACGCAATGTAGCTGGCAAACTTCATACGCTGCGATGCCATGTTGTGTATTTCTACATCAAAGTTGAAATGATCACATTTTTGGTCACTGTTACGCTTTGGGGCAGCTATTTCTTGCTTTCTTTTCCAGTTCTGAACAAGGTAATGCACTGCCTATGCTGGTTTCAGTGGTTTTTCTCATTTCAAACTCACTCAGCATGTAAAATGTCTCCCTCTGCTAGTAAAAAAAAACTTTATGACGTTAAATGTGTTTATTTTTTCAGGTATGGAGAGCCATCAGCCGCTCAGTGTGGCCCACCAGTCCAGGGAGAGGACAACGGTAAGTGTGTTGATCAAAATTTTCGGTGAAAATTTGGTTCATGCTTCTATTTTTTCTTTTAAATTCTGCATGTTGCCATTTTTTTTCCTATTGTCCGTTATTTCAACCGATAGTGCCAACCGATATAGTTCAACTTAAAATGATCTAATTGGTTTATGTTGTGATTATGAAATTGCTAAACATCCGGTTTCAAAGTCTGATCTAGTCTGAATTAGTTTAGTTAGTATAATTGTGCTATAGCAACTGCATTCCCTGATGTTCTGCTGTACGTAAAGGACATTATTTTTGCCTTAACAAATCATATCATCTGTCTTGTCTCTAGTATTGACCCTTCCTTTGTGAGTAGTTAGAATTAGCTACATAACTACAAATTATGAGTAATAAGAACTGTTTTGGCTCCAAACTAGTAGGGCTGGGCAATAGGCTCTATTCACGCTTACCGGAAAACGTTGGGAAAAATATGAGGATGACGACTTCCGGTGTAGTTCCCGACACTGGGCATGTGATAAAACCATGGATTCAGCAGCAGCGTCTTCACAACCTGCCAAAGTTTAGTGGGGGATCGGGGCGGGGCTAATCACATCAACAACTGTTCATCTGCTGAACATAACGCTACAGTCACGTCTTTTTTAATGAAGTTACACAGTTTATCAAAGGAAAAATGAAATAATACAGCGGCGCCAACAGAGCCTAAAGGAAGTCGTCATCCACATGTTTCCAAACGTTTTCTGTGTTTGTGACAGAAGCATGAATAGAGCTTATTCATCAAATTTTATAACTTACCTAAACAAATATAAATGAAGTCAGTATACAGTGTCGTAAAGGGATCTGGTTTTCTGACATGAGTCTGTATGACATCCCCATCAGCAGTGTCGTACATCAACACTGACGTACCTCCCGAAAGCGTCCACTGAGCCGAGTTCTTCCCCAGTTTCGCTGCTGATGAAAGTGTCCGGCAAGTTGGCTGGGGTCACGAAAATAAACCATTTTTCTTCTCAAAAAAAAATGTGTTCAAAAGAGTGATACATTTGCGACACAAAACGTGAACTGCAAAAAAGTCCGACCTCATAATCGCTGGGTACTATTTTCTCTCTGGTCATATCACCCCGCGCACAAATCTAATCCAACACTTTTTTCGTAGTTCGGCAGTGTTTACGTGCTCATACAGATTCATGTCAAAAAACCCAAACTTTCCCTTTAGATATGATAAAATGAAGATGTAAAGAGGAATGATCCAGTGTGTGCAAAAAAAATCAGGATTAAATTTTTTGTCCGTATCACCCAAGTCCTACAAACAATATAAAAAAAGTGAATCTGCGTTTTGAAAAATCATCTTCTAAATACTCCTGGAAGGGTCTTTACCTCATCCACCTGTGTTGCGTCTCATTGTTCCCTCTTCCATGTCCACGCCCTGTGCACCCGCCGCCCCTGTCGCCCCCTGTCGCCCCTCCCCTGCATGCGCCCCTGTCCGCCATGGACCGCCGTGCAGGGCCCCACCCGCGTAAGACCGGGCTCCGCGGGGGCCCTCCAGTGCAGCCCGCGGGTGGAGGCGGGGCTAAACCTGGCCCGCCCCTTCTCTGCATGCTCCCAGTCGCCCCTCACTCGTACTAACCAATGGGAGGACAAGGTAACAGAACGGAATTGTGGGAGTTATAGGAAAGGTAGACATAGCAAAGCCGTGCAAACAGTGAGTAGCGTATTTTTTGGATTATAAGTCACATTTTTCATGGTTTGTTTGGTTTTTGCGACTTCTACTCAGCTGCGACTTATATATTATGTTCATTATTTTCACACTGACAAAAGAGGGCGCTCTAGGCTTGTGCGCCAGTATCTGCTACTTCTATTCCTCCTGTACCACTGAAAATTTAAACACTTCTAAAGACGACTGAGAGACCGAACACAAAAAGACAATCATATTCTATTCTATGACTTGAATTAAGCAGATTCATTTTAGATCAATTAAAAAAAAACTTAAGATGAGATTTTTTTACTTGTTTCAAGATATTCATCCTGATTTATCTTATCTCGATATTACAACTTATTCTAAGCACTTTTTCTATTAACTCAGTCCAGGTTAAGCCTCTTTAACTTCCTTCTCAAACCAATAAGGAAAAATCTTTCCATAAATACTTGAAACTCGTGTTTTCTGCTTAGAACAAGATTCGTATTTTGTCTTGTTTTGAGAAAACTTGGTAAGTGAAAATTTCTTACTGCACTGGCAGAAAATTTCACTTAAAATAGGGCATTTTTACCTCAAAATTGTTTTTTTTCTCTTATTTTTGATATGCCTTTTTTGCAGTGCAAAGCACAAACAACGATGCCTCAAAAACTGCAGCAGACTTCCAAACCGACGTCGACAATGTGAAGTGTTGAAATGTCTGTTCTTGGTCTCAAAAAAAAAAAAAAATTCAGCCAAAAAATGTGACTTATATAAGTTTTTTTTCCTTCATTTTGCATTTTTTGGCTGGTGCGACTTATATGTAGTCCAAAAAATACGGTATATTCACATGGCCATGAAGAATCAGCTCACTGGAATAATTAGATCATGTAAATCTGCACCAGACAAACTGAGCACGAGAATGATTAGAACACGATGGACTATGAAAAGACGAGGGATTTTTTCTGTGGTAAATATTTATTATACTTTTACATAATTTAAAGGAACTGTACGTACAACAATCACGACTGAACCTGGTCTGCAGTTCATTCACATCCAAAATTCCCTGGTGGAGCTGCAGGTTCTGGGGTTTAGTTTATGACTGTTCAGATCAGAGGGAGTTTAGGTTTAACACACTGGATTTCAGCAGTGAACCTCAGTGAACCTCAGTGAGACTCAGTGAGACTCAGTGAACCTCAGTGAACCTCAGTGAGACTCAGTGAGACTCAGTGAGACTCAGTGAGACTCAGTGAGACTCAGTGAGACTCAGTGAGACTCAGTGAGACTCATGTGAGGCTCATTCTGCCTGGATCATTGTCTTGAGAACAAAATACCAAATTAGAGCATAAATCAGAATTATTGATGTTTAAAGTGATATTTGACTTGATCATGTTCACCTCATATCTTGGGACACAGTTAGTTTATGTTTATGGAATTTAAAATGAAATTCTTATGGTGATATTTGTTAGTTTATTTCATTTCTAAAGTATAAAAAGACATTAAGAGTGTCATTTTTTTTAGTTTTATTTAAAGGGACAATGCATATTCATGAACAAACACTTGTAAGTGTGTGTATAAGTGTGTGTATAAGTGTGTGTGTGTTTAACCCTGGGCCAAGAATCTGAAGTTTAAAAAAAGAATACAAAAAAGAAATTAAACATAGAAGAAATGAATGAAAAGGAGCAAAAGAAGCGTCATCTTTCATTATCTGTCCCCTTTTCCCTTTTCCACACAGTACATGAACACTGAGAGTTAAAAACTTTAAAACATTTCACCAATAATTTTCATTTCAATCACAATTAATCGATTGCAACCAGAGATCATCGCTCACACTGAGCCTTCATATGATTAGAACAAGTTTGGTTAAGATGAGAAAACATTCTAAACTTCTAAAAACATCCAGCCTTTAACTTTAATTTAAGAGAAATCAGGTAGTGTGAACCTTTAACTTTAACTTAAGAGAAATCAGGTAGTGTGAACCTTTAACTTTAACTTAAGAGAAATCAGGTAGTGTGAACCTTTAACTTTAACTTAAGAGAAATCAGGTAGTGTGAACCTTTAACTTTAACTTAAGAGAAATCAGGTAGTGTGAACCTTTAACTTTAATTTAAGAGAAATCAGGTAGTGTGAACCTTTAACTTTAACTTAAGAGAAATCAGGTAGTGTGAACCTTTAACTTTAACTTAAGAGAAATCAGGTAGTGTGAACCTTTAACTTTAACTTAAGAGAAATCAGGTAGTGTGAACCTTTCTGAAAAACCTCAAACTGAAACAGTCAAATTGAGACATTCTGTATATCTGAATAAATGTGAATATTTCGTGTCTTTCCAGGAGAGAACATACAGGAGTCCGGAGAAGAAGTCGTCCCTCCCGAGGCCTGCCAAGTCCCTGACCCGCCACATCCCCGCGGCAGAACAGGACGACGGCGCCCCCACCAGGCCGACCTGTAAGACTGCACCTACACACACATTCACACACGAAAATGAGGAAAATGTACAGCACATAACACAGGAAAATGACCTGAGGAGATTTGAATAGTGTAGACAAGTCAAATCTACTGTGGGAACTCAATTTTGTTTCAATACATCAGTAAATTGTGTGTCAGTGATGTTTAAAAGAACCAATAAGAGTAGATTAGATGAAACCATATGTCCTTTTACTAAAAACAACTATACTCACAAAAGTTTACTTTAAATAAATGCATTGCTTTTCCTTTAATAATTATTTCATGTTGAAACAAGCAAATAATATACAGGGTCCCAAAAATTTTGATATAATTTTGCAAGGCAATAATTTTGGCAATTCTTTTTGAAATAACCTCCAATTTTCATAGAATGTGTAGAAATAGATTTTATATTTAATGTCCGGATCAAGATTTTTTTGGTTTACAATTTGATCCAATTTTTTTCCCGATATCCAATTTTAATTTAACCCTAAGCCTCGCTCTTGTAAATCTCAAACTCGTCCGGATGATTCTTTTGTAAGTGAATCAAACTGGTCGTGTTAAAGTGGCTCTGCTGATTCCTCCAGGAGAAACTGTTTGTTTCCGTCGCTGTTTGACTCTCATTTTGTTGTAGTGAAAAGTCCCACACAGCGACATGGCACCGTTTTGATTTACAGCTGCTGTAAAGCGCGTCGATGCTGCAAAAACATGTGAAACCCGATCGATCTGATCACTTAATCCAATACTGTCCAATACTCATAAAAGAGCCGGATTGAGGGGCAATACAGCACTCAATATCAGATCGGGACATCCCTATACTGTAGATACACCCTACACAGGCCCGGCCCTAACCATTCTGACACCTTTGCTTTTAAAAAAATTAAACGGTGTTGCCGTGACAACCGCTCAAAAAGATTTCAGGTGGCGTTCCTTGGATTGCAAAAAATAAAAATAAAATCCTGCCAGAGTACAGATACTCACAAGAAATCAATCAGTTCATAGTGACGATGTTTTAGACCAGGGGGGGCAAACTTTTTGGCTCGAGGGCCACAAAGGTTCTAAAATGTGATGTTGGGGCCGGACCAGGAGCAGATGGAGGGTTCTAGTCTGACTATGTCAACCCAGCAAATAAGACGAAAATAACTCACAGGATCCAACGATTTACATGTGACATATTCAAACATCTCAGTTCAACATGTGCACCATATATCAGCCGATGATTTTCCACTTCAAACATTAACATTTTTCGTTTCAGAAGTTTTGACTTCCGTTTGATTGTGACACATTTGATAATTCTGTTGACAGTGTTGGGAAGGTTACTGTAAACTGTATTCCTACAGATTACAGATTACAGATTACAGACCCCAAAATGGAGTTTGTAATGTAATCCATTAAATTACTTCAATAAGTAACTGGATTACTTGATATTGTCATGTTTTTTTAAAACTACATGAATGTAGCAGCCGCCTCCTGCAAATTCTGGTTTGGTTTTAGACCTGGTTTAGACCTGGTTTTAGACCTTGATTAGACCTGGTTTAGATCTGGTTTTTGTCCTGGTTTAGACCTGGTTTTAGTCCTGGTTTAGACCTGGTTTAGATCTGGTTTTAGTCCTGGTTTAGACCTGGTTTAGATCTGGTTTTAGTCCTGGTTTAGACCTGGTTTTAGTCCTGATTTAATGCTTGTTTACACATGGTGTAGACCTGCTTTAGACCTGGCTTAGTCCTGGTGTTAGTTCTGGTTTAGAGGTGCACAGGAGAATGTGAGGTCCACGCAGCGTCTGCAACAAGACACAGTCCACGCGCGGTGTCCACACCGAACAAGAGGAAATGTGGCGCCGTGCGGGAGCAGGTGCAGTGTGAGGCACACTAGATATATACTTGGCCGCAGTGCTTTATGGGAAGGTTTTCGGACCATGAGTGAGGAAGTCGTGTTCAAGATATAGTTCTACCCCCGGGCACCGTGCCATGGGCCCATGTGGATAATTTGGTTTTATGTATCACTGTATCTAGAGTGCGCCATCTATTGGGAAACGCCAGAATTGCAGGGAAAATAAAACTAATACATTTTATTGCAGTTCATTCATGTTTGGCGGCCGGATTAAAAAGGTTAACGGGCTGTATGTGGCCCCCGGGCCGTAGTTTGCCCACCCCTGTTTTAGACAGTGGAGGATTTTATCCCCCATCGCCGATTTTTGCGCTCGGCGCCCCCTAGTGGAGCGGCGCCCTTAGCATTTGCCTATGTTGCCTAATGGGGAAGCCGGCCCTGACCCTACCGACAGTATACTAGTACATTTAGTAAATACTAGTACACTTAATAAATACTAGTACATTTAGTAAATACTAGTACACTTAATAAACATCTGTACCCCCTCCCTCCCCCTGTCCTCCCCCCTCCTCCCGCTGTATGAAGCCCTGCGCACAGACCACAGAGGGGCCGGCTCCAGCAGAGGGCCGAGTGCCACAGGTTAGACCTCCACAGCTCCGGGAGTAGAACCATCGCCCCATTCACCATCCTGCTCTTTACCCTAGAGCAAAATCACTGTTGGGCAGAAAGAACTTGTGTATAAGTTAAAATAATGACAAAATATGTGTCTTGATTTGAGTAGTTTTGACTAGTCGAGATTCCCTTTGGATGTGATGCTAACTGAAGGCACCGCTCTGTCTGAAGGTTTAATCTGAGCTTTATTTTACCACAATCTGACCATCAAGAACCAATTTATGTGAAAGTACAACAGGTGACATGATCTGTGGTGTTAAACTAATCTCTCGCTCTTCTTTTACAGCAGAGACACACCTCTGTGACGTTTGCCCCCATCAAACACAAACCTACACAAACACTATCTTGATCGTTTGTGCTGCATAAAGATTTGTTTGTGCTTCTTTAGTTTTGGAGATATTAATGATTCTTTTATAGGACAAACTGGGGTCAGCCAGTCCCCAGGAAGCTTCAAAATGCTCTAAAACACCCAAAATGGAGTCAGTTGTTTGTGCTTTCACTTTCACTTTCAACGTATTATTGTCCCAGAGGGAAATTATTGTGCAGCAGTGTCAGGCACACAGTAGACATACAATACAGTTCAGTACAACAGTTTCAATCATTCAATAATACAATAATCACAGCTTAAGTTTAGCTCAACAATGCAGACAAACATTCCCTTAAAAATAGGCAAAAAAGAACAGGTGCTGTCTGGATCTGCAATTCACCACCACTGATCCAAGCTGTAAAAGAGCATTCATCCTGCGTATGTGCTGCTCTGAAGATATCTGCAGTTTTATTTTGGGCCCCTCAGAATGTTATTTCGTTTGTGCTGTTTTGTGCTGTGACAGTTTTAATTTGAGCGAGTTTATTTCTAAAATTATTCATTATTATTTTTGCAGAAATTATGTGACGTCATTTCTGCTCAGCTGACGACGGCGACTTTAGCAAAACTCCCCAAAACTAGTGAAGAGAAACTATCTGAGGCTGTGGAAAAGTCTGTATCAGTCTTTAGTAACTTTCTCTTGATTCATATTTTATAGAATAATCCAGCACAAATGAAGCACAAATGACTGACACCATTTTGGGACTTTTAGAGCATTTTGAAGCTTCCTAGGGGAATTATAAGGTTGGGTAACTTTATTTCTATAGCGCTTTTCACAGACACATGTCCCCAAAGACGTTTTACCATTATGAACAGAGCATTCTTCATTCACTCCAGACCTGGTGGTGGTAAACTACTAAAAGAAGTAAAAGAATTGTTAATATTTCCAAAACTAATGCAGCACAAACGGAGCAGGGTAAACTACGGCATAGTTTTAGTCGAGGTTTGTGTTTGACTTTAAGGAGGTTAAAGATACATGTAGATCCCCCAGTATTATGTCACTGCAAAGAATCAGTACACTGCATAATAGCCTACATATATATACATATATATATATATATTTGTATAAATACTAAATTTCAACCAGTCAACACTACTCAAACCAAATCATTCAAGAGTCATGTTCTCAAAGTTTTAAACATTTGAATTAATTCTATTGCTGTATTTTTGTCTATTAAGCATATTGTCCAACACTGATTACCTAGTGTCCACTTCAGTAGTAGTAGTAGTAGTAGTAGTAGCAGTAGTAGTAGCAGTAGTAGTAGTAGTTTTAGTCTCTTCCACTCCTCCCTCCTCTCACTCCATCACAATAGACCCAAATTAAATCTCCTTCCACAGGTTTCCGCTCTGCTCTGTCTGTATCCAGGCAACAAGCGGCCGACGTCCAATCGGATCATTTGTTCTGTTTGACCTTTGACCTGCGGGTTATTTGCTCTGCCGTCAACAATACCATACAGATAAGGACTACATGAGGCCACTTTATTGTTAGTGTATGTTTTCCAGACTCACATCGCCATGACAACAGTGGAAGTACATTAGCAAACGGATGTGCTAATGTTGGTTAACAAATAAATACTTTCCAGTAGATTAGTGTGGCTAGAATGGCCACGATTACATGATGTTTTTGTAATTCCGAATTAATTGTTCTGAATTAAATAGTTCAGAATTAAACTATTTTCCTTCGAGATTCCATGGAAATAATAATTCTGAATTGAGGTTCACATGGAAAACACGTTAAGTCGGCTTTATTTAATTCTGCTCAACGTCTGGGGGTGGAGAAGGGTTCTGATTGGACAGCGACACAAACGTATTTACGTTTTTGGGAAGGAAACACACACTTCAGCCGCTCCCAGCTTTTCGGTAATGATGGTTGCTTGTCTCCATGGAGATGTTTAGTTTAAGTTTACAAATACTGTGAAACATTACATACTGTAACTAATGTTATGGTCATGAATAAAACATAAGTCGCTCGTTCACTCAGACTGATTCTACAAATAGAAATCTACAAATAAAAATCGATTTCATGATATTAACCTGAATAGATTTGTGTAGTTTGAGACATCTGTAGGAGACCATAACATTAGTTTTGTTCAGTAGTTCATTAATTCTACTCATTCACCTTTAAAGTGGAACTCTGGCACATTTGAACCTAAAGTCCGTTGGTAGAGGAGGTCAAATTCTGTCGGAAGCCAAAAAACGGCACAGATCAGTGTTTCCTCGGTGGAGATCTCACTGTGTGTGAGTCTGTCAAAGGAAACAAACTAGTGTAGTGATGGGGGCAAGTTCTGAACTTCCACGTAAAACAGAAATTTGCTTCAGACTGAAGAAGCTTAACTCCACTTTAACCCATCTGACAACAGCCACGAGTCTAACAAACCAAACGCTCTGCCTGGTTCACTCATTAGTGTCTGGAAATGTTAGAAAACAACTTTATAAGCAGCTTTACACTTTATGAGTGAATTATATTTTTTGAAAAACACTGTGGTTAAGAATGTATTCTACCATCTCTAGTAATGTGCTGGACTTCCCCTTTAAGCTTTCGTCTTTCTTACCTTCATAGTTATGGATAAACTCTTCATTTCGTTTCTCCTTTGTGGATCTTGTTGGCTGAAGATTTGGTGATGGGGCAGATTTATGAAGCTGGTGGAGAATAGGCCAGACATTTCCACAGACATTTTGCCAAAGAAAACCCTTAACTGGAAGCTCCACAAACCTAAAGCAGGACAGTTGTGAAAAATATCTAGGAACTAAAGGCTGAATGGACTTTTAACGCCTGTGGAACCAAAGCAACGCAATAACATCTCCCTAAAGCAAAAAAAGTTCAACAGTGCATCTTTAACTGTGTTTTAGTCAGATTTGTAGTAGTCCAGCCTGTGTTACCGCTTTAACGTCCTCATATCCTCTCGTGTGCGTCCGTCTTAGGCACAGACTCGAGCCGGTCCCGGTCGGCCCGCAGCGGCACCTCCACGCCCACCGCCGTCACCCCCGGCACCCCGCCCAACTACTCGTGCCGCACCCCGGGCTCGCGCACCCCGGGCTCGCACACGCCCAAGTCCTTCTCCGTGCTCCAGGAGAAGAAGGTGGCGGTGATCCGGACTCCGCCCAAGTCCCCGTCGTCGGCCCAGAGGCAGCTCAAAGTGATCAACCAGCCCCTGCCCGATGTCAAGAACGTCAAGTCCAAGATCGGCTCCACGGCCAACCTCAAGCACCAGCCCAAAGGGGGACAGGTGAGTGGGCGTGGCGGATGACGGGGAGGGCGGGTTCGGCGGGTTGCTATGGCAGCGCGGTCGGTTATTATCGATGTAGTGGTTAGAATTACGGCCACGCAGCGAGAAGGTTCCAGGTTGGATTTCCAGCACCAGGTGAGGACTTTTTTCACTACAGAACAGAGAATTTCAGTTCTTTCTACGCCAATATTATGATTTGGAAATGTTTAAAGCCACAGTATGTAACTTTTGCACCGAAAAACAGAAAAAACACGTTTACTTACTGTGAGCAGGCTTGTATCTCCACAAACCTGACTCTTATTTGGTCTGAAGGAGGTGCTCTTCCTGCTTGTTTCGATGGAAATGTTTCTTTGTCTATTATTCCACATTATGGCTTAAACTCATCTACTGCTCTGGAAAATAATAAGAGACCACTGCATTTTTTCTTTTTAAATCAGCGTCTCTACATGTGTGACGGCTGTTTCATTCAGCGTCTGTTGAATTCAACACAAACACCTCGTTCTGCTTCATGAGGCACTGATGAGGAGATCACCTGAACCAAACCTGATTTAAGAGGAAAAGGAGGAAAAAATCAGGAATATTCCACCAAATACTGATTTCTGAACTCTTCCTAAGCTAAAACATTTGTATTGTGTTGTTTTTTCTTCGCATTATTTGAGGTCTAAAACCATTTAATCTTTTTTGTTACTTTGGCTTTACTCAAACACAAACCTATAAGGAGTCAAATCAGACAAACTGATCATTTTGCAGCGGCCTCTATTTTTTTCCACAGCTGTATCTCCATGGAGAATGTTCCATGTGTGGCTTTAACTTTGTTTCCATAGAATCAAACCACATGCCACCTCCACAAAGTTACATACTGTAGCTTTACAAATATTGCAGATTATAAGATTGTTATAGAAACAAATACATTTAAACATGATAAGACCAGTTCAAGCGCATTATTATAATAATAATAATAATAATTATTATTATTATTATTATTAGCATGTTTAACAGTTTTATCAAATTGCTTATATTAATTAAGCATCTAAAGAACTTATTTTTTTCTAGTAAATATATTTAATCTGAAATATTTTAACTATATATGTATAATAAAATATAAACAAATTATTTATGTAAAAAATGTAATTGTCGCCCCTCCACCCTTTTGTCTACAGTCTTTTATTGTGAATCATTTTAACCTTGTGCATGATTTTTACTGTTGCCACGTCCATATTCGGCCACAAGAGGGCGTCGCCTACTAACAGCACATATAGTAACAGTGCCGCTTTAACCTTCAAGCATGTTCATGTCATGTTGGGTGTTTATAGACGAATAAAAGCAAAAAATATGACAAAAATAATTAATAAAACAAACATGAAAGTTAAAAATACAGAATTCTATGGTGGGATTTGCGGACTTTCCTCTATGTAATTACTGGGCCTGTCCACATGAAACTAAAACCGGCACAAAGTTTAACACCTTCTCTGTCTGTATAAATGAACCAAAGTGAAATAACAATGATAATTTTCACTTGGTGCCATTATTCAACCCTAAAGATGTGATTTTTGTCCGTGGAAAAGACTTGAAGACATAAGGTTGAAGAAGTTTGTGGAGCCGATCCAAAACAAATAATGAGAAGATCCGATATTTGTGAAGGTGAATCGTGAACCAATTGATATTTTGTAGTGACATCAATCTGGGGGGTTCTACATGGTGTAATGTTCAGCTGTCACCATGACGACACAATACACATATGAGCAATAACTAATAATCAGAATCAGAGGTTTTATTGCCATATGAGTGAACAGGGTCACAACATTAGGAAATCACTGCGGTTCTTGGAGCGAAATGTAGACAAAACTAAACATGCAACAAATAAACTATAATATAACACAAAAATGTACTAATTTACAAGTATATAAGAGTATAACAGTGCAGGTAGTAGTGTTATTATTCATGAACTACAAAATCGTTTTAAGATTATGAAAACTAAAAAAATAAAATAAATCACTGCACTTCTGACAGAATTCCACCACCTCTGGCAATGGACTTTAGCTTCAAATGTGCTGGAGTTCCACTTTAACAATAATTATATGAATAACAAATGTTTAATAATTGTGTGCAGCACTTAATAAAAGCTTGTCAGGTGATAAAATCATTTTAAATATCAGTACTTCATATAAATATCATGTTTTTATTTTGAAAAAATCAACAAAATCCAAGCTGCAGACAAAAAGTAATTTAAAAATTGTCTTAATTTAAGTAACAGAACTTCAGATAGAGCAGTGCTTACAGTTAGCGTCACATTCTCAGGTAATGTTGATGACATCAGCTGCAAAGTATGAATAGGCTCCTGTTCTCCATCTGAAATCAGGACATCATCACATTTGTGACCGTAAACACCTTTTGAACCACAATCAGGGGAAATAAATGTTCTTGTTTTCTAGCACATGTCTGTATATTCCACTATTTTTATCTGCATATTTCAGTGTCCGTTTGTATTTCTTTGCCATATTCTCTCTCTTCTTACCTCTTCGCTGACCTCCTTTTACCTGCTTCAGCCTGTGCCTAAAATAACCCGAACCTCCGCTAGCGCCCGGGGCTCCTGCTGCGTGGGAATCTCCCTATGAATTATTCCAGCCAAACGAATGACTTATTTAAAGAGGCGACCTGTTACCTGAATTCCCCTCTCCAGGCCTATTCACGAGCCTGTGCGTTATACAGTCTCCAGGCCTATTCACGAGCCTGTGCGTTATACAGTCTCCAGGCCTATTCACGAGCCTGTGCGTTATACAGTCTCCAGGCCTATTCACGAGCCTGTGCGTTATACAGTCTCCAGGCCTATTCACGAGCCTGTGCGTTATACAGTCTCCAGGCCTATTCACGAGCCTGTGCGTTATACAGTCTCCAGGCCTATTCACGAGCCTGTGCGTTATACAGTCTCCAGGCCTATTCACGAGCCTGTGCATTATACAGTCTCCAGGCCTATTCACGAGCCTGTGCGTTATACAGTCTCCAGGCCTATTCACGAGCCTGTGCTTTAGACAGTCTCCATGCCTTTTCAAGAGCCTTTGCGTTATACAGTCTCCAGGCCTATTCACGAGCCTGTGCGTTATACAGTCTCCAGGCCTATTCACGAGCCTGTGCGTTATACAGTCTCCAGGCCTATTCACGAGCCTGTGCGTTATACAGTCTCCAGGCCTATTCACGAGCCTGTGCGTTATACAGTCTCCAGGCCTATTCACGAGCCTGTGCGTTATACAGTCTCCAGGCCTATTCACGAGCCTGTGCGTTATACAGTCTCCAGGCCTATTCATGAGCCTGTGCGTTATACAGTCTCCAGGCCTATTCACGAGCCTGTGCGTTATACAGTCTCCAGGCCTATTCACGAGCCTGTGCGTTATACAGTCTCCAGGCCTATTCACGAGCCTGTGCGTTATACAGTCTCCAGGCCTATTCACGAGCCTGTGCGTTATACAGTCTCCAGGCCTATTCACGAGCCTGTGCGTTATACAGTCTCCAGGCCTATTCACGAGCCTGTGCATTATACAGTCTCCAGGCCTATTCACGAGCCTGTGCGTTATACAGTCTCCAGGCCTATTCACGAGCCTGTGCGTTATACAGTCTCCAGGCCTATTCACGAGCCTGTGCGTTATACAGTCTCCAGGCCTATTCACGAGCCTGTGCGTTATACAGTCTCCAGGCCTATTCACGAGCCTGTGCGTTATACAGTCTCCAGGCCTATTCACGAGCCTGTGCGTTATACAGTCTCCAGGCCTATTCACGAGCCTGTGCGTATAGGAGTTATTAATACTGCGCTCACACAGGAGACACGTTCATTAGGAGCTTCGTGATTTATGACGGCCCGACTTCCATTTCCTCAGCGGGGAGAGAAACGAGACATGTGTAATAAAGGCTGCGCCGAGAAGCAAGAAGATTGTTACCACGGCAACCAAAATCAATATGGAAGATAAGCGCTTTTGATAAAACAGGCCGGCATGTGCACTAGTATCGCAAAAAAAGAAGACTTAAACTTAAAATAAGGTCATATTTTACTATTTAAATATTTATGTTAATGATGCGCTATGTAATATGTCCACTAAAATGTTCCGCAATATGGCATTAAACTCCTATCTTGTATTTTTATGCTATTATTTTTGCTAAATATGCCTCGGAAAAACATGCGTTCTTGGTGTGAGCGGCGTCGCCTCTCCACGGATCTGCCCTGTAACGTGGCCCACTAGCGCCCCCGCTTGTCTTGACGGAGGTGAATGTGTTTAAAGCGTTTAAAAGGGGAAGGTTGGCGGTTCGAATCCCGCTCTCGACGTAAACATTATTGGTTGAGCAGGATATAAAAAAATGTGACTATGACCATAAAGACACATTGTGGAACATCTCAGGTAAAGCGAAAACATCTCCATGGAAACAAGCAACTGTAAAAAAAATTACATAGTGCACCTTAATTAATAAAATCCTAATTTAAACTCATCTAGATTAACGTAAAATCCATTTAAAATACATTTGAAAAATTTCCTTTCACATTTCAGTCGACTAAAATAACTTAAATTCCAAATATTTCCTTTGGATTCAATTGACAGAAAATTATTAAGAGTAAATCATTCAATTCTGCCTTTTTTGTTTAATTTTTATTGTTTTGTTTATCTTTTTTGTGTTCCAATTTATTATTTTACCTTAATTTAAATGCGTCACTGATTTGAAAATATTGGATTATTTCAACACACAAACCGTGTTCCTTGTTACTCTAAAAAGTAGATTCGACTCAATAAAGAGCAAAACTGCCCTGACACAGTTTCCATCGTGACGCGGGGTAAATAATCCTAATGATCCTGTAGAAAGTGGCTGAACTGGAGGGATGAGCCTGAAATAGCGAGCGCAGGTGGGAGGACTCGGTCAGAATGTAGGTCAGTGTAAAACACACAGGCGCTGGCAGGTGCCCCCTGAGATTTCACCGCTCGACCAAAGAAAACAGTTTGTTTTATATTTACATGATATAAAAATAGGTTTTGTAATGCAGCAGGACAAAGTCACTGGTCATATTATTAGGTACACTTGGAAATGCAAAAGTTCCCACGTTATGATTTATTTGGTAAAGCAAATCGAGTAAGGCCATAAAAAAATATGGCAAAGGAGAGAGCTGAATATGTCAACTGGACAAGAGTTTATTTGGTTCTGGTCAGAACGCTGGAGGACACTGCCTTAAATCTGTCCGTCAGGGAGAGGAGTTAGAGATCAGGAATTACTCTGAAATTAATTAAACTAACTACTTTTTACAGTTTCTGTTGTTAGCTCGACCTGTTGAAATTACCCTGAGTGTGGGGTCATATTAGCAGAATCATACTGGGCCCTCAGGGGTGTGTTCACACCTCTGGGCCTGGCTACACCTATTGTTTTCTTAATTTGATGGAGTTATAAACAGGAGACAGATGGAGCCTTGAGTCCTCCAAAGAGTCTGACAAAGAGCCAAGAAATGAGAGAACACAGATTCAGAATCCAGGAGAAAGGCTGTAACTATTCCTTACCTGGCTGCTGTTTCTGAAAAAAGCTACAGAGGATTTTCAGACATCATGAAATCCCCGTTTACTCCAAACATACAAACATTTTAAGACAGAAACTGGTTCACCCAAAGGACAAAACTCTGAGCCACAGACTAATGAACGTGGTCTACTCCACACAGTGTAGTGACGACTGCAGTGAGAAACGAACCAGCCACTGCACAAGAGACCAGCACAGACGAGAGAGCTGTAGTGGACCTCAGTCTGCTGTACATCTGCCCCTAAAAGGACCTCAGGCTGCCGTACATCTGCACCTAAAGGACCTCAGTCTGCTGTACATCTGCCCCTAAAAGGACCTCAGTCTGCTGTACATCTGCACCTAAAGGACCTCAGTCTGCTGTACATCTGCACCTAAAGGACCTCAGTCTGCTGTACATCTGCACCTAAAAGGACCTCAGTCTGCTGTACATCTGCACCTAAAAGGACCTCAGTCTGCTGTACATCTGCACCTAAAGGACCTCAGTCTGCTGTACATCTGCACCTAAAGGACCTCAGTCTGCTGTACATCTGCACCTAAAAGGACCTCAGTCTGCTGTACATCTGCACCTAAAGGACCTCAGTCTGCTGTACATCTGCACCTAAAGGACCTCAGTCTGCTGTACATCTGCACCTAAAAGGACCTCAGTCTGCTGTACATCTGCCCCTAAAAGGACCTCAGTCTGCTGTACATCTGCACCTAAAGGACCTCAGTCTGCTGTACATCTGCACCTAAAAGGACCTCAGTCTGCTGTACAACTGCCCCTAAAAGGACCTCAGTCTGCTGTACATCTGCACCTAAAGGACCTCAGTCTGCTGTACATCTGCACCTAAAGGACCTCAGTCTGCTGTACATCTGCACCTAAAGGACCTCAGTCTGCCGTACATCTGCACCTAAAAGGACCTCAGTCTGCTGTACATCTGCACCTAAAAGGACCTCAGTCTGCTGTACATCTGCACCTAAAGGACCTCAGTCTGCTGTACATCTGCCCCTAAAAGGACCTCAGTCTGCTGTACATCTGCCCCTAAAGGACCTCAGTCTGCTGTACATCTGCACCTAAAGGACCTCAGTCTGCTGTACATCTGCACCTAAAGGACCTCAGTCTGCTGTACATCTGCCCCTAAAAGGACCTCAGTCTGCTGTACATCTGCACCTAAAAGGACCTCAGTCTGCTGTACATCTGCACCTAAAGGACCTCAGTCTGCTGTACATCTGCACCTAAAGGACCTCAGTCTGCTGTACATCTGCCCCTAAAAGGACCTCAGTCTGCTGTACATCTGCCCCTAAAGGACCTCAGTCTGCTGTACATCTGCACCTAAAAGGACCTCAGGCTGCTGTACATCTGCACCTAAAAGGACCTCAGTCTGCTGTACATCTGCCCCTAAAAGGACCTCAGTCTGCTGTACATCTGCCCCTAAAAGGACCTCAGTCTGCTGTACATCTGCACCTAAAAGGACCTCAGTCTGCTGTACATCTGCACCTAAAAGGACCTCAGGCTGCTGTACATCTGCACCTAAAAGCCACAGGACACTCATTTGATGGTAGAGAGGTACAGATATTAACCAGAGAGAAGATTTGGTTTAAGAGGGGAGTTAAAGAGGCTTTTTTTGTTTAAAAAACAAAACAAAAACAGAACCCTTGTTTAAACAGAAATGGAGCCAGAGGACAGATATAAGTCAGTGTCCTGCAGAATTCTGACCAGAACTGAAGAAGCAGCTCGGTTGAGCTGCGAAATGTGTTCAACTAAATAAACTTTGTCCAGTTAACAAATTGAATTCTCTGCCCTGGATTCTACCTGGACGACTGAGGATTTTACACACGCTATAAAAAGTCGCTGCTAAGTAAAGGACAAAACTGATCAGTAATTTGAAGATGGATGGACTTTAGCCTGATGATGTCACAAGGTGAAATAGACCATTAATATGCAGGATTCTAAACACAACTCGCTGTATTTTCATGACGGGAATAAAATATTATGATATATTAGTACCTGGAGTTGCAGTTTGTTTGCTTCCCCTGAGCTGTCAAAAAAAAAAGTTTGAATTTTCCCTGGATTGTTGCATCATAGGTAGAAGTCTTATGCAGTTTTTAAGTCCGTAAATCATCGTCGGAGAAGTGGTGAGGAATTTTACTTCGATCACAGGCAAAAAAACAAAAAACAAAAATAGAAAAGAAAATGCTACAAAAACATGATCTTAAATTAAATGTACTTTATAATCGGGGCTCCCGCACACACCCCTTTACCCTGTGCTTTTGTGCATGTTTTGCCCTCCTCATTCCCTCATTTACTCTAGGCAGATCTCATATATTACTGAGAGTCTAAGTGCATATAATGGAACACATAGCACATATAGATTTTGTTCTTTTCTTTCTTTTGCTGTGCGGTTTTGTTGTAGGTGAACATTTTAAGTGAGAAGCTGGACTTCAGTCATGTCCAGTCTAAATGTGGCTCCATGGACAACGTCAAGCACTCACCCAAAGGCGGCAATGTGTGTACTGTCCTCTCTGCTCTTACTCTGTCCTCTCTGCTCTTACTCTGTCCTCTCTGCTCTTACTCTGTCCTCTCTGCTCTTACTCTGTCCTCTCTGCTCTTACTCTGTCCTCTCTGCTCTTACTCTGTCCTCTCTGCTCTTACTCTGTCCTCTCTGCTCTTACTCTGTCCTCTCTGCTCTTACTCCGTCCTCTCTGCTCTTACTCCGTCCTCTCTGCTCTTACTCCGTCCTCTCTGCTCTTACTCCGTCCTCTCTGCTCTTACTCTGTCCTCTCTGCTCTTACTCTGTCCTCTCTGCTCTTACTCTGTCCTCTCTGCTCTTACTCTGTCCTCTCTGCTCTTACTCTGTCCTCTCTGCTCTTACTCCGTCCTCTCTGCTCTTACTCTGTCCTCTCTGCTCTTACTCTGTCCTCTCTGCTCTTACTCTGTCCTCTCTGCTCTTACTCCGTCCTCTCTGCTCTTACTCCGTCCTCTCTGCTCTTACTCCGTCCTCTCTGCTCTTACTCCGTCCTCTCTGCTCTTACTCTGTCCTCTCTGCTCTTACTCTGTCCTCTCTGCTCTTACTCTGTCCTCTCTGCTCTTACTCTGTCCTCTCTGCTCTTACTCTGTCCTCTCTGCTCTTACTCTGTCCTCTCTGCTCTTACTCTGTCCTCTCTGCTCTTACTCTGTCCTCTCTGCTCTTACTCTGTCCTCTCTGCTCTTACTCTGTCCTCTCTGCTCTTACTCTGTCCTCTCTGCTCTTACTCTGTCCTCTCTGCTCTTACTCTGTCCTCTCTGCTCTTACTCTGTCCTCTCTGCTCTTACTCTGTCCTCTCTGCTCTTACTCTGTCCTCTCTGCTCTTACTGTCCTCTCTGCTCTTACTCCGTCCTCTCTGCTCTTACTCTGTCCTCTCTGCTCTTACTCTGTCCTCTCTGCTCTTACTCTGTCCTCTCTGCTCTTACTCTGTCCTCTCTGCTCTTACTCTGTCCTCTCTGCTCTTACTCCGTCCTCTCTGCTCTTACTCTGTCCTCTCTGCTCTTACTCTGTCCTCTCTGCTCTTACTCTGTCCTCTCTGCTCTTACTCTGTCCTCTCTGCTCTTACTCTGTCCTCTCTGCTCTTACTCTGTCCTCTCTGCTCTTACTCTGTCCTCTCTGCTCTTACTCTGTCCTCTCTGCTCTTACTCTGTCCTCTCTGCTCTTACTCCGTCCTCTCTGCTCTTACTCTGTCCTCTCTGCTCTTACTCCGTCCTCTCTGCTCTTACTCTGTCCTCTCTGCTCTTACTCTGGCTCCTGTCATGTGCTTATTTTCTCTGCTAATTCATTCTCTGCTACCTCTATGTGTCTGTTTGTCTGTTTGTCTTGGGTTGGAACGGGTTAAATATGATGTAAAATGATGAAAAAGACAAATTAAGAATCTTGTTGTGAGTAGTTTGGACTGTTTCTGATGAGGTTAGTTGGTGTAGATATGTATATGTATACGTAAAGATGATGAAATCTTCTCATAGAGGGTTTGTCACCTGCTTGTCTCCATGGTGATGTTATGGAAGGTTCCACAGTGTGGCATGGACACGGTAGTGCTATCTGCTTGGTCAAGGTCAAGCTGCAAGACAGATCTGCGGAGAGGCGACCCCACTTACTTTAAGAATGACTTTCTAGTATTTGTCAGCAATACAATACCTGTAACTGAATAAACAGAAGAGAATAATGCAACACAAAGCGCTGTTATGTTCAATTCAAAGACTTCAATTATTTTAAGAGTATAAGAAATAGGACAAAACCAGTATCTGAAACAAGTATAACATATCTTGTCTTACAAAATTAGTAAAACAAGTCAGAACAAGTCAAAACAATATATTCAGTTCATTGTATCTCTAAATATATATTTAGTGTGGACTTTTTAGTTAAGTATGTGACTGTAAAAGGACTATAAAAACTTAATTCATAATAAATAACACAAAGAGTCATTTACAAAGTTTTAGAAATATATTTTCAAATAAAATGTATGTTTTATGGTCATATCTGAAAAATCTAGTAGTACAAAGGAGAAGATATTTGAGATGAAAGCAGCTGCTCTGTGTGGACACAAGTGCAGTGTATTCATACAGATGAGTTTAACACTGGCTGTTTCACAGGATCGTTTGGGCCACAGAGGAAGGAGCAGAGTAACAGATGCATGTGCATAATACTGACACTTTTGTGTACCTGCTGTTGCCCAGGTGATGATCCCCAGTGTTAAACTGGACTTCAGCCACGTCCAGGCCAAGTGTGGCTCTCTGGACAAAATGCACCACCACGCAGGAGGAGGCAACGTGAGTACTTTGATATAAGTGTAATTTTCACTCTCAGATCACAGAGTTTGAAATGTATTCTGTTACTGGAGTCGCCTTTAAATACAATTGTACTTCTCAGAGTAGTTTTCAGACGTCATAGTCATTTATTTGAGTGTCTGTGTTTGAGTTATAGTTATTAAAATGACATCAGATTAATCAGATTTCATAGTCCTGATTACTCTAATCAGATTTAGCATTTTACATGTCATTTAAGTAAGATGAAAATCTCTAATGTCTAAATATATCAGAAATGTCCATAAATCAGTTATAATCAGATTTCGGTGTGTATGTGAACTAAGCCTGTACAGCTGTACCTTTTCTTACTATACAATAAAAATAATAAATAAAAACCTGCGTTGTCCTTACTGTGAGTGGACTTGCATCTCCACAAACCTGACTCTAGTTTGGTCTGGAGGAGCCACGTTTCCAAATGTTTGTTTATTTTCATAGTCAGTTTTCCGCAGTGCGCCTGTGGTTTTACCTTTGTGTTTCTATGGAATCGTGCGGGTAACGTTCCACTTTCCAATTTTGCAACGCTGCTTTAACTTCAAATAATAAATCAGATCTCACGTGCAGATCGTTATTCATACAGTTGCTCTGACTTGAGTAGTTTACCAAAATACATTTTAACTTCTAGTTGTAGTGATATTTAACTTTAGCACAAATTTAATTTATTATTTACTCTTTTTTTTTTTACTTGGACCTCTACCAGTGTTTACCCCTTAGTAGCACACGATTTGCAGCGTAGCGCCCCCTTCTGACAGACTTAACCTGATACTGCACACATCAACTTATCTGAAAATTTAAGGCAAATAACCAGTGTTTGTTCTTGTAAATGTCCTTATCACTTCTGTAATACGTAAAAGAGCTGCAATACTAATTTCACTCATGTAAAATCTGAGTATACAGTAATTTTACGTTATTGTTCGTCATATGTACTGCACCATAATGTGAGTTTATCGGCTGCGGCGTAAAACAGCTCATTGGCTCATTTCCCTCAGTGTACACATCGTTTTCCTCATGGACAATAAAGTTTAATTGAATCTCCTGTCCCACATGTCGGGCCTTCTGTCTGCGTCTCTGCATCACGTTCTCATTTTCATAATTCTAATTTTACGAGTAATTTTTAAATATTTTTTTTAAATTCCAGATTCAAATTCAGACCAAGAAGATTGATGTAAGTCACGTGACCTCCAAGTGTGGATCTATGTCGAATATTCACCATAAACCAGGTAAGTGTGTTTGCTTTTCTTAGAAATATATCAAATTAGCTCCAAATATAATGTCATTTTTTATTGGATGTAATCACTGTGTACAGTTTGTAAGACAGTTTGTAGACTTTTTTAGTTAATTATAGTCATGTAATTGTAGTTAAACAAAACTTATTTCTGCTGAGGTGTCCACTTCTTGCTTTTCTTCACGAAGATGTTACTTTGGCTGGATGGCGTATTTACAGGCTCCACACAGCCACACAAAAATAAACAATAAAAAAGAGTTAAGCAAAAAAATACAAATTACAAAAAGGAAACAAAAAGAACTAAAGGTTTAAATTAATGCTCCTGTGCCTGTCATTTATTTTCGGGTGTCATTATTGCTCACACATTCACTGGAACGAAAGGAGATCGTGGATACAAGCGGCCGAAATGAGTTTCCTCCGCAGAGTGGCCGGGCACTCTGGGAGATAGGGTGAGGAGCTCGGAGTAGAGTCGCTGCTCCTCTACGTCAAGAGGAGCCAGCTGAGTGTTCTGGGCATGTCCCAATGGAAGGAGACCATCTGGGAAGACTCAGGACACACTGAAGGGATGGTTTTATGTTTCTCGGCTGGCCTGGGAACGCCTTGGGGGGAGCTGGAGGAAGTGTCTGGGGTGAAGGAAGTCTGAGGTTCCCTGCTTAGACTGCTGCCCCCGTGACCCGGCCCCGGATAAGCGGAAGGAATTGGAAAAGTGACATAGTGCACCTTTAAAATAACACTTTGCTATAGATTAGGTTTGATTGACAGTGTTGCTAAGAGAGGAGGGGGCGTTACCTTCAACAGCCTCGCTCCTGATTGGCTCTTTGGTTGCTATGATGCTCGCAGTCAGATTTCCAAATACAGTACTCGGCTTCACATTCGCCCCCATATTCAGCACTTCCTTTGGAGCTGAACGCTATAGCTGACGTCACACTGCCTTAGCCCGCTTCCTTATACAGTCTAAGGTGTGAACTGAATCCCATGCACTTCCTAATAAGTTTGTAGACGTATAAACTACAGGGTTACAACTTCAACATTTACATTACAAATATTTACCATTTGCTTATTTCATTTTCTATCCCAATTGAGACATCACCGACCAGCTTCATTTTGGGAGAGTTTGCCGACAGCAGTCCCAGTGCAGAGTCTGGGACCTGGAGGCCTCTGCTCTCCTGGGGTCTGAACATTTCTTTACATCCTCGTCTCCATTTCTTTCCCTCTTTCCGTTCTGCTGCTTCTTCAGGCGGAGGACAGGTGAAGATCGACAACGTGAAGCTGGACTTTAAAGACAAGGCCCAGCCCAAGGTGGGCTCTCTGGACAACGCTAGCCACACCCCAGGAGGAGGCAACGTCATGGTAAGAACTGTCTAATACTACTACTATTACTACTATACTAACCACACCCCAGGAGGAGGCAACGTCATGGTAAGGACTGTCTAATACTACTACTATTACTACTATACTAACCACACCCCAGGAGGAGGCAACGTCATGGTAAGAACTGTCTAATACTACTACTATTACTACTATACTAACCACACCCCAGGAGGAGGCAACGTCATGGTAAGGACTATATTCTACTACTATCACTGCATTTGTTACCCCCCAGGAGGAGGCAACATCATAAGAACTGTCTACTACTGCAACTATTACTACTATACTAACTACACCCCAGGAGGAGGCAACGTCATGGTAAGAACTATATTCTACTACTATTACTGCATTAGTCACACCTCAGGAGGATACAGTGTCATGGTAAGAACTATATACTACTACTATTATTACTATATTAGCCACACCCCAGGAGGAAATGGCACGGTAAAAACTAGGGCCCATATATCTGTTGGCCGATATGGGCTCTTATTCTAAAGCTCAGACAGATAAATGTCCTAATATGTGGTGCCACATCAGAGTTTATCTGTGGAGTCACATCGTCATGTTTGTTTACACCGGCAGATCCATGTGCACATGTACATCTGTGTGTGTGTTTGTTTACAGCAGATCCATGTGCACATGTACATCTGTGTGTGTGTTTGTTTACAGCAGATCCATGTGCACATGTACATCTGTGTGTGTGTTTGTTTACAGCAGATCCATGTGCACATGTACATCTGTCTGTGTGTGTTTGTTTACAGCAGATCCATGTGCACATGTACATCTGTGTGTGTGTGTTTGTTTACAGCAGATCCATGTGCACATATACATCTGTGTGTGTGTTTGTTTACAGCAGATCCATGTGCACATATACATCTGTGTGTGTGTTTGTTTACAGCAGATCCATGTGCACATATACATCTGTGTGTGTGTTTGTTTACAGCAGATCCATGTGCACATGTACATCTGTGTGTGTGTTTGTTTACACCGGCAGATCCATGTGCACATGTACATCTGTGTGTGTGTTTGTTTACAGCAGATCCATGTGCACATGTACATCTGTGTGTGTGTTTGTTTACAGCAGATCCATGTGCACATGTACATCTGTGTGTGTGTTTGTTTACAGCAGATCCATGTGCACATGTACATCTGTGTGTGTGTTTGTTTACAGCAGATCCATGTGCACATGTACATCTGTGTGTGTGTTTGTTTACAGCAGATCCATGTGCACATATACATCTGTGTGTGTGTTTGTTTACAGCAGATCCATGTGCACATGTACATCTGTGTGTGTGTTTGTTTACACCGGCAGATCCATGTGCACATGTACATCTGTGTGTGTGTTTGTTTACAGCAGATCCATGTGCACATGTACATCTGTGTGTGTGTTTGTTTACAGCAGATCCATGTGCACATGTACATCTGTGTGTGTGTTTGTTTACAGCAGATCCATGTGCACATATACATCTGTGTGTGTGTTTGTTTACAGCAGATCCATGTGCACATGTACATCTGTGTGTGTGTTTGTTTACAGCAGATCCATGTGCACATGTACATCTGTGTGTGTGTGTTTGTTTACAGCAGATCCATGTGCACATATACATCTGTGTGTGTTTGTTTACAGCAGATCCATGTGCACATATACATCTGTGTGTGTGTTTGTTTACAGCAGATCCATGTGCACATGTACATCTGTGTGTGTGTTTGTTTACACCGGCAGATCCATGTGCACATGTACATCTGTGTGTGTGTTTGTTTACAGCAGATCCATGTGCACATGTACATCTGTGTGTGTGTTTGTTTACAGCAGATCCATGTGCACATGTACATCTGTGTGTGTGTTTGTTTACAGCAGATCCATGTGCACATGTACATCTGTGTGTGTGTTTGTTTACAGCAGATCCATGTGCACATGTACATCTGTGTGTGTGTTTGTTTACAGCAGATCCATGTGCACATGTACATCTGTGTGTGTGTTTGTTTACAGCAGATCCATGTGCACATGTACATCTGTGTGTGTGTTTGTTTACAGCAGATCCATGTGCACATATACATCTGTGTGTGTGTTTGTTTACAGCAGATCCATGTGCACATGTACATCTGTGTGTGTGTTTGTTTACACCGGCAGATCCATGTGCACATGTACATCTGTGTGTGTGTTTGTTTACAGCAGATCCATGTGCACATGTACATCTGTGTGTGTGTTTGTTTACAGCAGATCCATGTGCACATGTACATCTGTGTGTGTGTTTGTTTACAGCAGATCCATGTGCACATGTACATCTGTGTGTGTGTTTGTTTACAGCAGATCCATGTGCACATGTACATCTGTGTGTGTGTTTGTTTACAGCAGATCCATGTGCACATATACATCTGTGTGTGTGTTTGTTTACAGCAGATCCATGTGCACATATACATCTGTGTGTGTGTTTGTTTACACCGGCAGATCCATGTGCACATATACATCTGTGTGTGTGTGTTTACACCGGCAGATCCATGTGCACATATACATCTGTGTGTGTGTTTGTTTACAGCAGA
Organism: Odontamblyopus rebecca; assembly: GCA_030686955.1. Classification (NCBI taxonomy): domain Eukaryota; kingdom Metazoa; phylum Chordata; class Actinopteri; order Gobiiformes; family Gobiidae; genus Odontamblyopus; species Odontamblyopus rebecca. The sequence continues at coordinate 22,977,121 of CM060675.1, forward strand.
TCCATGTGCACATATACATCTGTGTGTGTGTTTGTTTACAGCAGATCCATGTGCACATGTACATCTGTGTGTGTGTTTGTTTACAGCAGATCCATGTGCACATGTACATCTGTGTGTGTGTTTGTTTACAGCAGATCCATGTGCACATGTACATCTGTGTGTGTGTTTGTTTACAGCAGATCCATGTGCACATGTACATCTGTGTGTGTGTTTGTTTACAGCAGATCCATGTGCACATGTACATCTGTGTGTGTGTTTGTTTACAGCAGATCCATGTGCACATATACATCTGTGTGTGTGTTTGTTTACAGCAGATCCATGTGCACATGTACATCTGTGTGTGTGTTTGTTTACAGCAGATCCATGTGCACATGTACATCTGTGTGTGTGTTTGTTTACAGCAGATCCATGTGCACATATACATCTGTGTGTGTGTTTGTTTACAGCAGATCCATGTGCACATATACATCTGTGTGTGTGTTTGTTTACACCGGCAGATCCATGTGCACATATACATCTGTGTGTGTGTGTGTTTACACCGGCAGATCCATGTGCACATATACATCTGTGTGTGTGTTTGTTTACAGCAGATCCATGTGCACATATACATCTGTGTGTGTGTTTGTTTACAGCAGATCCATGTGCACATGTACATCTGTGTGTGTGTTTGTTTACAGCAGATCCATGTGCACATGTACATCTGTGTGTGTGTTTGTTTACAGCAGATCCATGTGCACATGTACATCTGTGTGTGTGTTTGTTTACAGCAGATCCATGTGCACATGTACATCTGTGTGTGTGTTTGTTTACAGCAGATCCATGTGCACATGTACATCTGTGTGTGTGTTTGTTTACAGCAGATCCATGTGCACATATACATCTGTGTGTGTGTTTGTTTACAGCAGATCCATGTGCACATGTACATCTGTGTGTGTGTTTGTTTACAGCAGATCCATGTGCACATGTACATCTGTGTGTGTGTTTGTTTACAGCAGATCCATGTGCACATGTACATCTGTGTGTGTGTTTGTTTACAGCAGATCCATGTGCACATATACATCTGTGTGTGTGTGTGTTTACACCGGCAGATCCATGTGCACATATACATCTGTGTGTGTGTGTGTTTACACCGGCAGATCCATGTGCACATATACATCTGTGTGTGTGTGTGTTTACACCGGCAGATCCATGTGCACATATACATCTGTCTGTGTGTGTTTGTTTACAGCAGATCCATGTGCACATGTACATCTGTGTGTGTGTTTGTTTACAGCAGATCCATGTGCACATGTACATCTGTGTGTGTGTTTGTTTACAGCAGATCCATGTGCACATATACATCTGTGTGTGTGTTTGTTTACAGCAGATCCATGTGCACATGTACATCTGTGTGTGTGTTTGTTTACACCGGCAGATCCATGTGCACATATACATCTGTGTGTGTGTTTGTTTACACCGGCAGATCCATGTGCACATGTACATCTGTGTGTGTGTTTGTTTACACCGGCAGATCCATGTGCACATATACGGCCTATGTGCCACTGAGATTCTGTTCTTTTTACGGACGATCTGTCAGGGTCTGAGTTTGGTTGAGGACCCCAAAGCAGAGACAGAGACACAGGTAGATGTGAACAAGTTTATTGAAGGGGAATGCAGGATGTGGTGATGGAAACTGGAGACACGGACAGAGGGAAAACACAGGGGAAAGACTCACAGGTCGTGGACAGGTTGAAGATGTGGACAAGCAATAGGCCGACGTAGACAAGGGACGAACAAGGAATAAACTGACAAGGAACAAAGGACAAGGACAGGACTAAATAGTGGAGCTGATTGGACAAAGAGCTGCAGGTGAGCCACACTGCAGCATTAGCCCAGCCACACCCCGGGAGAGGTACAGGGAACACATAACACCAAACTTTAACACGATCAGTGTGAGTCTGGATTAAAGGACAGTTCTTAGTGCTGATCTGAGAGGAGCCTGTGTGAGGCTGAGTGTTGAAATGTGTCGGTTTGAAGCTCGTTTTGGTTCTTTCTCATTGGTTAGCGATTAGCTGCTGTAGCTCGCACACATAAACAGGCTGTTTTCTCTTCTGTTAGCGACTGTAAAGTGACTATAGTGGCCGTATATATGTTACTGGACACACACTGATATGGAAATGAGCTGTGAATAGAGGTGTGAATTATCGGCATTTAACTAAAGGCTAATAGCGGTAGTTTACTTACAGTACTTTCTTTATCATACAAAAATGCCATTAGGCGACCGACTGTCTTTAAATATGACATAAAGAGGCAGAAGAACAATAAATGTCGCCTAAATAAACCCAATTAATAATCCGATAGAGCCAAACGTTTATAAACAATTGAAGATTTGCAGTGAATTTTTACATCATGTATCAGCGATTATATCGGCTGCTCCAACTCCCATTTTATTGGTATCGTATCGGCCGCAACAAAATCCATATTAGTCGGGCCCTGGTAAGAACTATATACTACTATTATATACTACTATTACTGCATGAGTCACACCCCAGGAGGAGGCAATGATATGGTAAGAATATAGTACTACTACTACTACTACTACTACTACTACTACTACTACTACTACTACTACACTAGCCACACCCCGGGAGGAGGCAATGTCATGGTAAGAACTGTCTGGTATTACTACTACTAAGTTATAACTTCTACTACTTAATACTGCAGAATTTTGGAAAAATAAATTTGTATACAATTATATAAAAATATATACAATTTTCCATATGTATCAGTGGGCTGGAGAAACAGTAAAGCAGTTTGTGTTTTGGTGAACATGCCGGCTCACGCTGTGACCTCACACAGTGCAGTCCTCGTGGGGAACGGCGTTTTAAAGTGAAGGTTTTAAGTGTGTTTATGTCATATTCTGCTCCATGTGCGCTGAGCTTAGTCCTGTCACAACTGTTACACCAGGGTTTAAAGTGCCGTTCACATTTGGCACAGTTGAAATGACTCAAATATTCTGAATCAGACGCCCGTGAGGGAAGCACTCACACTCACTTTAATATAGATTTGAATATTGTCCAGTATGCAGTACAATATGCCAACAGAGAGTAATGAAAGTACTTTTAGCTAATTAAAGGCATTATAGAAATGTTATTTTTTTACTTCAGATATCAGCTTTCTGATATCATCATATGACATGATGTAATCTGACTGTTTACTGGTCGTAGTTGCTCCTAAAGTCTCATTATGTTTATGTCTACACAGCTGTTCTGTGGGTTACACAAGTGATAAATACATGTTATTATTGTTTTAAGGAAATGGTGTTTTCTCTGCACCAGTATCGGCTGAAATCGTTGGTATTGGCAAATACTTAAATCCACAGTAATGAGAATATAAAATATCTTCATATCTTAGTTACGCACATGCATAAAATGTAGTAATATAAGCACAAGTTCACTCACTCAAGTTCACTTAATCAAATGTTTACCAGCCAAAACCCCATCAAACCGACCACTGTTCCACTGTTCCACTGTTCCACTGTTCCACTGTTCCACTGTTCCTCTGTTCCACTGTTCCACTGTTCCTCTGTTCCACTGTTCCACTGTTCCACTGTTCCACTGTTCCTCTGTTCCACTGTTCCACTGTTCCACTGTTCCACTGTTCCTCTGTTCCTCTGTTCCACTGTTCCACTGTTCCACTGTTCCACTGTTCCACTGTTCCACTGTTCCTCTGTTCCACTGTTCCACTGTTCCACTGTTCCACTGTTCCTCAGATCGAGAACCATAAGCTGATGTTCCGGGAGACGGCCAAAGCTCGTGTGGACCACGGGGCGGAGATCATCAGCCTGGACACAGGTGGCACCTCCCCCAAGCTGTCGTCCGCCGGCAGCATCAACCTCATGGAGTCGCCCCAACTGTCCACACTGGCCCAGGACGTGACCGCCGCACTGGCCAAACAGGGATTATGAATGCCACACTGCGGGATATTACACACCGCACCGCAAAAACCAACATCTGCATCACTTATTCCTGGGCTTTCAATTGAATTATTAGTTCAGATTTGAGTTTTGAGGGTTTTTTTGGTTTCTTTTTTTTTCTAGTTATGCAGTTTTAGTGTTTACTCCAAATTTTCACTGCAAAATTCTGATTCTAATTATTTGCAGATAAATTTGACGTAATATAAAACTATATAACAAAAAATAGATGGAAAAAAATAGCATTACATACATTTATTTGTGTAAACAGAAAAAAAATGAAACAAAAATTGGAAATTATATAAAAAAAATTGGATCTACTCAAATAATCTACTGTAAACTACTTAAAATAATTAGTTTGAATTTTATTTTGTACGTAATGAAATTTTAGTGTTTGCTGGAATTTTTTTTTTTCAAATTTTCACATTTATTTTAATTATTGGCAGATAAATTTGACTTAATATAAAAGAAAATATATAGCAAAAATGTATAAATAAATGTATGATATAATATTTTTGCCCTACGTAATTATTTTATGTTGATCCAAAGTAATTATCTGGATCATCTAGTTCAGACTTGAAATAATTGGTATAATTAGTTTTTCCAATTGGCTAAATTCAAAGCAAAATGTCATGAAATTTTAGTGTTTGCTGGAAATTTTTGGAATTTCCACTGTAAAATTCTTATTCTAATTATCGAAAGATAAATTTGACTTAATATAAAGGAAAATATATAACAAAAATATAGAAATAAATGGATGATGTAATATTTTTGCCCTATATTTTATGTTGATCCAAAGTAATTATTTGGATTTCTTAATATGTTTTTCAACATAAAAGATTTAAATGGAACAAAAAAATTACATACAAACAGAAAACAAAATATGAAACAAAAATTGGAAATGATATTTTAAAAAATTGGATCTACTCAAATAATCTCGTTAAAAGTGCTTAAGAAATGGGTTTGACTTCATTTGAGCTGCAGATGTTTGTTTTTGCCGCGGCGTTTTTTCCTCGTCGCTCGTCCAGTGTTCAAATCCCAATCGTCCCAAACCCTGAGCTGATCTGCTGTCCGGCGTGGATTCTGAAAAAACGGACTAAAAGGGAATTTGTTGGACTTTGTTTTTCTAGAAGGTTCCTTGTTGAGGTTTTATGATTGTACTATTATTTTAAAATTGAAAAAAAAAAAAAAAGAAGCATTCCACGGTACAGAATTTCTCTTAAAGGTCCCATATTCTGCTGACGTTCCTTTTCACAAATATACCTGTACATACCCGTTTTTCTCTTGCTGATTCAAAACACGTGCTTTCACCTTGTGATGTCATTAGGTGGTCCACCAGGAACTGCTCCTTTGTGTTTTTAAAGTTCTTACACGTTCACCGGACTCATTCTCAAAGCCGCTGTACCTGATTTTTGTAAGTGTCAAAACTTTCATAGACGAGAGCAGAGTTTTGCCCTAACGATGATGCTTACAACAACTAGCATGCTAATAACACACTTTCTGGTTCGTGGACAGTAAAAATGCTTTCCAATTAGAAGCAGTGTTGTGTGACGGTATTGGTAACATCAACTAGCAATGTAACAACGCACTTTCTGGTTGGTGGACGGTAAAAACACTATAAATAATGCTAACAACAACTGTCATGCTAACAACACACTTTCTGGTTTGCTGACAGTAAATGCAGATGGTAAAAATGCTATAATTAGTTATAATTAGAAGCAATTTTACATCACTGTATTGGTAACATCAACTAGCATGCTAACGGAACACTTTGTGGTTCGCGGACAGTAAAAACGCTTTATAATTAGAAGCGGTTTTGCATCACAGTACTGCCAACTTCAACTAGCATGCTAACGGCACACTTTCAGGTTTGTGGACTTTAAAAATGCTTTATAATTAGAAGCAATTTGTGTCATGATATTGCTGACATCAACTAGCATGCTAACGGCACACTTTCTGGTTGCAGACAGTAAAAATACTTGAGAATTAGAAGCAGTTTTGCCCTAACGATGTTGCTAACAACAACTAGCAACACACTTTCTGGTTGATGGACGGTAAAAACACTATAAATAATGCTAACAACAACTAGCATGTTAACAACGCACTTTCTGGTTGGTGGACAGTAAAAACACTATAAATAATGCTAACAACAACTATCATGCTAACAACACACTTTCTGGTTCGTAGACAGTAAAAACGCTTTATAATTAGAAGCAGTTTTGTGTCACGGTATTGCTAACAACAACTAGCATGTTAACAACGCACTTTCTGATTCGCGAATGGTAAAACGCTCTTTAAAACGGCAAATAGATGGTAATTAGAAGCGTTTCTTCCCCTAACGGTATTGTTATCAACTAGCATGCTAACGGCGCACTTCCTGATTCATAAACCGTAAAAACACAATGATTTGACGCAGCCGGTACAAAGTGGTCTTATTATGACCTCAAGAACCGCTTTTACGATACATCTGTACGAAGACAGTTTTAACTTCTCGTACTTTCAAAACTCAGGTACAAACGCGACAATATTTTCACGTTGATTTTGCTTCGCGCGATTAGAAGCGCAAAAAACGTCCAACAAACCTCGTACGCAGCGCAATATGGGACCTTTAGCTAACAGGACTTTTTGCGCATGTTTGGCTGTTCTCGAGTCAAAAAAACATTGTCATTAGTTCCGACGAACTCTTGAAGAACCGATCGACCTTTTTTCTCTTTTTTGAATATATCGTGGTAGAATTTTGTTGGTTACTGCACTGGATTCTTAGCACTACAGAGTTCACTTCGCGTCGCTTGCTTCGGGTAGTGTTTAACTTTCGTTTCCAGGCAAAATAAAAAGACAAAAAACAAGCTACTCGTTTTTACACGGCTTTCCTCGAGGCTCGGACTTCGCCGCTTCGCTGGCATGGCATTGGAATCCGCCGCCCTCGCCGTGCATTTCCTGTGTGGAGTTGTGGTTTGCTGGTACTGTTTGGTAAAAAAACGAAGATTTACGAAGCTTTATTTCTACGTGTGGGTGTGGCGCGGTGAAGAGGGCTAAAAACTACAACTGTGTGCGACTCGTGCGGTGGTGAAAACTACAAAAATGTCCGCTCCATTGTGCTTCTCCGTCTCTGTCGATCTTTTCACCCTCGATCTTTGCTCTCCGAAAATACCCAAGTGTTTTTATGTAGACGTTCCGATCTTGTCCTCCTCTGCTCCTCTTTCTTCTCCTTCTTCTTCTCGCTTTCTCGTATTCCTCCTCTCTCTAGTTTCTCCTTCTCTTGTCCCTCGCTTTCTCTCTCTTTCTCTTATGTCTCTTTATCTTCTGTTATCTTCTTATCTCTTCTGTTTCTTCTGTTTTTTCCTCTCTTACTCGCATCTTTCTTCCATCTTTCCTCTATCGTTCCTCTCTCTTCCTCCCATCTTTTCTTTCTTCCATCTTTCCTCTCATCTTTCCTCACTTCCTCCTATCTTTCCTCTCTTCCTCTCATCTTTCCTCTCTTCCTCTCACCTTTCCTCCATCTTTCCTCTCTTCCTCTCATCTTTCCTCCATCTTTCCTCTCACCTTTCTGCCATCTTTCCTCTCTTCCTCTCATCTTTCCTCTCTTCCTCTCACCTTTCCTCCATCTTTCCTCTCTTCCTCTCATCTTTCCTCCATCTTTCCTCCATCTTTCCTCCATCTTTCCTCAATCTTTCCTCCATCTTTCTTGTCTTTCTCTTATCTTTCCTCCATCTTTCCTCTCTTCCTCTTATTTTTCCTCTGTTCCTCTCTCTTCCACCTTTCCTCTCTCTTCCTCCCATCTTTCCTCTCTATTTCCTCTCTCTTCCTCCATCTTTCCTTTCTCTTTCCTCTCCTCCCATCTTTCCTCCATATTTCTTGTCTTTCTCTTACCTTTCCTCCATCTTTCCTCTCTCTTCCTCCCGTCTCCATTTTTCCTCTCACCGCCATTCTCTCTCTTTCTCCTAACCCTTCATACCTCCTTCTCTTCCTTCTCTCTCTCCCCCTCTCATCTCTCTTTACCCCATCTCTTCTTCCTCATCTTCTCCTCTCTCTCTTACTCACTTTTGTTTTCTTTCTTCCCCCCTTTCTCTTTCACCTCTTGTTTTTCCTTCTCTTGTCCCTCACTTTCTCTTTCTCTCATGTCTCTTTTTATCTTCTCTCTCCTTTTCGGCTGTTTCTCCATCTTTCCTCTCTCTTCCAACCCTGCCTCCTGTTTTTCCCTCTTCTCTTTCTCTGACCCACTGTTACTTCCCTTTTTTCCTTCTCTCTGTCCTTTCTCTTACTCACTTCAGTTTCTCCTCCTTCTTCTCTCTCTCGTCTTCCTCCACTCCTCTCCCAATGCTCCTCTCTCTTTCTTCTCTTTCTCTCTCCTGTTCCTCCTCTTTTGCCTGTGTATGTGTATTTAAAGGACCATGTAGATGTTTGAGACGTACTGACAAAAGCTTCTACAGGAAGACCTCAAAATCAATAAAGAAAATAAAAAGGGATTCTGTCTCTATTCAACTCTTTTTTTCACTTTTTTTTTGTTTAAATTATAAAAAAGTTTATGAAAATTTCTACAATCTTAAAGGTGCTGGACCAGAGTGTTTTACTGACCTAAAAATAAGAAAAAAATATTAAATTTTTCATGATGAGTTTATAAGCATTTTTTACAACTTTTAAGACCACAAAAATTTCAGAGACGAGTAAAGCGAACAACAACTAGTATCCTCACAGCGCACATCCTGATTTTCTAGAAAAAACTTTAAAAAGTCACATTCACAGGACAGAAACGAACCTTTCCTGAAGACATTTGGCTGATCTTGAGCTGCATCAGAAGAAGTACAAGAGCTCATAGACGAGTATAAACAGGCTGTCCCAAAAATTTGACTTTTAATTTAAATTGTAATTTCGCAGGCCAGTAATTTTGTCAATTTTTGTTGAAATAACCTCAAATTTTCACAGAATGTACAGAAAAAAAGACCAAGAATTTGGAGACAAAATACAGAAGTGCAGTCGTCTGGATTTTGGCTAAATAAAGGTAATTTATGCTCCTTTGGTTTAGACCTGATATGGTCCTGTTTTCGCCCAAGTTTAGTCCTGGTTTAGACCTGAACTAGATCTGGTTTAGCCTTAGCTTAGACCTGGTTTAGAACCAATATGGTCCTGTTTTAGCCCAGATTTAGTCCTACTTTAGACCTGAAACAGGCCTGGTTTAGCCCTAGTTTAGTCCTGGTTTAGAATTGTTATGGTCCTGTTTTAGCCCAGATTTAGTCCTACTTTAGACCTGAAATAGACCTGGTTTAGTCCTGGTTTAGACCTGATTTAGCCAAAGTTTAGTCCTGGTTTAGACTTATCTTAGACCTGGTTTAGAACTGATATGGTCCCATTTTAGCCCGGATTCAGTCCTAGTTTAGACCTGAAATAAACCTGATTTAGCCTTAGTTTAGTCCTGGTTTAGACCTGAAATAAACCTGATATAGTCCTGGTTTAGTCCAACCTGGACCTGGTTTGGTCAAAAACAGGGACTCCTGGGACAGTTTTTGTCTAAAACTGGGACAAATCAGTGGTTTAGTATAAATCTGCTGGGACAGGGGACACGGGACTGTCCCGGGTAAAGAGGGACGTCCGGTCGCCCTAAATAACATGTCAGCAGAAAAGTTACACAGTGCACCTCTAAATTCAGAGGATTCAAAAGATTTAAGATTAGAGTGACCAGATTTCCAAAATTCTAAACTGGGTCACACCAGGTTTGGGATGGTGGCTATAAAAGCTTTGTGCATTCTCGACTAATGTGGGTTAGTGGATCATCTGTTTGGGCTGAACAAATGTAATTTATGCTCCTCTGGTTTAGACATGGTTTAGAACGGATATAGTCCTAGTTTAGTCCTGGTTTAGACCTGAAATGGCCCTGGTTTATTCCTAGTTTAGCCCAAGTTTAGACCTGAAATAAAACTGATATAGTCCTGGTTTAGTCCAAGTTTAGTCCTGGTTTAGACTTGAAATAGACCTGGTTTGGTCCTAATTTAGTCCTGGTTTAGACCTGAAATGGCCCTGGTTTAGTCCTAGTTTAGCCCAAGTTTAGACCTGAAATAAAACTGATATAGTCCTGGTTTAGACTTGAAATAGACCTGGTTTGGTCCTAATTTAGTCCGAGTTTAGTCCAAGTTTAGACCTGAAATAGACTTGATATAGTCCTGGCTTAGTCCTGGTTTAGACCTGAAATAGACCTGGTTTAGTCCTGGTTTAGTCCAAGTTTAGACCGGGAATAGTCCTGTTATAGGCCTGGTTTAGTACTGGTTTAGACCTGAAGTAGTCCTGATATAGTCCTGGTTTAGTCCTAGTTTAGCCCAAGTTTAGACCTGAAATAGACCTGATATAGTCCTAGTTTAGTCCTGGTTTAGACCTGAAATGGCCCTGGTTTAGTCCTAGTTTAGTCCTAGTTTAGCCCAAGTTTAGACCTGATATAGTCCTGGTTTAGACCTGAAATAAACCTGATATAGTCCTGGTTTAGACCTGAAATAAACCTGATATAGTCCTGGTTTAGACCTGAAATAAACCTGATATAGTCCTGGTTTAGACCTGATATAGTCCTGGTTTAGACCTAAAATAGTCCTGATATAGTCCTGGTTTAGAAGTGATATAGTCCTGGTTTAGTCCTGGTTTAGACCTGAAACAGACCTCCACCAGAAAAGTTACGCACTTTTAAATTCAGAATAATGACATCACTTCAGCTCAATCCAGCGCTGATAAAAACAAAAAACAAAAAAAACAAATCCAAATAAAAATAAGACAGAATTCGTCTGACCAGAAGCTTGTTGCTCGCAGCCAGGACCCACCTGTCCACACTGCTTATCCGACTACCTGTTGATGTCGCCGGGGGAGAGGAGCCTCCGGAGATCGGTCAGTCCGGCGGAGGCGGCGGCGTAAATGTAAATGAGCCAAACATCTGGTCGCAGCTGCGCATTGCGTCCCCCCCCCACTCCGGCCGATAAACGCCGATAATCACCCGCACGCTGCCCAGTGTCAAAGGGAGGAACCAAAATCCGTACCTCCTCCTCCTCCTCTTCTTCTTCATCTCCCTCCTCCTCCTCGCACGACGTAGACGCGGCACCCGGGGGCTCCGCCGGATCCATCCATCCGGCGACACCGACACTTGCAGCCATTTTACGCAGAGGGGGAGCGTGGGAGCATGCGGCGGTGAGGAGGACCGCGCCGTGCCGTACCTGGCGATAAAAAAAAAAAAATGGTGAAACGCAAAAGCCTGGACGACGGCGAGCCAGAGTGCGGCAAAGGCGTACCGTTCCCGATCCAGACGTTCCTATGGCGGCAGACCAGGTAGGCTACGCGCGGGAAGGGACACCGTAGACACCTCCGAAAAACCGCTGTGCGTGCGTGCGTGCGTGCGTGACAGGACACGGATAACAGGTGGGTTCCGTGGAGGTGTCCGAACCCGGGGTGGGGGGGGTGGAAAAACGCCGTGAGGTTTGGCACGACGCGCGGATCTTTGACGCGCGGGGACATGTGAGCAGATGTGGCGCGGAATCGTGGACCCAGGATTGATATAAAATCCAGACGGTGTCACCACATAAAAAGCGAAAATCTTGACGGATTTTCGAGTCCACGCTGTGATTTCTGAAACGTGAATGATTTTATGTGGTTAGAATTTGAGGTTTCACATTGCCAGAGGTCATTCCGTTTCCCTACGTCGCTCATTTGCATAATTGTGTGTGTGTGTGTGTTTTCCTCTTTCCGTAGCGCGTTTCTGCGACCGAAGTTGGGCAAACAGTATGAAGCGTCGTGCGTGGTAAGTTGTTTTTTGCATCATATTTGTGTGTCTGCGTAATCTGTTTATGCGCCTGAACTGTTCCACACATTCACAAATGAGTTTCCCCTGCCGCGGTGACGCGTATTATCCGTTTTTTACGAGCTCATATTCGTAATGACAGAGCGGTCCAAATCTGTGCTGGAGAACGGGGTGGGAGGTCACATGGTTTGGTTGTCACTCAGAATGTCAAAGGTGCAAAAAAAGGTGCTAAAATATTTCAAAACTTCAAATTTCACCCAAGTTTTCAGATATTCAAAGCTTAACGACGTCTGTCATTAAATAAAATATATAAAAAGTGCAGTTGGAGTTGGTTGTCGCGTAAGACAGTTTTGTTATGAGAGATTTTAACCTTGTTTCTTGTGTTGAAATGAAATGTTGAATGAACTGTCCACTGTTCAGAACTATTCAGATGGACATGAGAAATGTGACGAGCGACAGTCTCCACTGCTGCAGCAAGAGGAACGAGACTTAAAAACATATACAGCAAAAACATATACAGCAAAAACATATACAGCACATATGAGTCCAGTTAAAGTGCAGATCAGTGACTGGAATAATTACACAAGTAAAAGTAAAAGCATATTTGAAAAAACTGCTATTTGAGAGTGTCCATGTGGGTAAAGTGAGTCAGAATTATGATTTAAAGGAGCTGTGTGCAGCCTGGGCCTTTTTATTTATTTTTATTTATTTGATGTGGACATAACAAATGCATTGGACAAACCAGATGCTTTGTTTCAAGTGTTATATTTTTAACACCTGTCCACAGGAGGCGTTTAGAGAAAATACAGTATTAAAACATTAACATTAAATGTACAGCAAATAATTTACAGTTTAAAAACAAGAAGAACCCACTAGAGTCACATGTGAACCTGTGTCTCCAGAGCCTTAACCTGCAGATAGAGTCACAGCTGTATATGGAAAGGTCAGGCCTCATGTGAAAGCTCAAATCTGGAGAATTCCCTCCCTGAGCTGCAGAGGCTGCACTAGCACTAGTGCAGGTGCAGGTTGTGGGGTTTAGATATAAAGCATCAGAATTACAGGTGTGATCAGAAGTGGATCTGATCTGAACCTTGTGTCTGAGGACACATAAAGGTCATGTTTATGGAACTGAAAATCGAACAGCTCCTTTAATGTAATGGGACAGACACAAGAGTAAAACCCCCAGACAGACAGAGATGTAACACAACAGACACACAGTGAGTCAACATCATATCAATACATACACACACCCAACTTTTACTCAAGTAAAAGTACTGTTACCCTGTACAATATATTATTTAGTGCTTTCACTTCAAATTAAATGACTGAATTAAAAGTAAAAGTATCGTGTCAGAAAAGTCCAGTTTGTTTAAAAAGTTACTCGAGTAAAAGTACCTAAATGTACCAGAGTAGTAGCTCGTTGCTCTCGGGCCCTGCAGGGCGGTCAGTAGCTCGTTGCTCTCGGGCCCTGCAGGGCGGTCAGTAGCTCGTTGCTCTCGGGCCCTGCAGGGCGGTCAGTAGCTCCTTGCTCTCTCTGCAGGGCGGTCAGTAGCTCCTTGCTCTTGGGCCCTGCAGGGCGGTCAGTAGCTCCTTGCTCTCTCTGCAGGGCGGTCAGTAGCTCCTTGGTCTTTCTGCAGGGCAGTCAGTAGCTCCTTGCTCTCGGGCCCTGCAGGGCGGTCAGTAGCTCCTTGCTCTCTCTGCAGGGCAGTCAGTAGCTCCTTGCTCTTGGGCCCTGCAGGGCGGTCAGTAGCTCCTTGCTCTCTCTGCAGGGCGGTCAGTAGCTCCTTGGTCTCTCTGCAGGGCAGTCAGTAGCTCCTTGCTCTCGGGCCCTGCAGGGCGGTCAGTAGCTCGTTGCTCTCGGGCCCTGCAGGGCGGTCAGTAGCTCCTTGCTCTCTCTGCAGGGCGGTCAGTAGCTCCTTGCTCTCGGGCCCTGCAGGGCGGTCAGTAGCTCCTTGCTCTCGGGCCCTGCAGGGCGGTCAGTAGCTCCTTGCTCTCTCTGCAGGGCGGTCAGTAGCTCCTTGCTCTCTCTGCAGGGCGGTCAGTAGCTCCTTGCTCTCTCTGCAGGGCGGTCAGTAGCTCCTTGCTCTCTCTGCAGGGCGGTCAGTAGCTCCTTGCTCTCTCTGCAGGGCGGTCAGACTCTCACAAAGCCTCTTCAGTTCTGGGGCACTTGGCTAACCTCTCGTCTCCTCTGTTCAGTCGTTCGAGCGTGTGCTGGTGGAGCATAAGCTCCACGGCCTGTCCCCGGCGCTCTCTGAGGCCATCCAGAGCATCTCTCGCTGGGAGCTGGTGCAGGCGGCACTGCCCCATGTGCTCCACTGCACCGCCATCCTGCTGTCCAACAGGAACAAGCTGGGTGAGACACATTTACCCACCGGGGCAATTAAGGCTCCGATGTTACACAAAAAATGACTTCATCCAAAGAATGAAGATGTGAAAGTGCTTAGAACAGTTCTTTCTTCATGTCGTCTGCACTGAAACAGAGCAAAGGATCATGGTCTATGTAGTTTTTTTTAAGTATCAGAACTATTCATTTAAGCAAAGACACTTGGGATTTGATATATTGTGATGTTCCACAATATTATTGTCCATCCATCCATCCATCTTCTCCCGCTTAATCCGGCTGGGTCGCGGGGGCAGCATGCTGCCCAATACTCATAGCACCTGACCCCCTCTATGAACCCCTCTGCAGGTTGTGAACCCACATGAGTGTTGACAACATGGTACTTGATGTTAGTTCATAGGGGTGTGGGCAATATTATTGTGAGTTTAGTTTAGTTTATTTCTATAAAGAACAGTGTGCAGTAACATTACAAAGATGGCTGCTCAGATTTAGCACATTGCTTCTTTCCATCTGCAGTCCTTCACAGACCAACATTTAACATACATAATAAAAAGGAACATTTAAAAAGGCAATTAACCTCACAATACAATAAAATACCATAAAAATACCAACAACACAGCAGCATTTTCTTTAGTGCAATTATTAAAGTGCATCAGTTTTGATTTTAATGCATGACACATCGTACCGTAGCTAGTGCAATAGCTCTCCTCCTTTGATATGATATCACCATATTTACGTTATTGTTACGTCCCGAGTTATAATGTTTCCTCCTCAAAAACAGACCTGGAGTTGTGTTTTGTTTGATTCACATGTTTGAGTAACACTTTATTATTAGTCTGTCTGCAAAAAACAAAGAGGCAAAACTATTATACCTCCAGACTGTCCATGTGAATGTGTCGATAGAATAATATTTGAAATAAAACTAACCTTGCATCACATGAATCGTCACATGTTGAGGGACTATTTTCTCAGATATCAGTCCACCGCTGCTGAGCTTCTATCAGGAAGTACAACTCAGTGCTGCTCGGACAGAAATCCTTCAAATGCAACGTCTGGATTTACTTCTAAAATGATCCTCTGGACACAGACGTTCACAGGGACAGTCTCATAGTTTTCCTCGGGTCTGTGGAGTGGGTAAGACTGTTTTTAGCGGCAGGAAAACTATGGCCATTTGTCCATGTGTCAATGTGCTAGCCTAGCACTAGCACTAGCACTAGCACTAGCACTAGCACTAGCCTAGCACTAGCACTAGCACCAGCACTAGCAACCTAACTTCATAGTTTGTCAAAAACTTGTTTCAATTTATTAAGAAAATGACCAATTGGAATATCTAAATAGTCCTTGACAAATAATTATCAAAAATGTGAATATTTTGTGTGACCCTGTAGTTTTGAAAAGTCTCTTTTGTTATTTAGCTCCAGATAGTTTTAGCTGTTCCCAGAGACTTGCTTTGGATGAGACTTTGGTGTCATTTTTGGAAAACATTAAACCTGAAAATGTATAGATAACAACACTAGTTCTATTTTAGTATTAAAGATCTGGTTTTGATTTTAAAAAAAGCTCTTGCATATACTGGCAAATTAACCGTTATAGAAACATAAACAGAAATACTGTTAAACTCTGGCAGCAGCAAACACCTCATACTGGGTGTTGGTCTAATACATTTGTTAAGCTCTGTATTCAAATATTTAATGTTAAATGAACTTAACCTAATTCAAACTCTAAGCATTTGTTTTGGATCACCATAAAAGTGACCAACATGTTGAAATGAGTTTAAATTGGAGTTATATTGTGTATAAAATCCTGCGTCCTCTTGACCCGTGTGTCCCGTCACAGGGCACCAGGACAAACTGGGCGTGGCGGAGACGAAGCTTCTGCACACGTTACACTGGATGTTACTGGACGCGCCGCAGGAGTGCGCCCAGGAGCCCGGCCTGGGTCACGGGGGCGGGGCCTTCCTCCAGCCTGTAGGGGGCGGCGGCGGGGGGTACCTCCAGCCCGCGGGGAACCAGGCCGTACCCCCCGGCTCCGGGTCGGGCCCCGGGGGGTCGGCTCTGGGGGGCTCCAGGGCCCAGCACGGCGGCTGTCTCCTGGAGGACGACGAACAGACTCGGACCAAACTGTTCCAGAAGAGCATGGCCACGGTGGAGCTGTTCGTGTTCCTGTTTGCTCCTCTCATCCACCGCATCAAGGTACGAACCCACATCTGTTTAGTTTTTCTTTGAGGTCACGTCCTGCTGGGGGTGTACTACATCTATCTCTATGGTGGAATGTTCAGCAGTTACCATGGAGCACATGTTAGTCAAAAAAATACTGTCAAAATGCATGTTGACAACATCAGCTGCAAAATATCAATAAATTTAGATTTTATTTTATGGTGTCAGTCGAAATAAAGCTTGTAGATGATAAATTTGCTTTTTAAAGTTACTTCTGCTAACATGTTAACTACTCCAAAACATTTTCCTACCTCTAACTCTAACCCATGTCCTAACTTAAAAATAAAATAAAAACAGTCTTAACTCCTTTACTTCATCATAACACTTCATAATAGCTGCACTATTTACAGCCTAAAAGCTGCAGAAGTGTCTGGACCTGTGTGATTCCACTGAAACAGAAAATCAGAACCATAAAACATTCTCCATGGAGATGGATGAATTTTATGCCTTACAGTGGAATATTTTGGTTCAAAGGAACATTTCCATGGAATCAATCAGAATGAGGATTTCCTCCAGGCCTCAAGGCCAATAAATCTGTTCACTCTAAGTGCTCATGTTCTATATTCTTGAGTGCAATAAACACAGCCCTCCCAAACAGCAGCCTTATATCCACTTTAATAAACAATGAAGAACAATATAATTGATAGTAAATACAAATATGTTATTATTAAGAATAAATCACCCTCATTAACTTCTTAATTAACCCTCGAAGACCTACATTATCATATACGATAACGAGGAATATGTTTCTATAACAGCACAGAACTTTGTAACGGTAAAAGACAGAAACGTCCTTTTCCCCTCTGAAAGTGCAGACATAGAGGTTTCCGTACATTTCTGCGGCTTTATCCTACGTCACACTCACGCTGTGTGATGACGGGAGCAAAACGAGTGTCCAATAGGAACTTTGTTTTCCCCAAACTCATGCGCTCCGTCCATTTTGATCGAGCCAAACCCTAACCCTGCCAAAGAGTGAAGTGAGTTAAGATGGTCGACGACTCTGACTGTGTGTGTTTATAACAATTGAAAAAGTCGCTCTAAGTGGAGTTAATTCTCTGTCCCCTGGACTTTACAGGAGCTGTTTCCATGACTGGCACCAGAAAATAGGGCAATAAGGAGATTTTTAATTTACTTACAGATTTGAGATTTTGCATTTTTGTAGCTAAGGCCCTAAATTAAGCATTTTTTATGTCCAAAAAGTTGTTTCTACATGTTTGCTGTGGGTTTTGTATAAAAGAGTTAATTTTATTTTCTGTTTTTTTTTTTCATCTCTATTTCTGGTCCTGTAGCTTTTATCACAGCCTCATGACACAACTACAGCAGCAGATTGTGAAATAACAGGTTGGACTGAACAAAAGGAGGTAGAACACTTCATTAGGGGTAAAAGGGCAGTTTTAAAGCAAAATTAAGAAAAAATCCAGACGAGGAGAAATGTACTAAAACTGCCCTTAGGTCTTCAGGAGAGAATTAGAGTTATGGGTATCATCTTTATTAGAGCAAATTAAAGAGTTCATTAGTGTCACCCATGCATTTGACTTGAACCTGATGATGTACTCAGAGGATGACATCTATAAATGA
Source organism: Odontamblyopus rebecca (assembly GCA_030686955.1). Classification (NCBI taxonomy): domain Eukaryota; kingdom Metazoa; phylum Chordata; class Actinopteri; order Gobiiformes; family Gobiidae; genus Odontamblyopus; species Odontamblyopus rebecca. Next base: position 22,994,973 of record CM060675.1, read on the forward strand.
AACAGTATTGTAGGAGGATTCACATGGTTCAGAGGGGCGTAGTCCAGGCAGGGGTAGTTACTGTCGAGGTGGCTGCCTTAACGTTGTGGGAAACACTGATCTACTAGAAGTGTGAATAAAACACTTCTATGGAGCATAACCGTTGAAGCCCTCCAAGGTTCTAGAAATGTCCCATTCATTTTCCTGTAAACTTTTGGAAAATATTCAAATATTAAGGGAAACTACTGTCCCTGGTGTGATTATTTTCAGTCCCAAAGTTGTTTTAATGACTTGACAAAATCATAATTCGTGTCATCATTATTATTTTTTTCATTATTTGTATTATTTTTCAAACTTGTCAAATATTGAGAGACATATTTTTGTCCCCCTCCGCACTCCACGAGCCCATAGACACTCTACCCAAACAGACTCTTTACAAATGAGTCCCGTCTCTCAGATTTCAGCCGTGTTCTCTACTGTCTGGGGACTATTGATCTGTATTTACAAGACTTTAGTCCAGTTACAATCCTCAACAGACTCCACGTCAATCACGAACACACTGTCACTGCCGAGCGAACCGAGTGTGTAACAGAGTTTTAGAGCGCGCTCACTTCTGATACTTGAGAAATACTTAATGATATTTGTATTTTTAACGCTCGTTTTGCAGGAATCGGACCTGACCTTCCGATTGGCCAGTGGTTTGGTGATTTGGCAGCCCATGTGGGAGCACAGACAGCCGGACATCCCGGCCTTCACCACACTGATCAAACCGCTGAGGAACATAGTCACAGGTACTCACACTATTCTGATGAACATGAGCGTGAAATCCCTCAGTTGTTCAGGTCCACAGTAAAGGACTTCTTATTATTATAGTGATGGTCAGATACATTTTCTTGGTGATTAAATACAACTCCAGGCTCACAAATAAGGAAATAGCCAATAGCTTGAATGAAGAGTAAATGCATTATTCTTTACTGTGCTCTGAAGCATAACATTTAAACTCTACCTAAATCTGAGTGACACTACTGGGACATTTTGCGTTATGCTTTAGTATTGGAAATAGACTTCAAATTCAATTCAAATTTATTGTCACATTTTCACATGAACGTATGAAAAATTGAAATCATGTTCTCAGTACAGTAAAGTTCTTCTTTAGACTTAGACAAACTTTACTGATCCACAAGGGAAATGATTTGGACACAGCAGCTCAAACGACACAATATAATATAATAACAAAGAGTAAAAAATATAAATGGTAATAATAAATTCTAGCAAAAAAGAGGAAGAGACTGGTGTGGAATAAGGCATAATTATATGAATGTGTGTGTACAATGGACAGGGACATGGGGTTATCCGTTATATTAGGGCGAGTTGTCAGAGAAAGGTACAGTTTTAAAAGCAGCACTTTGAAAAACTCTGACGTGTGTGAAACGCTTTGGTGTTTCCTAAAGTATCATTTATTTAAGTAAGCCTCAAAGGGGTCACTCCAGCCCATTTCATGAAGAGGGTTTAAATCAGGGGTCTACAGCTGTTTTCCTCTGTTGAGCTTCTTTTACAAAATGGAAATGCCAGAGAGATATTACTTTTAGTGGTCACAAGAAATTGAAAATTGAGTGAATAGAAGAGCCTTAGATGAGGTGCAGTTAGACACCTATAAAACATAAACCATTATTCCTTTATTAGTGCACAAATTTGGGCATCAGAATGTCACATGTACAATGGTAACAGCATTTAGTCAATCTTATTTTACTTATTTAGCAGCACGAATACGTATAATTCAGAAATCCCTTGGTGAGATGTTTGGAAGGGGGTGGAGAGCTACAGGATGGAGGTCTCTGGTTCAGAAAGACGGTCCAGTCTAACTCACCAGAAGTTTCTCCTGAGAAGTGATGTGATTGGACAGTTCACTTCCTCATTCACACAAGAGCTAAGTTGAAAATAGATGATAATGAATGAGTTATCTCCCCAAAACACGGTGCACTGTTTTCTGACCTCCTCTGGTTTCCCTGGTCGCCTTTGGCTCTTGTCTTGTCTTATTAAACTCAAGATGAACCAACTCTGTGTTATCTAACTCTACTCCAAAGCTGTTTTCTGAAACTGAAGCTCTGAAACTCTTTGGTTTGTCTCAGAGATCAACTATCAACTTATTTCATGTGTTCAGTCCAGTTGATACCAGAGCTCTAACATCTGCATTCTAACCTCACCTACACCACCTAATAAATGCACTGCAGAAAACAACGTCTAAATACATTAAAATTACTCAAATTAAGAATATTTTACTTTATTTGAGTAGATTCAACTTGACAAGTACAATGATCTACCAATGGAATAAGTCTGTTTTTCTTATTTCAAGCAGTGTTGTCTTTTGTTTCTATATTTATTTTTAATATATATAACTTGTTTGGTTGGGGGTCCATCATGCGCTTGTTTCTATGGATATGTCATTGCTCTGCCTGGAATGTTCAGCCATACTTTACATTTATTCAATTACAGGTAGTTTTATAGCTCAAAAATACCTAAAAAAACAGAAATTCTGACTGTGAGCGGTCGTCTGCAGTCGCCTCTCCACAGACCTGACCTGTAACTTGGTCTGGTTTGGTCTCCATGACGATAGAAAGGTTTAATACCACACCGCGAAGCCTTGCAGACAAAGCAATAACATCTCCATGACATTCAACAGACCCTCCACCAGAAAAGTTACACAATGCACCATTAAGAGCAAAAAGTTGTTGTTTTTCTTATTTTAAATGTATTTTAAAAGTATTTTAATATTTTAAGTACAAAAAATCTTGTTCCATTGGTAGTGGGAGTGGGACAAGACTTTTCCAGATCCACGAGAACGAGAAAACAAGAAAAAATGTTCAGTTCTGGTCCAACATTTCTGTATTTAACATTTTTGTTGTAACTGTAGACCTACTGTTTAAAACCACAGCTTCGTAAGAGCTCCTTAAGTCTTTTTTGTCTGATCTAAACGCAAACGAAATGCAAAAAAACCCTCACGAGATAGTTTTTCTCATGAGATCTTGTGGAACGAGATTTTGTCCCATCTTTTCCTGATTCAAGTCATTTTTACCTTGGCTAGATTTCAGTTTTTACGGTTTGGAAACATGTCCTCATCTGTTTCCTTTCTGTTCCAGCCAAGAGGAACTCCCCGGTCAACAACCAGTGCAGCCCTCACGGATCCGGCAACCCCGCTCCCATGGTAGGCGCTCCCTCGGCCTCTTTTTCATCCCCGTCTTGGCGTCTGCGGGCCCTCCCTTGGTAGTTGAATGCGCCATGTCGGGACCGTGTCAGATGCCCTCCCCCCCGCTCCCTCTATAATATCCCCGCGAGGCCTTGGCTGGTTATATTCATTAGCGTTTGCCATCCGGGAGCATTAGTGCCGTTAGCCGGGGTCACGGAGGAAGCGCTCTATCCTGCCTCCAAGTCTTTAATTATCAGGATGTTCAGCAGGTTGCTCAGGCGGCCAGAAACATTTTAATGGTCAAAATTAGCAAGTCCCCAAGGCAATAATAACAGTATATATTAAGTAGCATAATGTCTCCCAAAAAAAAAGACAAAACCAACAACAAAATGTCTCTATGGGGTCTTATTCTGCGGAAAAACTGCTAGTTCTGTAGTTCATATCTCTACAAACATGTGATGAAATGTTCCTTTGAGTCAGATGCCCTCCCTGTGTATCCATGGGGTCTTATTCTGTGTAAAAAGTTGATGTTTCTGTCGTTAAAACCTCTACAAACGGTTCTGAAAAGCAAGAAATGAAAAGAAAAGGTGCTGTAGGAGCCAAAGTGTATCTCACCTCCTAGGCAGAAGGTGGCGCTACGGGCCTTATGTGCTGGTGTCCTGTCAATTTGAGCTACCTAATAGACCTTTTTCACAATGGCCGGTAGTGCCTCAGTGTCGGGTGAACCTCACTTCCGCTTAAATGTCTGGAATACTGTGGAACATTTCAGGCAAAGTTATGAAAAATGATGGAATGGGATTGAGTCATTTCCTTAAGTTTAATTTTCTTCAGTATAGTTTATCAGTTCATCTTTCACCAATTAATATTCCCGAAAGCTAAAAAATGTGTAGAATTTTTATTTTTTGGTGATTTCTTTAAATTTTTTGTTCATCCCCTTATTTTATTGCTAATATCTTTTCCATTTATCTCTTCTCAGGGTTTCCAGGTGGTCTGCGAGGCCGTCCAGTCCGATTCGTCCTCCCCCGCCTCCGGAGAGCAGAGCTGTCGCCGCGGCAACTCAGTCGAAAAGGGCGGCCCCTCCCAGCCGCCCCCGACCGTCAAGGGACCCTCCAAGAAAAAGTGAGTGCCGCCAATCAATTTCATTCCTCGACACGTTCATTATTGCCTCTGAAGATCCGATATTGCGCAAAATGGATTCCTGATCTTTAAGTCCTGTCGGAATGCCGTCATCTCCTCAAAAACATACCTGGAGTTGCGTTTCGTTTCATTCACACGTTTTAGTAAATCCTGTCTGCGCCCCCCAAACCTCAAAATGCTCTGTTTGACCTTGTGATGTCATCAAGTGGTTTATTTTTTAAACTCCATACATCTTTAATAGAATCATTTGGGTCATTTCAAGTCAGTCTCTACTCAACAGAAGATAAAGGGTAGGTGTGAACTACCACTTCGTGACATCAGAAGGTGGAACAGAACACTAGGAGTTTTTTTTTTTTAATTCTTTATATTTATCCAAGTTTTCAAGTTTTGTGTAGTAAAAATCAAACAAATACAACCACTATCAAGTTCGGGGCACTGTTCTGTTGCGATAAGGGTGTGGGAGGGTGGATAACGTCTTTTTTGTTTACCGTAAAATACCAAATAGTCGCAGGGGTGTTTATTTGTTTCAATCACTTAACAGACCAGGCTTTTATTTGAGACCAGGCGGCAATTTGGGGCAAAAATCTTGCTCAGAAAAACTAGGAAAATCTGGAACTCGAGTTCTTTTAACCAGTATGACTATAATTTTCTATACAGACGTAGGTGAGTTCATTTGAAATGTTCCAACAAAATCTCTACGGTGTGGAGAGTTTCCCACATTTGAAAGCGACTCCTGAATTACAGAAAGTCATTCAAATCCTCCCACAACCTGCAGACATTTCTTTAGTGAGTTAAAACAAACGACAGACGCAGTGAGTGTGGAGCAGCAGAGTGAGAATGTTCTGAGCTGTTTCTTTTCAGCGCTTATAGTTTATGCAAATGAGCTGTGTAGTTTTAAGTTTGCTTTGTGTCGAGACGACGCGAGCATCAGCGACTTCTGTCTTCAGCACCAACATTAGACTCGACGTTTATGAGGAATATACTGTATTTTAGGGCATATTCCAAATATTTTGCCCATTGTTTAAGGAAGAAATGTCTTTTGAGTCGTCGTTCCATTGAATATATGTTTCTTCTATAGTGCCTCGCCCCCTGATTCACTGAAGGTGGGTCCTTTTTAAGCCAGCTTCTTCTTATTGCTTTTTTGATGCCAATTTTGGGATCTTAAAAAGGTTTTTGTTCGCTTTTTCGATCGCCTCTCCATTCAGAAGGTCAAACAAAAATATCACATTGTCCCAGAATAAAGTGAACAGCAATTTTTAGCATCAACTTAACTAAAATAATCATCAAGTCGTTGCCCTTTAAAAATATTTAAATTTTACCTTTTGTTCCGTTACAATTGCCACAGGAAATCTACAGTATATTTTGTTGTGCCGAGGAGTGAAGCAGTTTCAATGAGGCTAAAACAATAGCTGCAGCTACAAAGTTTGGCAATTCCAGGGCTGAAACTTGATTGATGATTCTACTGAAGATTCTGGAAGCTTAAAAACACAGTGGAGCCCTCCCTCTATCTCCGTTCAATGACATCACAAGGTGGAACAGAGTGTTTTCAGTTTCAGAGAAGAACTCAGTCTAAATTTGCAGGTTTTGTGTGTTAAACATGTGAATGAAACAAAACACAACTCCAGCTCTGTTTGTGACGAGGAAACGACGTTAGAACAGAGACTGCAGCATTGATGTTTGATTTTGGAATGTTTTTGAGGCTTTGTGTGATTTGGGGCTCGGATGACAGCGGGAACAGGTGCAGAATTCCGTAGACAGGTGGCGAATCTAATGGACGCTAAGTGTTTGTTTAGCCGGAATACTTGGGAAAGCTGAGTGGATCCTACTTAGGAGATTAATGTAGTAAAAGGAAGTAGTAACAGTAATGACGCACACATGGTGTCGCCGTTCAGTCCTGGTGTGATACTTGGTTTGGTCCTGGCCTAGTCTTGTTTGAGTTTTGGGTTTAGTCCCATTTTTTGATGGTTGCTGATAGCAACCAGATTTTACACAATGTGAATGATAAAAAAAAAGGATTTTATTGTAAATTGATGTCACGATAACACAGGAACTATTACAATAAATGATAATACTGGAACTACTTTGTGTATCTCTAAAGCAGGAGCCTGAGCTACAATAAATAATTAGCCTTATAAGTGGCTTATTCTATTCTGCACGTCAAATCTTATTATATTAGAACAAAAATACCCCAAATTTCCCCATTTTTGCAAAGAAATAATACACAATAAGTCCACAAAATCATGAAGATCCATCTTGTCTGACTCCTGTGGTCCAGACCAATCACAGAGCAGCATTGTGGTTTGGGAGGAGTCATTAAAACAAACATGGCGACCTAGAAGGAAGTGCTTAAAGATGTACTGTGCAACTTTTCTGGCAACTTTTCTGGTGGAGGGTCCACCTGCCTGTCGGGGATGTTATTGTATTGCCTTGATCATTCCACAGTGTGGACAGAAACGTGGTCATCACAGTGGAAATGGGTTACTAGTCAGATCTAGGGAGAAGTTATGCTAAAGATGTTCATTTTGTCTTCTTATGCACTTTAACTTCATAGATTCTTTTTTAAGAGAATGTAGTCAAGTGTATTTACCTTGTTGACATGTTTTGGCTGCTGGTGCATCTTCAGAACTGTCCCCGGTGTTGGTGGTGACGTGTCATATATCAGCTGTTGTTACTTCCTGTAGGCGTGGTCAGCCTGATGGGACCTGCAGGTCGCCCAGACTGACCACGCCTCCTGTCGCCCGGTCTCTCTGGAGGAGGGTGTCCCAGTGTGTGAAAGGAGGAACACTCCAGCGTCACAGTTAATAGTGTTCGTGCTTTGCATGATTTCACCGTCCTCCCTGATCCAGCGTTTGAACTTGTTGTTCTCCGATCCAATGACCCGAGCCCCGTCCCAATCCAGAATGTGGTTATTTTTACAGTGCTCTGATATGGCGGATTTTAGGTTTTGCTGCTTTGCTTTGTCTTTTTGTGTTCTGGTGAGTCTCCCTGCTGTTTCTTTTTGGTGTTCCTTTTTTGGACGTGAAATGCCCGGTCTGTTTCCCCTATGTATGACTTACTGCATGATATGCAGTGGATTTCATAAATGGCGTTACATTTTTGTTCTTGTGGGATTTTATCTTTGTGGTGTACTAACTGCCGGAGGAGTTTTGTGTGTGGTTTGACTAGAGTGTTTTTTTTATTTTTTATGGCAAAGTATTCATGAATGAAACACCTATTTGGAATGAATGTAAGGGAGAAATGTTTAATGCCCTACTGCTGAACATTCCAGGCAAACAAGTAACAACTCCACGGAGACGAGCAAACAGTGGACCCTCTGCCTTAGAAGATTCATAATGCACTTTTTAATTAGTTTAGCATTTTTATGAAGACGTTTCAGGTTATGTTTAAACTCGTGTAATACCGGCTTAAAGATCCTATATGACTATTATTATTAAAATTCACTATTGTGAGCTTTTAGCCATGTTCTAATCTTATCCAGATCAAAAACAGACCTGGAGTTTGGTGTTGTTTCATTCACACATGTTTAAGTAATCCTTTATTATTAGTCTGTCTACATCTCCAAAGCTCTAAATGCTCTGTTCCACCTTGTGATGTCATGAAGCTGTCTTTTTCATGTTAACAGCTACATTTTACTTTTTGGTTGTTAGAGATGGACAATTCCAAGACTGAAATCATTCAAATAATCCTAGTGACGGTGTGTGGAGTTTAAAAACACAGTGGAGCTCTTCCTGTATTACCACATGACATCACAAGATTTCTGTTAAAGAAAAGAACTCTGCCTAAATAAGGAGGGTTTGTGCGTTAATCATGTGTGAACAAAACAAAACGCGACTCCGGGTTTACGAGTGTTCTTGATGAGGAAACGTTAGAACATAAATCGGTGTAATATGGGCACAGCCCACCAGCCCACGGCGCGTCATGCCAGTCTCACATGGTGCTAGAATTATGTCGCACGTTACTTCTGCATAATTAGCCCGGTGGTGTGGTGCAAATGTGTGGACGCCCTGACGCGCCCGGCCTCAGCCCGCTCTGGTGTGAACGAGGGGCTGTTTGTGCGCTCAGCTGACGCGCCAACGGCCACAGTGAGCGGATGTGACACGCGGCGCTGTGAGGTTAAGTGTTTGTGTTATGGTGTAATGTGGACTGTCACATATATGGAGGTTCTGTGGAGGAGGCAGGCGGTGGTTGGAGTATTGAGCGTTATTGTGTGAATGGGTTTGGGCTTAAGAGGGAAATTAGTGGGAAGTAGACTTACATGGGGCAAATATGAATCGTAGTTTCAAAAAAAGTAGCAATTTTTGAATTTTAGAGAGAAAAAAAATGTTGCAGGAAGTTGCAGTAATTTCTCAAAAATTCAATTCAATTTATTTTGTAGCGCCCAAAATCACAACAACAGTTGCCTCTAAGGGAGTTCCAAGATATGGATGAGTAAAACATACACACAGACATATCAAAACAGGAATAAACAACATTCATGTAAAGCAGCAAATGAAACATTGTCCAGTCATCCCCTGTCCTTAGACCCTCCTTCTCAGCAAGGAAAAACTCCAAAAAACCCAGGGTCCTGGGAAAAAGAAGAAACCTCGGAGAGAACAAACTGGACTGGACTCACCACACAGATGCACTGTACAGGAAGGGCCAGAGCAGGCTCTACCTCCTGAGGAGACTCAGGTCCTTTGGAGTGAAGGGGCCCCTCCTGAGGACCTTCTACGACTCTGTGGTGGCATCAGCCATCCTGTACGGTGTGGTCTGCTGGAGCAGCAGCATCACAGAGAGGGACAAGAGGAGACTGGACAAAGTCATCAGGAAGTCCAGCTCTGTCCTGGGCTGTGCCTTGGATTCGGTGCAGGAGGTGGGGGACAGAAGGGTCCTGGCCAGATTCACTTCTATGCTGGACCTGGAGTCTCACCCTCTTCAGGGCGCCCTGTCTGCTCTGGAGAGCAGCTTCAGTGACAGACTGATCCACCCTCGCTGTGTGAAGGAGAGGTTCCGCAGGTCTTTCCTTCCTGCTGCTGTCAGACTTTACAATGAACACTGCTAACTCTGCTGCCTGTGCAATACTGGGACCCTGTGCAATAATGTAAGATAGTAATTTATTGTATATATAGTTTTTAGATTGCAACTTATTGTATATATTGTCGTAAGATACCAATTTATATGATGCATAGTTTTATAATCCTTATCTTTATAGATCTTTATAGTGTTTGTCTATTTTTAACTTAACTGTACTCTATTGCTGCTACTGTTTCTTGCTGTTCTCTTTACTGTGCGTTGCAACACTGAAATTTCCCATTGTGGGACAAATAAAGGATATCTTATCTTATCTTATCTAACTACAGTGAAGGAGGGATCCACTCCCATAGACGGACAGGCTATAGATGTGCAGGCCCGTGGGCCAGTTCAGTATGACCACAGCTACCCAGGTGGGGAAGAACCGGGCGAGGAGGGGAGGCCAGGCGAGGAGGAGGAGCCAGGCGAGGAGGAGGAGCCAGGCGAGGAGGAGGAGCCGGGCGAGGAGGAGGAGCCAGGCGAGGAGGAGGAGAGAGGTCCTCCTCCAGCTAATCCCTCTGTCTACTATATGTCCTCAATGCACAAAATTCCATCCAAAATGCAGACAATTTGTACATAAACACATTTTCCTGATAGTTGGAACATTGATTTTGCACATAAAGTCGTCATCTACTTGTATTTATTAAATCATAGTCCATCCAAGTATCATGATATGATATCACAGTATGAACCAAACGGTACGAAATTTATTTCGATATCGTGGGAAAGCTCATGATATTATGATAAAATGCTTTGACCAGTCATTTGGTACAACTTTTATTGTCATTAGGGATGGAACAATATCCAAATCTCTGTACGATATTTTCACCATAAACATCTCACCGTACCAGATTTACTGCAATATTTTGTGGAGGCACAAAACTGTGAATATGTGACTTTTTCCTCTAAAAATGCCTTAACAAGACTTTTTATATTCATTTTTATTTAACCAGGAAAATCCCATTGAGATTACTAATCTCTTTTTCAAAGGAGTCCTCATCAAGACAGCGGCGCAACAATAGACAGACAGATAAGACTTTATTGTCAGATCAATGATCTGAAGTTTGTGTTGCAGTTTCAGCAGCTCCAAAACACAACCCAAAGACATTACAAAAAACAAAAACAAAAAAAACACTACTCGCCACTTAGATTCTATGGGTTAAGCTCCTCATTTAGTTTCAAGATGGACTGACGGACAAAAGAATTTTTCAGTTTGACTCTATTAAATGTTGGCACAGAGTCCTGATGCCCTGATGGTAGAAGCACATGTTCAGAGTTTAGAACAGGGGTCAAAGGTGAGATACTCGACCTCATACTGTGCGTCTAGTACACTTCAGAATATTACAGGACACATTTCAAGCAACAATTTCATAAAACTATTTAAAACCTTTCCAAGCCTTTGAGCAATAGTTTAAACTGTCCTATTGGACCGAGTTCTTTCAACTTCCAGTCTTTATGTAAATGAATCCAAAGAATGAAGATGTAAAAGTGCTTAGAACAGTTATTTCTTCATGTCGTCTGCACTGAAACAGAGCAAAGGATCATGGTCTATGTAGTTCCCTCATATTTTGATGGGCCACGATATTATTGTGAGACCTTTGACGATACGATATCACCAGATTTTGGTGATTGTTACATCCCTATTCATACTAGGCCTAACTTTTGTAATTAGACCAGTTTAGCCCTTGTAATGAAGCTGGATTTATGTCTGTAATCGCTCAGTCGTCAAAGTACGATCCATAGCAAACAAAAAATTTAATTCTGTCAACTGGACAAAAGTTATAGATGAATTCATTTCCCCGCTCATCTAAACAGTTTTCATAGAGTGTATTAACATGTTTTACAAGTTTCACTTTTGTTTTTGACACTCTGAGTCTTTGCTCTCCGCCTTCACTGCGCTCTTTTCAGCGTGCATCCCACTCATGAAACTACTGCACATCACATCGAGTTTGTTAAGTTGTTGTGCACAGTTTTGTATCATGTTTTTGTATATTTATGGAGAATTGTTGTGGGCGGAGCCTTGTACATAATCTTACAGCTACCTCTAAGCGGGGTTCGAATAGGCAGTTGGAGAGATCGCTAGATTACTCAAACAGACCAACTCTCCAGACATGTTTATGAGAAATAACGTTTTAATGTGATTGAAAGCTTAAAAACAACAACAATTTTGCATAATACTGTTTCATCAACTAAAAGGAGACGCGGCTCTGGGGAAATCACACAAAAACAACAATGTTGACAGAGAATTAATCACAAACAGCAGCTTCATAAGTGAAAGGAACTGCTGTTGTCTCTATAATCCCACCAAAATAATACTTGAGCTTACGTATTATGACAATATTTGCGTCATAATACTAATAACACTATTTGCGTTCAAGTTAAATCAAATGCGCCAACGTCCCCCTAACATTTGCACCACATTAGCATCGTGGGCGTAGAGTTCTGTCACGGCGTGAATCATTCAAACATGGAGGAGGAGAGAGAGGAGAGTTTAAGTTTGTTTTTATTTTTCCATCTGTTTATCTGTTTCCCTCCCTGGAGTCCCCTTCCCCCGGCAGCTGGCTCCACTGAACTCGACGCACGGCTGTTGTCTGAACATGCACAGGGTAATGAGTTTTTACACTGATGGTGCAAATTGTAATTAGATTTAGCCCGGTGGTGTAGTGTATAGGATGGGGGAGGGGGACAGTAGATTCTGGGGCTGTACTCATTTAGTCGATTAAAATGAGCAGCTTTTTCAGTTCTCAATATCAATACTTTGGCTTTAAGTGTCCGCCGATACCCGATTTTAACCGATACCAGTCAAGGGATGGAAAATTACACGTGTTTCCTTAAAAGACAGTTACTTATTACACAAGCGATCCAAATGTGTTATACCACTGTTTTTAATCCTTGACTTCTGAGGAACTTCATATGAATAAAAGTTCAAACATTATAAGACCTTCTGGATGAAAATCAGCCTCTAAATCAACTTATTCCATCCAATTAAAGGCCCAACCAGGATATCGACCAGAGGTGGAGACTTGCAAGTCATGACTTGGACTTGAGTCGCAATTTTTAAGACTTGAGACTTGACTTGATGAAATGATGAAGACTCGGGACTTGACTCGGACTTGTGGCCTGTGACTGGAGAAGACTTGATGCTTCTCCCAAAAGAATCTATGTTTTTAGAAAATACTTTCTTTACAGTTGATAAATGTGCTTAATTTTACAGGAACAAACCGGAACACGTCCCTCCCACTTGTGTTTGTTCCTTTGGATATAACTGTGAGATCCTCACATGTAGAACAATAATATGCTCCTTCTATTTTAGTGCACACTACATGAAAAAACAACTGTTAGTTAGCACTTTTACATTTGAATTCTTTCTATTCTGACTGTAATGATTTGCACTCTTATCAAGACATTTCAAAATGAATGCATTTCTACAGCTCTTATATAAATACTCATATACCACACCGTGGCCTTTTAAGTACAGGTTAGTTTAAAAGTCAGATAAATAACAAAAATCTAAGCGATATTTGGAACTTTTTTGGTTTAAAGACTTGAAATGACTTGAAACTCAAAGCAAACGACTTGGACTTGACTTGGACTTATGGATCAGTGACTTGAGACTCGACCTGGACTTGACTTGGACTAATGGATCAGTGACTCGAGACTCGACTTGGACTTGACTTGGACTTATGGGCCAGTGACTTGAGACTTGACTTGGACTTGACTTGGACTTATGGATCAGTGAGGAGATTCGAAGGGATAGAGTCACTGTTCTCCCCAGACAGAGAACAGTGTCCAGCAGTGGCACAATGTTCACAGGACAAGGAGGCAGAGAACCCAGGAGCTGGGGCAGGGGCAGGAGCAGGAGCTGGGGTAGAGGCTGGGGCAGGAGCTGGGGTAGAGGCTGGGGCAGGGGCAGGAGCTGGGGCAGGAGCAGGAGCAGGGGCAGGAGCTGGGGTAGAGGCTGGGGCAGGAGCTGGGGTAGAGGCTGGGGCAGGAGCAGGGGAAGGGGCAGGGGCAGGAGCAGGGGCAGGAGCAGGGGCAGGAGCAGGGGCAGGAGCTGGGGCAGGAGCAGGGGCAGGAGCAGGGGCAGGAGCAGGGGCAGGAGCTGGGGCAGGAGCTGGGGTAGAGGCTGGGGCAGGAGCAGGAGCAGGGGCAGGAGCTGGGGCAGGAGCAGGGGCAGGAGCAGGGGCAGGAGCTGGGGCAGGAGCTGGGGCAGGAGCTGGGGCAGGGGCAGGAGCAGGGGTAGAGGCTGTTGCAGATGCTCCAGAGGAACAGGTGAGGGCAGACGGGGCAGCGGGGGATGGGAGCCTGCTGATACTCTACACTCTGCAGGATCCTAGTGGTCAGTTCGGTTTACTGTAGGGAACACAGGATGTGATGGGGGGAGCGGACTGGAGACATGGACGGAGAGGTAGACACAGACTGACGGGTAGACGGGACGATGTGGACATGACAAGGGGACAATAGGGAATGAAGAGGACATAGACGGGAATGAACTGACAATGAAGAGCAGACAGGGAGAGGCCTTTAGTGGGGCATTGGTGTTGAGCTGCAGGTGAAGCCCCCCCAACATTATTCTATCAACACAGACGTTTACATCAACAGTCTGGTGTAATAACTGATTTGCTTTGGGTGCACTATGGAGTGTTTCATCTTGTGTTGTCGTCTTTTTGGTTAATTTCTACAAACAATTACACAGTTAGTTTGCTTTGCTTTGAACCCTTTATGAACATATTTTATCACGTTTTCTTAATTTAGCCTTTTACAACCCTGTTTATTAAATTATTACTTTATTTATACCATTTTTCCATCTTGTTTTTTGTTACTTCCCTTCCCGTAGTGGAGGTGGAGTGTAGGAATAGTCCCTTCTACATTCTGATCAGATCCAGAAAATGCGAAAAACCTCCGTCCAAACTTGAGACGTTCCAACCACAGCCGCTCATTCGTATCACATGTTTCTCAAAAGCAGAAGACATCTCCTCTCCTAAGTTCTTGTATAATTCAGAACAATACAACTTATTTTACTGGAAATGTCATAATTTGGTGCTTCAATTATTGATTCTACAAATATCCACGCAGTTTCTCAGTCCTTTTTGTTGTTTTTTCCCCCTTTTTACACACAAACCAGCATGTTTGTTTTTGTTTTTTGGTTAATCCACATGTCAACTACGCTCTTTGGAATCATTGAGACAGGACACAGCTCCAGCTTCACTCGTCTTTGTAAACTTTTTTAAAAACTGCTGGTTAAGTAAGTGGACAGAGGACATATCCAAGTTTTTCTCATTCTCAGTGTAGCTCAGAACCTCCAGAATTCCCTCATTTTGGGTTCAAACCCATCGTATTTCAGCACTGAATCTGGCAAAGCAAATGAAAACATAATTAAGTCATAACATTTAAAATCAAAATCTTACAAACGGTTCCTTAAATAATCCAATATTTGATTTATTTTGCTTTGTGACTATAGATAACTCTTTAAAAGTCTCTCCAAATGTGAATCCAAACCCGTCAAACTCATTTCCATCTGCGCTTCCCCTCACATGCCGCTCCCCCGCTCCTCGCGATGCTGGGAACTGTTGCCATGGCGACCGCCAGGCTGCTGCACGGCTCCCACCGCATGGAGCTGCTGCCGGGGGCGGGGCTGGGGCGGCTGTCGTCAGCGCGTCTCCATGGCGACGGGACACAACAGCAGCAGCAGCAGCAGTGACACAGAAAGCACAGAAACACCAGACGAGGCTGAGAGAAGCATTTCAGAATATGTCTTAACTACAAGGTTTCATACGCAGGTTTTGACAGATTTTGTGTTAGATCTTTGTGAAAATTTTAGCCTTTGCTTTCAACGGAGAAGTCTTATTTGAAGGAACTGTTTGAAAGATTTTGATTTTCAATTCCGTTCAATTAAAATTTTGTAATAAACATGAGTTGTGTTCCCAGATATGAGGCAAACCTGTTCAAATCCGACAGAGCTTTTAGGTCCGTGTACCATTCGTTCTTTTGAATTTCAATTAAGAACGAAAAACAATAAGGCCCCATTTACATGTACACGGATATTTTTTAAAACTGAGAAATTTCCCTTCGTTTGTTCCCATTAGAGGTAAGATCGGGCCTAAAAAATCCAGCCCGACCCGACCCAACCCGCGGGTATTAAAACCCGACCCGAGCCCGACCAATTAACTTGATTTGCAGGCCCGAGCCCAAAGCAAACCCGAAATTTCATGCAGACCTGCGGAGGGGAAGATTATTAAGAGGGCGTCGTTCATGTGCGCAGAGCATGTGCTGGCTCTGCGGCTCCTGTTACATTATTAAAAAAAAGTCAGCGAGAGAGAAGCCCGGCCCGACCCGAAGCAATGATTGACATTTTAGGCCCGACCCGACCTGAAATTCGGGTCGGGTCGGGCTCGGGCTTAAGATCTTACCTCTAGTTCCCATCGTTTACCCGCAAACGGAGAATTCACCTCTGAAAACGAATCTTTCTAAAAACTCCGGCTAAAGTGGAGATTTTGGAAAACTACAGTTTGGTGTTTGTGTGTAAAGTGACATAAACGGCGTTTTAGGCAGTTGACGCCAAAGTGTGACCAGTGTTAACGTTTTTTATGGTGATGATCAGAAGCGTCAGAGCAGCAGTCGCATTACTTCTGCTGCAAACACTTGTGTTTGCATTTGCACAGCTGATGTTTCATATCGATGAAGAGACGAATGAGGCTCGGAGCTCAGCAACTTTCCCTCTTCTCCTTATGACTCAAAGACCCAGTCGCCGTCACTGCCAACGTCGCCGTTTTTGGGTCTGACCTGGGCGGACCTCTGTCTGGTGGGATCATTTTGAAAATGAAGTGTTTGTCCCGGAGGAGTGGCATGAAAACTTTAGGATGTCGCAGTCATCACTGCTGTTACTCTTCGACTCTTCCTCACATCGAGGGTGACATGACCGTCATGCGTCTCCTGTCAATTAAACTTTGCTCTCTGTCCAGACAAACGAACCTGGAGCCATGTTTGTGGTTTAGAAAGGAATAGGAAGCGACTCTATTTGTTGTTGTCAAAATGAGGATTCTGATTGGCTGCAGAGCATTTTCCTTCTTCCTACACTGGCCCCTAGAGGCCTGGCGTAGTTATGACGGCGCTCAACGGCATATTTATGCGGGTTCATGTAAACGGAAACGATGCTGTGCACAATGTTACTTCGGGAAATGGAGCGAGGGAAATATTTGTTTCTAAAAATACTCTAAAAATTTCTCTATTCCGTTTAAGTGTCAAACAAAAAAAACTGATTTTGATCTCTATTTCCAATATTTAAGTTGATTTCAAATAAAACCAATTGTGATTTTTGGCTGAGTTAATTTATTTACAGAACAAACCCATTCTGCTGTCACACACTGTCACACTTTATTACACTTTATGTGTAATTGTGTTTTTATTTGTGTCTGTTGTGTAGAGTGTGGATGAATGAAATGTGAAATGTGGGACCAGCCTCTCAAATGTGCAAAACAAATTTACCTGCGGGTACGAATAAAACAACCGGACCCTAACCTAACCTAACCCTAACCTAACCCTAACCTAACCTAACCTAACCTAACCTAACCTAACCTAACCCTAACCTAACCCTAACCCTAACCTAACCCTAACCTAACCCTAACCTAACCCTAACCTAACCTAACCTAACCTAACCTAACCTAACCTAACCCTAACCTAACCTAACCTAACCCTAACCTAACCCTAACCTAACCTAACCTAACCAAAAAATAGTCTTTGTGCCTATTTTAAGTTTGATATTTGATTCTCTCTGGTGTATATGAAGTTTTGCTGTTTAGCGCCGTGTGTGAATTTAGTGTAAACTAAACAACTTCATCGTCTCTTCCTGGAGTTCAACAGTTACATTCTAAAATGCAGACGTAAGCTCTAAAAGAAGAGAACATGTTTGTCCACAAAAAGTCCTTCTAGCAGCAGAACTTCCACAGCAAATAAACCAGAAAGAATAAAATATCCAAATTGCAATAGGCACAGAGACAGAGAAATTAAATAAAATACTGGAAATAGAGGTCAAAATCTGTTTGTTTGACACTTAAACAGAATAATGAAATAAACAGTTTTCCCATTTTATTGTTTTTTGTTCTTAATTGAAATTCAAAAGGACGAATGGTACACAGACCATTTTAATGATAACAACTGTAATATTAATTTATTCTTGATTACAAAGCAGTGGACATGATCCCCAAGTTGTTTATCTTTTTTTTTTTCTTTTTTTTTGGTTCTCAAGATGATTGTCCAATTAGAAATCAAAGTTAGCCTTGGGTTGCCAGTTCCAAAGCTGAAATCTAGTTGTTTTAAACCTAAAATGCTTCTACTAAGAATGAGAAAAACTATGTGCAGGTTAAGGCTCTGGCCACACAGGTTCAATTGTGATTGTGGTGCTTTTTTTTCAAAACAGTAAGAGCACAGTTCCTTTAAAAAGAATCCAGATTCAAATCCAAATACATTTTAAACTGCAGCGTTTGTCATTTGTGTCCGTTCATTCATTTCGCCTGGTTTGCGCTCCGTCTTGCTGCCCGGAGCCCGTACCATCACAGACACCTCGCTGCATGTTGCTTCATTACTAATGGATCACAGGAGGTAGTAAATAAGGGCACATCCCCCCTCCAGCACCGGGAGCAGAGCAGGAGCAGAACAGTGAGCCTGAGCCTACGTGAGTGCACTGTCGATGGGCTAGAGGAAGGTCAGGGAGCTGCTAATGGAGATGGTTGTGGTGGTGCAGGTCGTACGCTATGGAAACAGAGGAGGAGGCTGGGACATATTTGCTGGACCAGTTTGATGTTCACTCTGGTTCTGGAAGTACATTTTCCATTCATTTTTCCCATAGACTTTTTGAACTCTTCGGTTTTAAGACCCCATTCACAGTCAGAGCAGTGATATCTCCACAGACACGAAAAGGTGACTGGGCCCCCAACCAAAAAGTAACATAGTGCACCTTTAAAACACAAAGTTGTATTATATTTTATTAACTTATAGCTTTAAATACAAATGATTATGAGGTTATTAGGTTATATTTTTCTGAAAATCTATGGGGAAAATGAGTGGGAAATTTTCTCCCAGAACCAGGGTGTGCGCGGTCACTGTTGGGGCTCCATACACCAAGAGGATAAATGTGGCCAGGTGTTCTTCAGGCCTGTATGTGTCATCATTCATCCCAGTGTTTATTTTCTGACTGTGGTAAATCGTTTGAAGTAGAACTAAGCAGTAAATCCATTTTTTGCTGAACTGTGTATATTGTGTTTTTATAGCAATATCTTCTGATGCTCATGCTCAATAATTTTTTGGAAACTTCAACTGTGTTGGGAAAGTTCATTTTCTACACAAATTAGTTTAAAGTTCAGTTCACAAATTTCAAAATGAATTAGTTCATTCATAGTTCCAAAAAATTAACTCGTTCAGAGTTCTTTTTTCCAATAAGTTGCTGTGAGCGAATCAGAACGATTATTTTTCAGTATCATTTCCAGGTGCTTTCCACTTCAATGTGTCATTTTAAGTTTGCTGTTGATGTGACTGAAGTTTGCATTTTCTTTCTGAAAGCCGGTGGGCAAAGTTTGCACGTAAATGTGAGGTTATTCCCTTGTCCTAGAGCTCATTTAAATGTTCATATGATGAATCTTGTTGCTCCTGCTACAGTTGCTGCTTTTTTGTTTTGTCTTGTTTCGATGACACATTAGGCGGTGCGACGCTGTTGGCTCGTGTTGTTGCCAGATTGTTTTTCTGCTAAATATTAAAGGCTCTTTATGATGTGTTTAACCAGGTTTTCGTTTGGAACACTACAGAAAACTGGCACCTTATTGAATGAAGTTAAACAGAAGCACATGCCATTCACAGACACCAGAATGAATGTGTTTGTTCATCAGTCAGAAATACTGTGCAATCAGTTCACGTTACAACAGGTACGACACTGAACTTCAGTGTGGTCTAGGTAAATTTGCAGCTTTTTGGTCAAAAACACCTTTATTCAGTGACTTTAGCGAATTCCAGTATTCCAGAATTCCAGCCCTGATTACAGCCAGGTTTTTTGATCACCAACGCCTGGCTGCAGGGAGTTGGAAAAAAGTTTTGAATAACTGTTTGAGAAGAACGGATGCTGAAGATTTGACAGTCCCATCACTATATCATTATTATTTCAGTCATCTGCACAACTAAACGGCGGCTAATATGGTCTGTATCCCTGTCCGCCTCCCCAGGACGTCTGCCCCCGGTGGCCTGCCCTCGTCCCTGTCCCAGCGGGCGCGTTACGCCACCTACTTCGACGTGGCCGTGCTGCGCTGCCTGCTCCAGCCCCACTGGACGGAGGAGGGGGTGCACTGGGCCCTCATGTACTACCTCCAGAGGCTCCGGCACATCCTGGAGGAGAGGCCCGAGCGCGCCCCGGAACCCCTGGCCACGCCCCTGCCCCGCCCACGCAGCAGCTCCATGGTCGCGGCCACGCCCTCGCTCGTCAACACGCACAAGACTCAGGTATTTGGGGGAACATGTATCCTCAGTGTGGTCTTTCTCAAATAGTGTGACCTCGGGGAACATGCTTTTTTCCGTACTACAGTAGAATAAAGTGTAATTGCACATCCACTACAGTAGTTGGCAGTGACGCTCTCATTGTCAGAGTGTGCACAGGGAGTATTAGCGCTATAGTGTCAGGTTTTTGCACCGAGCAGGAGATATGAAGCGCAGAGAACAAACTGTACGTAAAGCGTCTGTAGCGCTCAGCTTCACTGTGACTACGGCGGGAAACGAGGAAAGACCTCTGTGTTTATGTGTCTAAAAATGTTGGCAGCGACAGCATAAAGCCAAATAAATGATGGCGTCGCTTAAAGACATTAAACCCCAATCACGCTGATAAACCGCTTGAGTTTGTTCAGCTAAAACGTGCTGAAAATCACCGGCAATCCTCCCGCTTTATGAATGCTGCTTCAGTAAGCCAGCAGCACTGTGAGCATCACATAAGGAGGAGCAAACAGCTTTAGACATGGATTCTCTCACACTGGATGACGCAAATGCCCCAAATTATAACACAGACATCATCTTTAAAAACGTGGAGGACACAGGAGCCTCATGATGCAGGTGAGCGCAGTGTGGGATACAGACAGGAGCGACCCGGGAGGCGCTTTGGAGACGCGACTAAACCGTTTGCTCTTGTATGTCGGCGACTGAAGGCGAGGGTGAGATTTGTCCACATTTGGTAGTGGTTCTGTGGTTCTGTGGTTCTGTGGTTCTGTGGTTCTGTGGTTCTGTGGTTCTTCAGAGCGTCCCCAGTTAGTCCCTGGTTTAGAGGTCTGCGCAGGACAGAGTTTTCAGTCCCAGGTTTAGTTCTGGATCATTGTTGGTTTAGTCCCTGGTTTAAACCTGGTTTAGTCCCTGGTCAGGTCCTATTTCAGTCCTGATTCAGTTCTGGTTTAGTCCCTGGTTTAGGCCTGGTTTAAGCCTGGTTTAGTCCTAATTCAGTCCTGGTTCAGTTCTGGTTTTGTCCTACTTCATTCCTAATTTAGTCCTGGCTCAGTTCTGGTTTAGTCCTGGTTTAGTCCCTGGTTCAGTCCTGGTTTAGTCCCTGGTTCAGTCCTGGTTCAGTCCTGGTTCAGTCCTGGTTCAGTCCTGGTTCAGTCCTGGTTCAGTCCCTGGTTCAGTCCTGGTTCAGTCCTGGTTTAGGCCTGGTTCAGTCCTGGTTCAGTCCTGATTTAGGCCTGGTTCAGTCCTGGTTCAGTCCTGGTTTAGGCCTGGTTCAGTCCTGGTTCAGTCCTGGTTCAGTCCTGGTTTAGGCCTGGTTCAGTCCTGGTTCAGTCCTGGTTCAGTCCTGGTTCAGTCCTGATTGTAGGACTGCAAAGTCCATCTTAAACTTTGTATATTTTAATTATTTGAATCTAAACATAAAAACAGAACAGAAAACATAACAGAAGAAGGCAAAAAATGTCTAAGTTTGGCATTTCCTGTCCCACATCAGGAAGTGATGTGCCGTAGGATCCAGGTTCATCTTTTATTTTGAGACCAAGAGTTTGGTTTTGTACAGTTAATGAGAAGTCGAAACTGTGAGGAATGAAAAAAGAGCCGAATAACGCTGCCTCGTCTCGGTAATAAATCCCGTTGGTTGTGTCAAACTGAGCGTATCCTTGGGTGTTCCGGAGTGTTGTAAAAGCCGATGGGAATCCAATATGGGAATCCTGTCAGGGTAAAGCTGCAGCCAAAATCTCTGCGATCCAACTACAGCTTTGAGATAAATGATTTGAAGTAAAGATAAAAGACGTGTCCAAACCTTTAAGAGCTGCGTGTGATCTGAACGTCAAAGGATTTCAGTGAGTAAAGAAGATCAGCTGGAAAACAATGTGAACATCCTTGTGCAGTGCAAGCAGGAGATAGATTAACAATAATTATCAATGAATTAGAACAAACCACTTTTATTTCACTAATTATATCAAAAACACATTCACTATCTTAACATATGTTGCCCTTACTCAAAAATGTAAAGTTTAACCCTTAAAAAGCACCTGTACCTCTGCCTTTGACTCGTCTATGACCAGTGAAGCGCTTTTCTTCATCTGACATACACATTATATTGTGAAAATATAGCCTCTATAGTGGGCTATAAATTAAATTCATGTTGTCAGTGTTTCTTGGGCAATAATTTTAGAATCACAATATTTTCCCTCACAAAAATCACAAATGAAAAAATGTGATATGGTCAGAAAACTTCGTGTGACTCTTCCCCAAATATGTCTATCTTGACATTTATGGAGAAACGTTTGTGATGTTTTTTTTTCTCCTGCCAAAGGGAAGTCATTTTAACTAGAAAACATTTGTGTGTGATGATGATTCCAGTGGTGGTTCTCCTCTGTACGTGTTTTGTGTTTACAGGACATGAGTCTGAAGTGTAATGAGGAGGGCAAATCTCTGAGCTCAGAGACCTTCGCCAAAGTGTCTCTGACCAACCTGCGGCGCCAGGCTGTGCCCGACCTGTCCACCGACCTGGGCATGAGCATCTTCAAGAAGGTAAAACACACAACACAAGCTTTATATTCTCTAACAGTGAGGAGGGATCCAATTCACGGGTTTCAGCTTCCTTTTTATGGGTGCCATTTCAAGCACTTTTCATCATTAAAAAGCCAAATACTTGAATTGTTAATTGGCTGTGGCTCATTTGTTGTCATGGTGAAACCTGCATTAGAGGAATTCATTCATTCATTGTTTTGTGAATATATCCAGGGTGGAATATGTGAAATCTCATGACAGTTCTGGAAAAGTTTTTGATTTTTGGCAGGGTGTTCGGTTTGGACCCAAGGTTTTTAAAACTCCAAGGATACAAGTTGGGGTGCCCCCTAGTGGCCGGTATGCATGAAATCCAAAATGGTAAAAGGTGTATCCCACCTTCCTTTAGTCTTAAATTATTGTCTGACTTTTTCTACTTGACTTTTTCTACCATCATCCTATTTTAAGGCCAAATTTCAGGTAAAATTAATTGTCCCTTTTTTATGGTCACTTGAAAAACGGGCCATAGCTCTGAAATAAAATAACATACAATAACATGCTGTTTAAAGTTCAGTCAGGCCTCTAAACCCATATGTTCCCCCTTAAGGAATTTGATTTA
The DNA here is from genome assembly GCA_030686955.1 of Odontamblyopus rebecca. Classification (NCBI taxonomy): domain Eukaryota; kingdom Metazoa; phylum Chordata; class Actinopteri; order Gobiiformes; family Gobiidae; genus Odontamblyopus; species Odontamblyopus rebecca. Next base: position 23,017,916 of record CM060675.1, read on the forward strand.
TTTGATTGGGACAGAGCAGGTTATTGGACAAACATGACACAACACACAGGATTGTAGTCTGAGGCTCATGTAAATCTGTTATCCCAAAGGGCCACAGGGGCCAAACAATCCGATATTTCACACTCCACAGTTCCCATTATTGCACAGTCCAAAATACTGCACAGTCCAGTCATTTCAATCCATGCAAATATGTGTCCATAGAAGATGAGTTAAAATCCCAATGCAGCTGTATGAGGACATCTGGGGCTTGACCAAGGAATAATATTGCACATGTGCCCATCATTCTATATAGAGACAAGTGTCAAATCTCAGACTCGTGTTAAGCGTGGTGGGACAGGAAAGGTACAGAACACGAGTCTACACCAAGATTCCTCTCCCAAAGGGAGCCCAGTAGCAGAAGATCCTCAAGGACAGAACATACAGATACGTCGTTTCAGTGACTCAGTGATGCACTTCAGACCACAGCTCCTCAAGGCTTAAGCTGAGGACAGTAGCTGGTGATGTGGTTGTGCTGGACATCAGTCTGCTCCGGGAGTTTGGGCTCTTAAGGCTATGGATTGGTTTTGGATCAGGGAAGGCAAATAAAGATATTCCAATCCACCACATCTCAGAAATACTGGGAAGTCAAAAATGCCAAGCACTGCCCCTCTTCCACCTGATCACAGGATGTGACGTCGTATCAGCAGTGTATGGATGTGTGGGCAGTTTACCCAGAAGTCACTGATACCCTCATTGTGATCACCCGACCCAACCAGCCTCACACTGGGCTCATGAGACACATGAGTTTAAACACTGGACTGTTCTCATGTAGAGTAAGAACTGTGGTGTCGAGTCCGTGAAACCCGGAAGATTCTTTTCACTCATGGCCCAAGTCCCTCGATTCAATGCCCCGGCCCAGCATGCCTCATTCCGGGGGGTCCGGAGGAACATGAGCCAGGAGATGACCAGGTGAGCCGAGAGGGATTCAGGGAGCAGTGGGAGGAGAAGAACCAAAATTACAGAAAAAAGTCTTGGAAAAAAGGCTTGATATTGACCACTGCTCCAACATGTCCACATGGAGCTAGTGCCCTGTCCAATCAACAAAGAAAAACAAACCTTGGAGGTACAGATATGGGTCTATGGCCCTGAGGAATATTTATTTTATTTTAGCTAAATATGACTATGATAATATATTTCACATAAAAATTGACTAAAAATAAGAAGAATATATCAGAGTTGGATTCCTTGTATCAAACAAAGTAAAACATTACATTATACAACAAGACTAAAGGAAGCAGAGATATAACCTTTTCCATGGGGGCCATTTTGGATTTTATGCATCCCGGCCACTAGGGGGGAATCCCAACGTGTATTCATGGATTTTTTTATTTATTTTTTTTAAATTTTAGATTCCATGAATGCCTCCTTGTCATAATATTAATAGTATTCTTAAAAATAATTTCATGTGACAGAGCATTGTGATTGACTAATTGCACCACATTCTTGTTCTGATGCATTTGATGTTAGAATTAGCCGTCTAACATCACAAACTGTTTTACAAACATTATTACATTTGTTCTTCTGAAAGTAGCTATTTTCTTGCATTACACAAACCCGACCTATTAACGTGATGCTGTGTTTGGTAGTTTAAGAACCGCCGGGAGGACCGTGAGAGGAAAAGCTCCATCCCCTTCCACCACACGGGCAAGAAGAGGCAGAGGAGGATGGGCGTGCCCTTCCTCATGCACGAGGACCACCTGGACGTGTCCCCCACCCGCAGCACCTTCTCCTTCGGGAGCTTCTCTGGGCTGGGAGACGACCGCAGGGCCCTGGAGCGTGGAGGCTGGCAGGCCACCATCATGGGTGAGGTCACTGCTTCATCAGGAAGACTTTTACAGGCTGATGGAGATCTTAATACACCTTTAATCTAACTCAGCGTGTATAATAAAAAGAATAAATCTGTATTTATAAAGCACTTAAAAATAAGGTTAACAAAGTGCTGTACAAGCAGCAATGAACAATCCAAAACACATAAAAATAGCACATAAAACACAAAGAAAACAGACAGTGATCCAACAAATCAGATTAATTCTAATAATAAATAAAAGAGATAAAGGAAGGCCAACCAATAAAAAAGGGTTTTAAGGAGTGATTTAAAAGATGATCCTGATGGGTGCAGCCTTATCTCCTCAGGCAGGTCGTTCCAGGGTCGAGGCCCCGGACTGAAAAGGCTCCATCACCTTTGTCTGGAGCCTGGACTTTGGAACAGCCACAGGGACCTGCCTGAGGATCTAAGTCTGCGGGAGGCTTGTACGGGGTTAAAAGTTCTGAGATGTAACTTGGTGCAAGACCTAAACGAGCTTTAAAAGTGATCAGAGAAATCTTCAAATCAGTTCTAAAACACACAGGAGCCAGTGGAGGCGATGGATTTGGGGTCGAGGCCGGAGAGGAGGGAGCTGCAGTAATCTAGACAGGAGATGAGTGCGTGGATGACTTTTTCGAGATCAGGGCGGGAGAGGATAGTCTTGATTTTGCTCATTGAGCGGAGGTGGAGAAAACAGGATTGGGTGACTTTTTTTCTTTGACTTTTTTGAAGGTATAGTGTATAGTATATTAGAGAGTATTACAAAAACTCAGTGGTAGTTAAGATTCAAATTTCATATTCAACCTAAAATCTAGATTATCGTACTATTTTTTCAGACCGTTCTTTCTATGGTGCTCTCATGAGGGATTAAACATTTTTGTGTTATGGTTTGCATCTATTGGCCCACTTTCTTTTCCCTGTTTTCAGCCTTCCTAGTGGAGACCTTTTTTTATGATTAAGATTTTTTTATGAATTTTAGGAAGGAGATGGAAACTGGAACATTTTAGTATAGTGAAAAGTTGGGGCCTTTATTGATCCAGATTATTATTATTATATAACATATAGTGATTAGAACTCGAGGGTGTTGTAGAAGTGTTCAGCTTGTCCAAGAAAAAGTGGAAGTAAAAGGCTGGAGACCAACTGGATGAGAAGTTCATTTACCGTCAATAACAAAATAAAGAGATTAAGAACTATTTTTATAAATTTGCACTGAAATCTGTAATGAGAATCACCTTTTGCACTGTGTATTATTGTATTATTTGTAGGTTATCATAATAATGTATTAATGTGTAGTTCTGTCCAGCTGTAAAACATTCCCAGAACACCTCAATGTGCTGTTCAGTGTCCCCACAGTGCTATAGGTCTACTGTATAACTGACACCATCCTGTTTTTGTGCAGGTAAATTCACTCGTCGTGGGAGCACGGACACAGCAGCAGACGCAGACAGCCTCAGTGCCAAACACTCCCACTCCCACCACTCCCTCCTCCGAGAGACCCCCGACCAGCCCAACAGCCACGGGGACAACGCCGTCCGAGAGGGCAACCCCGCAGGTACTTCGTTTGATTGATTTATTTACATTTCTGTCCATATGTCAGAGTTTAGCGAGAGCAGTCACCTCTCGCTGCACCTCAAGTTCTGCTGTGATCAACTGATCCTGATGATAAACCGTGAATAATTTTATACATAAAACAGAGATTTGAATATTTGACCATGTTTTCCCTGCTGAGTAATCTGTGTTTTTGTAATACTGGACAATGACGTGCAAGGTTTGGTTTCTTATCCTGAGAAGATCATGGAGAGCACATACACTTTTGCTGCCCGTGTCGACATCTGAAATTGCTGAGGTTGATCCTATTTGATCCCCTTTTGACGTGTGGTTTGAATGACAACTTTGAATCCATTATAACACCCAGATATTTGTATTCTGGTACAATCTGCAGCCTTCCTCCTCAAACAAAAACATCCGGCTTAACAGTGGAGTTATTATTAGACTAGATGTGTTTAACCCTGAGCAGGAGCTACGATGTTAACCGTGGTGTTTGTGAGCCTTTCTGCCACCTACTGTCAGCTGTCGGCAAAAAAAAGAAATAAATGTTCATGAAGGAGTGAGTACATACATGAATATAAAGTGATCAAAGCAAAGGGGGAACTGTCCGAAGAAGGAAAAAGTCAGTGTAACTATAAAGTGCACATGAATAATGATCAATTGGGAAAGTTCAGCTCTAAGCTCTAATAACATTGCTGTTTTCCACGTGCCAAACCATATGAAGATTTAGAAGCAAATAGATTCACATTTTTGAACAAATGTGTCATATATCTGACTATGCTGACATAAAGTGCATCTTCTATCACTCAACCATAGGGATGATTATATATGTATCACAGATACTTGTGTATTTAAACGTGCTTTCTAATACCTCTGCTTTGGCATCTGTAGGTCTACTGTAAAACACACTGATGTAGGGCTCCAGGAAGAATAGCTGAGAGCTAATTGTGGGTCAGTTAAATACAATTAATCAATTAAATTACTGTCTAATACATTACTAAATACTAAAACAATGAATATGAAATACTAATAAAAATATAATACTAAGTACAATCAATCAATTAAATACTGTCCCACTTTAACTGTAGAATTTTAAGTGTATGTTTTAATCATACTTAATTTGTTTATGTTGTTGTAATGTGAACTTGAGTGTCCAGAAACACACCTCATTAATAAAATGTATTATGATTATGATGATTATTATTATTGCATCTTTTAGAATGTACAGCATCATTTTCACTCCTGTTACTTGGATTTGTAGTTAGGGCACATCTGCTGGCAACAGTTTGAATGAACCATGATCCAACTACATGTAGCACCGAGTAAGAAAATAAAATTGGAGAATAAAGTAGGTAGAGAGTGTTATGGAAATCTTTACATAATCATAAGTGAGGTTCACTTGAGGACTTTCAAAATACAACAGGCCACTTAGTCAGAATACATCTCCTTTAATTAAGCCTCTTCATCTTTATTGAATTCAACTTGCCTCCATATGTTATTTTGACTTCTACTGACCCAGCGTTGTGTCTCACTCGTCCTTGTCGCTATTTGGGAACTTGGCTCCTCTCTGTGAATCTTTTGGGTGGTATATGTACTCTGGATGATTTACTGTAAACAGGAGAGACGCTCTGGGAGGGACAGTCAGGATGTGATTGTGGCACAATTGCTGGAATAAATCAGACTCTTTCATTTAAGACAATTTCTCAGTTTTATACTTTCCACAACAAGAGCAATGTGTCTGTTTAAAGTGACTAAAAATTGCTCAAATGTGCATGAATCACTCAAATACAACTTCAGCAACAAATGTGAATGACAAGGAACAACTATAACGTGGTTAAAACCTCAGAAAAGTTTATTTTGCTGGATAAATCCACTTTAATGAAACTAAAATATAAGTCCAGGCATGTTTCTGATGAGTGAACAATCTTATAACATGTTTTAAAGCTCTAAAAGCTCAAACACTGTATTGAACTAAATGTGTGTCGTTTAACTCCAAAATATGATTCTAAAAAGAGAAATAGTGCATACTTGATGGCGTGCCTTCCCTTCCAGTGCGCTCTCAGATCTCCACCATCACCATGGCGGCCTTCAACACCACGGTGGCTTCCTTTAACGTGGGCTACGCGGACTTCTTCACGGAGCACATGAAGAAGCTGTGCACTCCCGCCGTCCCCGAGATGCCCAGCGAGCCCCTGGCCTGCGCCAACCTGCCCCGCAGCTTCACCGACTCCTGCATCAACTACTCGTGTCTGGAGGAGGGCGACAGCATGGAGGGCACCAGCCACTTTGTGCTCAAGAACGGCATGCTGGACCTCACCGTGAGTCCATATACGCTGTGGAAATGAAGAAAACACCCACAATTATCAATACAAAGTTTGAGTTAATTCTGGTACAGTTACTCTTTCATTTGGTGGTACTTTTCCAAAATCAAAGGAAAACATTATGGTATTGACTAGGGATGTAAGAATAACCGAAATATCCTGATATCGTATCGTTAAAGGTCTCACAATATACTGTATTTTTCGGACTATAAGTCACACTTTGGGTTCTCAGGGTTTGGGTGGTTCCTGCGACTTATATTTTACATTTTTCACACTGTCAGCCCATAGACCAAATATATGAATCGTATATAAATCAAAAATGAAAAAAAACAAATCTATCTGTTTTTTCATTTTGTTTTTAGAGACAAATAATAAAAGAGTTTTTTCATTTTCTTATTTTTGGCTCTATATTGAAAAACAAACAAACGAATGATACACGGCTTGTTCTCCATTTGGTTGTTTTTATTACTATAACTTTTATAACTCGCCTTTCAAGATGAAATGTCGGTTCTTTGACTTTTTTTGTAAAATAAATTTCCCCAAAAAAGTGTGACTTATACATGTTTTTTTCTTTTTCATTATGCATTTTTTGTCTTATAGTCCGAAAAATCCGGTAATATCTGGGACCATCACAATATATTGAATCCCAAGTTTCTTTGCTTAAATGAACAGTTCTGATGCAGAAATAGCTACACAAAAACAGAGGGAACTACACAGACCATGATCCTTTGCTCTGTTTCAGTGCAGACGACATGAAGAAATAACTGTTCTAAGCATGTTTACATCTTCATTCTTTGGATTAAGTGTTGTGAAGGCATTTTTAGAGGAAAAAGGAGCATAAAATATCACAATAAATCTGGTACGGTGAGATATGGTGAAAATCTGGTACAGAGAGATTTGGATTTCGTTCCATCCCAAATGACAATAAATGTTGTACCAAATGACTGGTCAAAGCGTTTTAGAATGTCAGACTTGTTATTATGTAGAATATCATAATATTGTGAGTTTTTCCACGATATCACTATAAATATCGTACAGTCAGGTTCATACTGTGATGATATCGTATCGTGAGACTTGGATATCGTTACACCCCTAGTACTGAATCATGCCGTGTAGGCTTTAAATTGTACTATTATTAGTGAGAAACAAAAAATCGCAGCATGTGTGATTTTTATACGCCCGTTGTAAGACGGGACGTATTATGGTATGGCGCTGTCCGTCCGTCCGTCTGTGGACACTTCAAAGCTTTGAAGTCTTTGAAGCTTTGTCTTCATGAAGAGGCAAAACATGTGGGGCATGCGCCGATATATATACAAGGTATACAGTATTTGTGTATTTTATTGTATATTTTTGTATCGATCCATGCTGTAGGTCAGTGGTATCAATTTTATGTGACTTCAGGTTTTTCATACGCCCGTTGTAAGACGGGACGTATTATGGTATGGCGCTGTCCGTCCGTCTGTCTGTCTGTGGACAATTTCTTGTCCGCGCTCTAACTCGACAACCGTCTCACCTAGGAATGTCAAACTTCATGGCTGGACACCCCATGGGTCAAGGATGTTTCCTATTGATTTCAAGGTCACAGGGTCAAAGGTCAAGGTCACGGCCTGACCCGACCCTTTGCGAAAACCTGCCCGTCGCTCTTGCTAACTGATCGTTTCCATCTCTGTCTTTTTATCTTCCATCTCTGTCCTTTTATGTTACGTGCCATAGATCTGAGAGTTCAGATTGACACATTAAAGCTTTGTAGTGTCTTTAAGTTCTGTTGCTGCAATCTGATTGGTGGAATTCCGATTCTAGAATGTGATGATGTCATACTCATACTCCTACAGCAAGAGCCAGATTTCCCTATTGATTATCCGTCCGTCTGTCTGTTCGTCTGTCCGTCTGTCTGTGGACAATTTCTTGTCAAAACAAGAAATTAATAATTCAAAGTACGGGCGTATTTTGCCTTTGAAGTGTCCACAGACGGACGGACGGACGGACAGCGCCATACCATAATACGTCCCGTCTTACAACGGGCGTATAACAAGTCAACACTGCACTGATTTTCTAGGAGGCTTTAAAACAGATTTATAGTCCCATGTACAAAGTCTGGAATAATGTGAATAAAACAATCCACTAACTACTCTCCACTGTATTTTGTCCCCAGGCGGTCCTGCGAGCGCTGTACGCCGTCCTGAGCCACGACATCAGCTCCAGGATCTGTGACGTGGCCCTGAACATCATCGACTCCCTGCTGCAGCTGGGCCTGGTGCCCGACCTGGGCAAGAGGCTCTCCAAGCAGGACAAGGAGAACCAGGAGGCCCGCCCCAAGGACTCGGTGGCCCAGAGCCTGAGCGGCACCTCGCAGGGCAGCAGCGGAGGGGGGGCGTGCCCGGGGGGAGGGGGAGGGGACGGGGGAGGAGGGGGAGGCGGGGGCAGTGGGGGGGGCAGCGGACAGGGCAGCAAAGACGACATCAAGAACAACAAGGACAATGATAAGAAGGTACTCTGGTGCTTTTTACTCGCCACTTATTTTTGTTAAACTTGTATTGATGCTTTTTTCTCATAGCCTACACTTGTCTTATTTCTTCTAAATCAGGAATATGCTTTTTAATTTGTAGAGCATGTTGTGACAGTAGAGATTTGTGTGACTGTGTGTTAGAGAAAATCCTTCTGGAGAATTTTCAGACAATTAGACGACATTTAAAGGCATTTTGTTCCATGAGAACCACAAGGATTTAAGTGCCAGGGACAGTTGTTGGATTAGAACCATGTCTCTGTGATGTTCCAGTTTCACGTGTTGGCAAACTGACACATGAGTTCCATGTAGAGACGTCCCGATCAAGATTTTTTGGCTTCTGATCCAATCCAATCAGATTTTTTTTAGGAGTGCTCTTTCTCTCTTTCTTTTTTATACGCCCGTTGTAACACGGGACGTATTATGGTATGGCGCTGTCCGTCCGTCCGTCCGTCTGTGGACACTTCAAAGCTTTGAAGTCTTTGAAGCTTTGTCTTCATGAAGAGGCAAAACATGTGGGGCATGCGCCGATATATATATAAGGTATACTGTATTTGTGTATTTTATTGTATATTTTTGTATCGATCCATGCTGTAGGTCAGTGGTATCAATTTTATGTGACTTCAGGTTTTTTATACACCCGTTGTAACACGGGACGTATTATGGTATGGCGCTGTCCGTCCGTTCGTCCGTCTGTCCGTCCGTCCGTCCGTCTGTCTCTTAATTCTATATACAATAATTCAAAGTACGGGCGTATTTTGCCCTGCTGGCGGAGCTCTTGTTGATTTTGTGTTGACCAGTCACATGATGAATAAATTAGAATGTTTTTAGCACAAAGCTAAAAAGCTAAAAGCTTTGTGGCGTGATTCGTATCCATGGATCTCCATGGATACGAATCACGCCACAAAGCTTTTGTTCTAGATCCTCAGTACAAGAGGCTTCACTTTCACTGTGAGAGGGCACAGAGACAGACATGTCTCTGTGCAAAGATATCCATTTTCAAATACAAAACCAAACATGAACACTGTGTTCGAGGAATTGAGGAGGGGGCAGAAGTTGTGCGATGCTTTGCTCAACGTGGCCGGCGTGCAATTCCCAGCACACAAACTGGTTCTGTGTAGCTGCAGCACATACTTTAAAAGCCTCTTCACTGACAGGTCCAGCCCTGACTGCCAGGTGTTTGAGATCTCCAATGTGTCAGCTGATATCATGAAGATTATCCTGGACTACTGCTACACCGGGGTGGTGCACATCACCCAGGAAAACCTCCAGGAGCTCTTTATAGCTGCTGACTACTTAGATGTGAGCGGCATTACCGAAGTCTACTGTCAGGTCATGAAGGAGCAAATGTCCCCCAGTAACTGCATCACTGTATGGGGTATCTCAAACAAGTACTACTACCCCCAGCTGAGGAAACAAGCCTTCTTATACGTCCTGAAGCATTTCGAAGAGGTGGTGACCAGCTCTGAAGAGTTCTTCCAGCTCTCCAGGGAAGACCTGTGTTCAGTCATTGATGATGATCGGCTGAACGTGAAGGAGGAGACCACCGTGTTAGTGGCAGTCATCAGATGGATTGTACATGCTCCTGAGGAAAGGAACCACTACTTGGCCGACCTCCTACTAAAAGTCCGTCTGGGTCTGATCCCTGTTGATTACTTCACTCAGTGCATGATTAGATATAACCTGTCCCACTACATTCATAACTGGAAGATTGTGGAGGAGAAGATCATAAAGGTGATGTTGGATGAAAGAGCTAGGAGGTACAATGCCTCCCTGCCCCCCACTCGTCTAGCCACTCCAAGGCTGCCCACTGCGGTGCTTATGGTTATTGGTGGCTATAGCCGAAACAGAAGAAGAACCAACAGAATTGAAGTCTATGACAACCGCACCGATCGCTGGGTGGGTGTGGCTAATGATGACTGGACTCCAAGAACCCATCACGGCACAGTGTTCCTTAATGGATCTGTGTACGTGATTGGAGGGTCTGATGGCCATCACCGGCTCAACACTACCTGCAAGTACGACCTGGCAATTCACACGTGGCAAGAAATAGCACCCATGCATTCATGTAGGTGCTTCATTAGTGTGACTTTGCTGGATGGTTTGATCTACGCAATAGGCGGGTTCGATGGATGGGACAGGCTGAAGACAGCCGAAAGGTACTTGCCAGTGACCAATCAGTGGACCATGATTTCACCTATGAACGAACAGAGGAGCGATGCCAGCAGCACAGTGTACAATGGAAAGATCTACATTTGTGGAGGTTTTAATGGTGAACATTTCCTGGCATCAGCTGAGACTTACAACCCACTAACCGAACAGTGGACCATGGTAGCGGATATGTCCACCATGCGCTGTGGGCTCAGTGTCATCGCCTATGCCAATGAAATCTACGCTGTTGGTGGGTTTAATGGATATTCCTGTTTGAACACTGTTGAAGCCTATAACCCCGCAACCAACACGTGGCGCCCCCTACCCAACATGTGGACCGAGCGCAGCAAATTTGGCATTGAGGTTCTTGACAATCAGCTATATGTTGTAGGCGGGTACAGTCGGGGCACCATTCGTTGTGCTTGTGAATGTTTTGATGCAAGGACCGGAGTTTGGACTCAGGTGCGGGACATGGAGATCCCTCGTGCTGCCCAGAGCTGCTGTGTGGTGTTTGACCTTCCCAACATGGCCGACTTTGCTCCGCCCCGCCCTCCTCCTCATGACGATTCCACTGAGGAGTAGATGCGCACTCATTTAAATAAAAGCATCTATTAACTGCAAAAAAGTGTTCAGTTTTGTTGTTGTCGATTTTTTTTTTATACTCTAGTGACAGTAGCTCATTTGATATAATGCTCGTCCTCTAATTTGAAGGTTGCCGGTTCGAATCCCGCTCTCAACATACACATCATTGGGAGAGTGATCAGATCCTCTGGCCCACAGGTTGGTGGTTCGATTCCAGCTCCCAAAGAAGAATGCTGTTGTTGTGTCCTTTGGCGTGGTTCCCTGATGTAAAAGTGCTTTAAATGCATTGAAGGTGGAAAAGCTCTATATAAAATGTTACCATCAAATAGACTTTTTCCAGGTATTTAGTATGAAAAAGGGATGCACAAAAATGAGTACGACTGCTTCTTTCTGAGTACTTGAAGATACCGAGTACTGATACATGACATTATTTTTACATAGGTTTTATTATGAAGTAGATCTAATTAATTTCATAGGATTATTATAATATAGCCTACTTTTTCACTGGAACTCTTATCTGAGGGGCTGCTTGGAATTTCTGCTTCACTCTAGTTACAAAGAATTAAAAACTAATTTTGAGAATTAGCTTTAATATTTATTACTTTGTTTGATCAAACCTTTTCAGTCCGGGCTCCTCGGCTTTTGAATGACCTGCCTGAGGAGATAAGAATAGCACCATCAGTATCATCTTTTTAAAATAACTTCTTAAAACCCATTTTTATCAGCTGGCCTCCCTTTAACTGGTTATAGCTTGATTTTTTTTGGTTGTCGACGCTCTAGCTCGACAATTCATCTTTAACTATCCATCCATCCATCTTCTCCCGCTTAATCCGGCTGGGTCGCGGGGGCAGTTTGCTGCCCAATACTCATAGCACCTGACCCCCTATGAACCCCTCTGCAGGTGGTGAGCCCACAGGAGGATCTTTAACTAGGTTTGACAAATTCTAACTTAATTCTATATACAATAATTCAAAGTACGGGCGTATTTTGCCCCGCTGGCGGAGCTCTTGTTATTATTCTGCAGCCTGGCCAATAAGTGCACAATGCATTCACAACAGACGGCACCACTTTAGCCTTCCCTATGTAAACACAAGCACTCTGCTGGTATCCTTTAAGAACCATACAGACCTCATAAATATGTTCATAGTTAATGTGACAGTAGCACAGCTGAGCTTAATGTGCAGAACTGTTAATGTTCATCCTTTATAGTCAACTCCTCGCTCCTCAGAGCTCACTGATCAAATTAAAACACAACACAGTTTTAGTGGTACTGGCACTTGGTATTGGCAGCACAATGACGATGAGCATCTGCTGTGAGACAGGTACCTGACACTGGTATTGGTGCTTCGCTTGTATTCTTCTTATTACATGAGTAAGTAACAATACTGCAAAAAACACCCAATTTGAGCTTTTCTGAACAGTTTTAGTATGATTTAGAGCTTCATCAGAACAAGTATAAGATCTCATGGTAAAGGAAGTACTGAAATGACATGATGCACTACTCCAGATTTTTCTGTTCCAATACTGATGAGAAGAGAGTTCAGATCTACGGCAAGAGGCAAACAATAATCCTATACATTGTAAACAACAGAAAAGCACATTGATATTTTGCCTCTTCATGAAGACAAAGCTTCAAAGACTTCAAAGCTTTGAAGTGTCAACAGACGGACGGACGGACAGACGGACAGACGGACAGCGCCATACCATAATACGTCCCGTTTTATCACGGGCGTATAATAACCTTTGCAACTCGCACGCACAGCACACACAAGGTAACCTCCCGGGAAAATCTAACACACACCGCTTTTTTTTTTTTTTTTAATTAGTCGTTTAGATTAGTCGACTAATCGAAAAATTAGTCGAGAGATTAATCGTTAGAAAATTAGTCGTTAGTGGCAGCACTACAAATTATCTTCTGCAGCTGAAAAATATTAGCAAATTGTGTCAGATACCTCACCTTGACTTATGTCTTTATACAGCAGACAAGTGATTAAAACTTTACATTAGTGCCCAATCCACATTGCTTTTGAAACAGCTGAAATGACTGAAGCGTATATTGAAGGACCTTTCTTTCAATAGACTGTATGCTTTATGCGCCTATATTTATCCATTTTGTTGTTCATTTGCTGCAGTAATAGACCCATGAGGACATTACATACTGTACTGCCAGACAAAACATGTTTAAAGGGACAGTTTAGAATTTTGGACATAGGGCCTCATTGCCTAGTGAGCCAGAGTGTTGGAGACGTGTGGAGACACTTTTTATACGCCCGTTGTAAGACGGGCTATAAACAAGAGCCCCGCTGGAGGAGCTCTTGTTATAGCTCCGGTAGCGCTGTCTCTGTAATGTAGTGTCGTGAAGAAAGTTCCTACCTTAGCTCCCGTCGCCACGACAACCGGTTACGTCATCAGAGCACCCGGCACGTGAACGCTTTCAATCTTCGCTCCATACCCACTCCCTCCCTCAGCCCTTCTCAACTAAAGCCTCTGAAAATCGGACTATTCAACACAAGATCCCTCAGCAATAAAAGCCTTATCATCAATGAATTCATTCTGGACTCTCAACTGGATTTACTCTGTCTCACTGAAACCTGGCAAAAAACCCTGGATTACTTCTCCCTCAACCAAGCCACCCCTCCTGGATTCTCCTACCTCGACAAACCTCGCCCTGATGGCCGGGGCGGGGGTATTGCCGCCATCTTCCAACAAACCCTGAGGCCCCGCCCTCTCCCTATCCTTCCAGCCCCCACATTTGAACATCTCACTTTTCAACTCCCTGGCCCTACTCCACTAACCATCGCCATCATCTATCGCCCCCCCAAATCTAACCCTCCCTTTCTGTCAGACTTTGCAGAATTTGTCACACAACTTTCTTCATACTCCACCCCCACTCTGCTCCTAGGTGACTTCAACATCCACATTGACTCCCCCTCCTGTAACACTGCACATGACTTTATAGACATCCTAAACAGCTTCCACTTCATCCAACATGTTAATTTTCCTACCCACACCCACGGACACATTCTGGACCTCATCTGCACCTCTGGTATTGTCACTGACTCACTCTCACACACTGACCTTGCCATCTCAGACCATCTTGCTATAACTTGCACCATCAACATAACCGGCCCCAAATCAACACAAACACGTACCATATCCTTCCGCAATCTCAAATCGCTCTGCCCCTTCACCCTCAGCACCCACATCTCCAACACCATTGAAACATCCACCCTCCCCAATAACGCAACCACTGAGGACCTGGTCACATACTACAACAACACACTCTCCTCCTGCCTTGACTTTCTTGCCCCTGTCAAAACCAAACTGGTGTCATTTACTCGCTCTGCCCCCTGGTACACCCCTGAACTTCACCAACTCAAAAAACAACGCAGGAAATTTGAACGCCTCTCAAAGAAAACTGGACTCACAGTACACACTCAAGCTTACAAAGACCACACCCACCTCTACAGAACCGCACTTTCAGCCGCCCGCACTTCATATTACTCTGGCATAATCCTCAATGATTCCTCCAATCCCCGCTCACTGTTTAATACTATAAGCAACCTGCTCAAGCCCATGGACAATATCTCCCACTCCTTCACCACAGACAAATGTAACACTTTCCTCTCTTTCTTCCACTCCAAAATCAACTGCATCCACCAGCAACTTTCTACCTTCACTCCTCTCAGTCCTGACTCCCAACCTGTCCTGCCCAATACCCCACAAAACTGCCTGTCTTCATTATCACCCATCTCAACCTCCGACCTCACCAAATACCTCAGCAAGAGCAAATTGTCCTCATGTGCACTAGATCCTATCCCCTCTCCTCTGATCAAAACATGTCTCCCCTGCCTCAGCCCACTCATCCTCGACATTATAAACTCATCCCTTACCTCTGGAACTGTTCCCCCCACCTTCAAGATTGCTGCAGTCACCCCCATACTCAAAAAACCTGGTCTGGATCCTGAAGACCCTAACAACTTCCGCCCCATCTCAAACCTCCCGTTCCTATCCAAAATCCTTGAACATTCCGTATCCACTCAGCTTCAGGATCACCTTCACTCCAATCAGTTATACGAATCCTTCCAGTCCGGTTTTCGCACCCATCATAGCACAGAAACAGCTCTCATCAAAGTTACAAATGACCTCCTCCTCGCCTCAGACTCCGGATCCCTCTCCATCCTCCTTCTCCTTGACCTCTCCGCCGCTTTTGACACAATTGATCACTCCATTCTCCTCCACCGTCTTCACTCCATTGGCATCACTGGTTCTGCTCTCTCCTGGTTCACCTCCTACCTCTCAAATAGATCCCACTACATTTCCATCAATAACTGTTCATCTCACATCACACCGGTCACTCACGGAGTCCCCCAAGGCTCGGTGCTCGGTCCCCTCCTCTTCATCCTCTACATGCTTCCCCTCGGTCACATCATCCGCCAACATGGACTCAAATTTCACTGCTATGCCGATGACACTCAGCTTTATCTCTCCACCAAAACCATCACCTCTGCCACCACCTCCACCCTCTCAAACTGCCTCTCTGCAATAAAATCCTGGATGGCCACTAATTTCCTCAAACTCAACTGTAACAAGTCTGAAATCCTCATCATCGGTCCCAAATCTCTCGTCCCCTCTGCTCAGAACTTCACTCTCACCATAGACGGCCACACAGTCACCCCCTCAGCTCAGATCAGAAACCTTGGCTTCATCTTCGACCCCAACCTCTCCTTCAGACCACACATCCGCCACGTCACCAAGACCGCCTCTTTCCACCTCCGTAACATTGCCCGCCTTCGCCCCTCCCTCTCCCCTTCTGCTGCCGAAACTCTCATCCACGCCTTCATCACCTCCAGACTTGATTACTGCAACAGCCTCCTCTACGGTCTTCCCTCCACTGATCTTCAAAAACTTCAGTATGTTCAAAACTCTGCCGCCCGCCTCCTCACCCACACCCGCTCACGAGACCACATCACCCCAGTTCTGCAACAACTCCACTGGCTCCCCGTCCAACAGCGCATCAATTTCAAGATCCTCTTGATAACCTACAAAGCTCTCCACAACCAGGCCCCTCCATACCTCACAGACCTGGTCCAGCCCCACCGTCCCTCCCGCCGCCTCCGATCAGCCGACTCCAACCTCCTCACTCCCACAGTCAAATCAAAACACCGGACCTTGGGGGGCCGAGCCTTTGCCATTGCTGCCCCTGCCCTCTGGAATTCTCTCGCCCTTCACATCAGAAACTCAGACTCACTCAACACCTTCAAAAAACTACTCAAAACTCACCTTTTCCTTAGAGCCTACAGTCCCCACACATGACCGCTCCTCATTACTGTGTTGTCTGTTCTGCCCTTTCTTTATTGTTACCTCATTGTGAAGCGTCTTTGTGTTACCGTGAAAAGCGCTATATAAAACCAATGTATTATTATTATTATTATTAAAAAGTCCATTAGATGATGAAAGCCTCACCTACCTTCCCTTCTGTGAAATGCCTCCTCCAGTGTTTGCTGCTGTGGCTTTGTCGCTTTGTGCTTGTAAATCTAAAACTTGTCTGGATGATTCTTTTGTAAGTGAATCAAACTGGTCGTGTTAAAGTGGCTCTGCTGGTTCCTCCACGAGAAACTGTTTGTTTGCAGTGATTGTGTCGCTGTTTGACTCTCGTTTTGTTGTAGTGAAAAGTCCCACACAGCGACATGGTGGAGTTTTGATTTATAGCTGCCGTAAAGCGTCAATGCTGCAAAAACATGTGAAACTGGATTGGTCCAATCACCTGACTGAATCCGATACTGTCCGATACTCACAAAAGAGCCAATGTGGGATACTGACGCTGAATATTGGATTGGGACATCCCTAGTTCCCTGAGGAGACAGCTGACTGTGACTATCTCAGACTGGTGTTTTCCCACTTGTGGTTCAAAATCATGTAGGAAACCGTTCATATAATTGCATAGAAAAGTCCATACTCGCCATGAGGGGGCGCTCAACATATTGGCACACGGAAGAGTGAAGTTAAAGCACAACTTAACCTGAACTAAACCACTTGTATACCACCTCCATGTGTGTTTTTTAATATGACCAAAGAAAATGAAAAAGAAATCTCAATTCATTACCTCACACTGATCAGTCTTGATTTGCAGTTTAATCTGACCTCATCAAAACTTTTCATCTGAAACATAAACCATACAGACTTTCAATCCTTAAAAATAGCCATGTTTTCTTCTTCCAAAGTCCCAAAACCCAAGGTGACCGCTGCTGATTAGAAATGACTGGATGTGCATGTGATTATTTGCGTAGTCATACTTTGCATAATGTAACAAACGTGTGTGGTCTTGGCCACACCAGAACTGACCCAGGACTAACCCGGGTTTGTGATGTGAAAACTGTTTTTTGTGTGGTCTTTGTGTCCAGGACGAGGCAGCGGGCCTGAGCACACACCGGCTGGCCCTCACCATGCTCATCAAGATCGTCAAGTCCCTGGGCTGTGCGTACGGCTGTGGGGAGGGCCACCGAGGGCTGTCCGGGGACCGCCTCCGCATGCAGGTGCACACACACACACGCACACACATACACGCACACACACACATACACACACACACACATACACACACATACACACACACACACATACACACACACACACATACACACACACATACACACACATACTCACACACACACATACACACACACATACACGCACACACACACACACACACACACACACACACACACACACACACACACACACACACACATACAGTAGGTACAGTATGTAGCATTTACTTTAAAATGGCTTAAACATGGAGTTGAGGCGCCATCTGAAAAAAATGTTCAAGGCAAGTTTATTTGTACAGCTGAACTCATTTGGAATTATAAAATAAAGCTGCGTTATTTTTATTTTAGAGGTGTTTTTAAATGACACTTTTTGTATGGCAACCTCACTTTTTCATTGCTTAGTCATAAACTTTTTACCAGTGCGTCAAAACAATGCGATTTACTGCTTTTTATAAAGAAATACAATTCATATTCTGTAGAAATGATTTAAGCATTTCGGCCCTCCACAATATTTTCTGTTTCTTATGTGGCCCCAAGGAAAAAACACATGCCCACCCCTGCAGTAGACTCAGCACACTATGTTTCAAAGCTTTTATTAAAAGTGTATAAAATGAAAAAAAAGCAATTAACGTATTTTTCGGACTATAAGGCGCACGTAAAATCCTTTAATTTTTTTGGTTGTGCTTACTGACCTCAAACCGATTCTATGTGGTATATGGCACAAAAATCGGTCAAAATGTTTTAGTATGACTTTGGAAAGCTACGAAGGAAGGATTGTCGGAGCATTATTATTATGTCGCTCCCTTTAGTTTATCATGCAAACACTTTAACACGACAACAGAGCTGCGCAGACACATGCTGACGGATTCACTGACTTTTTCTTTTATAGAATACCAGGACTAGTTGTTTGGTGCCATCTATTGGTAGAACACGGTATAACACATTTAGGTTCGTACGTAACAATTACAGCGACCGTAGTCAGGAGCCTGGCGGAGTGATACGTACTGTGTTTCAACATCATATCATATTGTGTTTATAAGGAGTCCAAAATGGTCCCTGGAACCAAGGAACTCCAACCGCTAGACACTGGTGTCAAAAGGTCGTTCAAAGTTAAATTGCGAACTGCAGTCTCGCTTAATGCGCCTTAAAATCTGCTGCGCCTCATGTATGAAAATAGACCCGTTCATTGATATTGTGCTTTATAAGCCGGCGCCCTATAGTCTGAAAAATACGGTAATTAAAAAATGTATTGAAGTACTGCCTGCCCGATTGTTTTTGTATGTAGATTACTGCAGTTTGCACCGTTGTTTTAATATTGTTTGGCCTTAAACATGTTTTCAGTGCCTTATCTTTAGATATTTATTCATTTTAGCTCCACTCGGCAACTTCCCCATAGTGATACAATTGGACAGAAGCAGTAACTCTGCCGAGCGCTGTTGTGCACAGAGCAAATTTACACTTCACCAGTGTTTTGAAAATCCACATCTATTTTAATGTGATAGAAAGAATATTATCAGTCCCTTTTTGAGCAAACTTGGAAGCGTCCTCTATCTGCAGGTTCAGTTGTGATTGTGGCTTTAATGTGCTCAATGATATGATCTCTAAAACAAAATCCAATCCATACTTGTACTATTATTTATGTGCTGTATTTAATATTTCATGGAGGTAAATTGAACACGGCTCCCAAAGCTCCAGGGATGGGTCTGTAGCTTCAGTAACGTCGAGCGGCTATAAATGACTTTACTGCTAATCAATGAAGCTATTTTTAAACGTGGCTCTGGTGACGCACATGAGCTCAAAATGTATGAATTCAGAGCCTCTTCACGGCCTATTTTAGACTGAGACTGAGGTGAAGGGGGCGGGGTTAGGAGGGCTAAAGGGGACACTGGGGTGAAGGGGGCGGGGTTAGGAGGGCTAAAGGGGACACTGGGGTGAAGGGGGCGGCCTGGAGGGCTAAAGGGGACACTGGGGTGAAGGGGGCGGCCTGGAGGACTAATGGGAGACTTGAGTGGAAGGGGGCGGGGTCTGGAGGACTAATGGGAGACTTGAGTGGAAGGGGGCGGGGTCTGGAGGACTAATGGGAGACTTGAGTGGAAGGGGGCGGGGTCTGGAGGACTAATGGGAGACTTGAGTGGAAGGGGACGGGGTCTGGAGGACTAATGGGAGACTTGAGTGGAAGGGGACGGGGTCTGGAGGACTAAAGGACAGAATGAAAGGGAGGAGAGGTGGGTTCTGGAGGACCAAAGGGAAGAGTGTGTGGCACAGTTTCATTATATTGCTCAGCACATACTCAATTTCTGACAGTTTTAGACCATAAACCTGCACAGTAAGTTTGCTCTAAACAGGATAGAACAGTAATGCTCCTATATTGACATGTTTTGTAGCAATTAAAGCTATCTGAAACTATGCCACCAATAAGTTAAAGTTCACCTTTCCTCTCTGATAGGCACAGCACTGCCTGACCAGCCTGTACAAACTGGACAAACTGCAGTTCCGTCAGACAATGAGAGAATACGTCAACAAGGACTCTCTCAACAACATCGTGGACTTCCTCCACGCTCTGCTGGGCTTCTGCATGGAGCCCATCACTGACAGTAAGTGTGCGGTACTGCAAGGCAACAGCAATGGTAATCTTCTAATCTACACACGTCTTATATGAGAATAAACATATCCAGTGGTTCTCAAACTTTTAAAACAAGTAACACCTCTTGCAAGTCTTGCATGTCAGAGGTGCTTTTTGCCCAACTGGAACAAAAGTTTGATTTCTGTGTTTGCTACAATGTTATGATCCTTCAACCCATCAGCAGTATTTGTTTGGACTTTTCCTGTTTTCAGTCTCACATATTTAGATCTCCACTCAAAGGGACACATGTATCAGTCAGGCATCTGCAGGGAAACACCAGGACTAAGGCAGGACAGAGTCACAGCTAAACCAGCTGTCCCACAAAGATGTAGAACTTCATGTAGATGCATAAAATGGCTTATAGAGTCAGCCTAGATAACATAGTCTAAACCATGTGAAAATCATTTCAAACAGGGTCTAAACCAGGGCTAAACCCGAGCTAACCCCTTTCTGAACAGGTTTAAACCAAATTCAAACAAAGTCTAAGTCTGAATCATGTCCCCCCTCTGGCACCATCAGAAGAACCTGCACCTTTGTTTGAGAACCACTCTGTTGTCTTCCTCGAGATATACCTCCTTAAACTGTTTGGTAACACTTTATTTTACAATAGGCTTAATGCAGCTCCTTCATTAAGTTCAATGTACAACCCTGTAATAACATGTAATGTGCCCCTGCCCTGAGCTGAACCCTTACTAACACACCACTACATGTTATTACACGTTGTTACATAGTCACAGGTACTGTAAAATAAAGTGTGTTTACTGACCTGTACGGTACCTGCACCATACTACGACCCTTATGTGAGTAGTACAAGTATTACTATTATATTTCTACTAATATCTGACCGGCGACCCTGGTCCCTGTGTGGTTGACAAAGCTGAATTGCAATACAGCTGTCTCACACCTTACACTTGGCATCCCAGCGCCTATCTATCTATCTCTGTTATATATATGTCCACTGTCCACTCGTTTGTCCACGTGTGTCCTCTGTCCCCCTCTCCCTGTCCTCCTCCTGCTTTCATCCTTCCTTCTTTCTTTTCGTTCATCCCTGCTCCAGCTGAACCCTGCACTCCTGATTCGCTCATCCATTCTGTACTTGCCAATCGGGAGCTTTTGCCATGCTCATCTGCCCTGCTGGCCTCTACTGCTGAGCAGTGAGACACATTGTACATGACAATTCAGTTTTGCCTGTGGGAAGTATACATGATGTGATCAATTGGCAAGCTACTGAAATGATGAGTGTGTTTGATTTCAGAAAGCGCACAGAGCACCTGGTCCAAAGGAATGTTTGTAACCTGTGTGTGGATGAGGCCTGAGGTCAGAGGGCGGAAGTGACATTTTAGCTCCAATTCTGTTGTTTAGAATAAAAGTGTGTGGTGAGTTCAGTCACTGACAAAATATTACACACATTATCATACTTATTTTAGAGTTCTATCTATTTACACAATGTTTCAGTGGCTGTTTGGTCCTTGGAATTATATAAAAACACACCACGATTATTTAATTATTATTTTCCATATTTTTATCAGTGGCTGTGGTTACAAGCGCACTCACTTAATTATCAGTTTTTTTGACTTATACATTTATTAA
Organism: Odontamblyopus rebecca; assembly: GCA_030686955.1. Classification (NCBI taxonomy): domain Eukaryota; kingdom Metazoa; phylum Chordata; class Actinopteri; order Gobiiformes; family Gobiidae; genus Odontamblyopus; species Odontamblyopus rebecca. Next base: position 23,039,628 of record CM060675.1, read on the forward strand.
AATTACATGTAAACCACAAAATCATTTCTGGGGCATGGTCACTGATCACTCGTATCAGATTCTGTGGTCTGCGTGTCATTAAAATACCTTTAATGTCCAGAAATGTGCTTATGATCAGAGTTTGGTGTGCATGTCAACTAGGGCCCGACCGATATGGATTTTGTTGCGGCCGATATGATACAGATAAAATGGGAGTTGGAGCTGATAGCCGATATATTCACTGATATATTTATGATGTAAAAATTCACTGTAAATCTTCAATTGTTTGTAAAACTTAGGTTTGGCTCTATTGGATTTTCAGTTGGGTTTATTTAGGCGACATTTATTGTTCTTCTGCCTCTTTATGTCATATTTAAAGACAGTAGGTCGGCCTAAAGGCATTTTTGTGTGATATTCTAGCCAGTAAAGAAAGTAAACTGCCGCTATTAGCCTTTAGCGGTAAATACGTGCGCGCCGCAGTAATTAATGATCTGCTAAATGCCCATAATTCACACTTCTATTCACAGCTCATTTACATATCAGTGTGTGTCCAGTAACATATATACGGCCACTATAGTCAATTTACAGTCGCTTATAGAAGAGAAAACAGCCTGTTTATGTGTGCGAGCTACAGCAGCCAGTGGCGGCTGGTGGTAAAATTTTTGGGGGGAACGCCTAAGTCAAAATGATAAACATGTATTATAAATATATGTATAGGCTATAAAATTATAACAAATGCCAGAAACAGACAGTCATTTTAGTCACTACTGGCTGAACTTTATCGAGAGCACAACGCACAGCCAAGCGCAAAGTTTACCGTAACACAACGTAACACACCGCTCACAGCCCCCGACAACCAGCCCCCATAACATCATGAAAATGCAGTAAAAATGAGGCTCCTACAGCACACGGCAGAAACACCGGAGCGGCTCCGTTGCTCATTCATTTGTGCATTTACCTATTAACACTATAACACTGTTACCTGTGAGGCTCCGTCCTCAGATTTGCCCCAAACTAACAAAAACAAGCCTGTTACCTTCTCCAGGGTACCGATGCAGAGTGTGTCTTCTACCCGCTGTCCTGTTGGTTCTGTCTCCAATGTGTCCCGGTCCAGTCTGGTCCACGGGACAAGGTCCTGGAGCCGAGTGCAGGAGCTGGTTCTAAAACTTGTCTTAATCCCACTTCCCACTTCAGTCTGAAAGTTACACCAGTCCATATAGCACCAGGGCACCGGGTGGACTTAAGCCCTCTGCGCTACGCCCTGGTCAAACTTTTACGCCAAGAAACGAGAGGGCAGCGAGCGGCTTCCCCAACTCCACGGTCCCGGCGGCAAAAGCCCCGGGACCCGGTCTGTGTCAGTGTGTCCCGTGCTTTAGGTCTCTCCTCCAGCTCTCCTGTGTGGGGGTTTAGGTGAAAGTAGCTAGTGGCCATAACTCACAGCTCCGTAGTTCTCCATTCATTAGCTTGTAGCAGTAGCATTAGCCTGTAGCATTAGCATGGCTGATGCGGGACAGAGCAGCTGAATCTTCATAGGTCAGAATTGTGATAATGTTTCTAAAGACCAATCACTTGATTTGAGTCGCCCCCACTCTGTACACTACGACGTTTTTCAGGCTGCAGTACAAACTAATGGACAAAAGCAACGTAATGACGTCAAATTTTCTGAATGTTTCGGCCTGCTCCATAGACCTCCACTGGGGCGCACCTAAGGTGTGCACTCAAATGAAACACGTGACTCAAATACACTGATATGAGCACATTTAACATGATAAAAATATGTCTATGCAGATACACGTTCAGTTTTAAACAAAATATGAAACATATAGCCTCATACAAAATAACTATAATTTATTTATTATTATTATTTTTTTAATCGAGGTTAAGTTAGGGAGTGCTGCGCACTTGCGCCCTCTATTCACCAGCCGCCACTGACAGCAGCTAATCGCTAACCAATGTGAAAGAACTCAGCGCTCACACAGGCTCCTTTCAGAACACAAGTCTGCACTAAGAACTGTCCTTTTAAGCCAGACTCAAACTGATCATCTGTAAAAAGAAAATAATCTCAGTGTTGCACACGCATAGACTGTATATGTGCACACATGGATCTATGGCTGTGGTTGTAAACAAGTGCACATGGTGATGCATTCTGGGGCAGACAAATGACTCCTCAGATAATCACTGATGCGGCGCCACATATCAGGACATTTATCTGTCTGTAAATTGGATTAAATGGGCAGAATATAGAGTCTGAGCTTTATAACAATGTCCATGTGGAATATCGGCCCATATCAGCAAGACTTGGGCCGATAGCTGGTATGTTTCCAAGAGCCCATATCGGCCGATAATATCGGCCAACCAATATAACAGTTGGGCCCTAATGTCAACATGGCCATTGGTGAAAATTCACCAAAAACACCAATATTTGCAATTGTCATGAAATTCCTCTTGCTATTTGAAAAATATAGTGCCAAAAAGGACTCATTTATAGAATTTATAAAATGTATTGTATTTATTGACAAATATACATCTTTATATTAAACAGTGCATGTCACTTTTTTGCTGGAGAATCCCTGTCTGTCTCTATAGAAGTGTCTCTGGCTTTGCCTGTAATGGTCCACTGTAAAGCATTAAGCTTTCTATCTGCATGACCACATGGCACACATAGATGAGTGACTCAGTAAGAGTGCATGTTTTTCACGTATGTTTGAGCCAACACCTGTAACTGAATAAATGCCACACTGTGGAGGATTCCAGGTAAAACAACATCTCCATGGAGACATGCAGGTAGCAGACCCTACACCAGAGAAGCACCTCCTTGCACCTTAAAGTAATAACCTTAAAGTAATAAAAAAGCCATTTAGGTGCAGTATTTGCAAAATCAAAGTATAAAATCTAAAATGCCACTTCCACCCTTCTGCCCTCATCCCTTGCTTTGTTATTCTACCTCTTATCTTCCAAATTTCACCTCCTGGTTGAGGTGGGGTGCTGCGCCCTTTCCGACTCGCCGCGTACATGTCTGTGCTTGGCCCGCCTGACTGTCAATCAACTCTGTGCCCCGCCTCTTTTCTCTTGCAGACTACGGCAGTGCAGGTGAGAGGTCCCGGAGGGCGAAAAAAAGGAACATCGGTAGATACACTTAATCACAACAATAACCCTCTCGCAGCTTATGTAGCAAGTCCAATGAATACACGTACCCGAGGCTTATCCGACCCTTTCCTAGGCACTGCTTCCATCTCTGCAATCCCTCACTATTCCTCCAAAATGTGACCGAAATGGCCTGCAAATTTAAATAATTGGTGTTTAAAAACTCTCTCTGAAATCCAAAAAGTGTTAAAGCAGGCCTGTGTCACTTGCATGTATTTATTTCCTGACGAGAATCCCTTTCAGTTTGCTGTCCCCCATTTGCTTTTCGAACCCCGCCCCCTCGCCTATCCCTTACCCTGTTGTACCCCGTTTTTTGAGAATAATTTGATCTTTTCCGAACTTGTTCTCTCTCCTGACTGGTGCTCCCTCCCTGTCCGTCACACAGACAAGGCGGGCTTTGGGAATAACTTTGCGACGGGGGACAACAAGTCCGTGGCGCAGAACATGGAGGCGGTGGTGGTGGGCTGCATGTTCAAGTCCCTGATCACGCGCTGTGCCTCCACCACGCATGAGCTGCACAGCCCCGAGAACCTGGTGGGTCTACACATGCTTTAACATCTACACATCTACGCTTGTATAATAAGACCAGAGAGGGCACAACTCTGATTCCCACAATTTCTTTTTTATGAACTCGAACTGTTCACCTGTAGCTTTCACAATGGCCAGATTGGGTAGGGATTCATGTTTTTATTTTCACACCAGATCTGTCCCAGCAGATCTATTTCATCCCTCCTGACCGCCAGAGGGCGCTGCTGAAAGCACTGAATGTTCCCTTCACACATGCGCAGTTCAAGTAGTAATACCAAATGAGTCACACCTGTGACCCAGGATGACGCCCCGGAGGTGATATAGTCCCCGTCATCCCTGACTCTGTTCCTACAGAATCTTCTCGTGTGCAGTTTGATCTGCGTAGCATTAGCCATAGCTAAAGAACTATTGTTCTCTGTTGCTGGAAGCCCTTTCATTGGTTGGAACAGCGGCTTTTTGCCCTCCGAGGGCTGCGACAGGCTACATTTTGCTGGAGGATTGAAGGTACCGGTTTTCTATTCTTAATTAAGCCTTTGCTCTGTGACGGTAGCGTTCGTGCCCCCTCTCCTAACAACTGGCATTTGAGTTGTTAATCTAGTCTCATTGTGCTATCGCTAACATTGTTAGCAGTTTTTTGGTTTGCGTTCTTCTTTCGGTGAAGGCTGCATTTTTCTCTCAAGTCAATAACTCAGTGTTTATCGCTAATGTTATTAGCCGTTTTAGTTTTAGATTTTGTTCTTTCTTCCTGCACCTTCTCCTGTAATATTACCGTGCCTATTGCTGATGCTGCCGGTTATTTTGGTTTTCTGGCCCTAATTGGTGAAGGCAGTGTTTACGCCCCCTCTGCCAGTTTTGGCTTTTGCAAACTTGATACTGCTTGTCATAATTAGCAGGCATTCTCATTGTGCCACTATACCTTGGTCAGTGAAGGCTGTGTTCCAGCCCCCTCTCCTGCCTTGGTGCTCTGTTTATCAGCTGTCTGGTTCTCTCCATTCATACTGGTTGTGCTCGACTGATCGCCCCAGATTATAGACTGCTCTGATTGTTGTGTGGCCTATGGATCCACACTGCAGGTTGACGATGGCCACGACCTTTGCCCGGCGTGCCTCGGCCCTGACCACATGAGGGAGGCTTGTCGGATAATCCGTGCATAAACTGCAGTGACATGCCACATGCTGTCAGGGTGGCAAGGCTGGCACAGCTAAGCCCCGCAGGCCGTGAAGATCTCCCACCGTCAGGGCAGGTACCGTTGCCCCCTTCCTGATTCAACAATTTCAAGAGCTCCACCTATAAAGAAGTCCCGATCTGATCGATGTCTTGCATCTAAAGTGGAGCAGTTGTCAGCAGAACTGGAAGCGATGAAGTCCTTATTGCAATCCTCAATCCTCAGCACTTCCAACTCTGGGTGTGGCCATTGGTGGGCCCGAGCTGCAGCTGATTGATGTCACCGATTCTGACACTTCTGAATGCCAGAGCGGCCTCCACTCGTCAGCAATATCGGAACAGGTGCAGGTTGTTTTCTCACTGGTGCTCTGCCCGCGGTGAGAATCCTTTGTCTTGTTCAGTGCCTGTTATCCTGTTCCTTCAGTCTCTCCTGGACAATGGACGGTCTCCCTCCACTGTTAAGGTGTATGTTGCTGCTATATCCTGTCATCATGGTTTCATTGGAACCTGTAGAGTTGGGGGCCATAACTTGATTTCTTGTTTTCTACGGGGTGCCCGCAGGTTGCGCCCACCAACTATACCACGAGCTCCAGTGTGGGACTGTGTCACTGGTCCTGGAGTCTCTGTGCGGCCCTCCATTTGAGCCTCTGGTACAAGTGGACCTCAAGTGGCTTTCGTGTAAGACGGCATTTTTATTGGCTAGTGTCAGCGAACCGGGTCAGTGAGTTGCATGCCCTTTCTGTTAGTCCTTCCTGTCTCCTGTGGAGTCCAGATGGTTCTGGTGTTACCCTGTGGCCGAACACCGCATTTGTACCGAAGGTGTTGTCACGTTCTCACTGTAATGAGCCTTTGAGTCTGGCTCAGTTTGATCCCCTGCTTGGAGAGGGCAGAGACAGGCTGCAGTTGGAAGCTTATATTGCAGCCACAGCAGGTATGAGGCGTTCAGACCAGCTGTTCCTGTGTTATGGTGGTGCTACGAAGGGCTGTCCTCTTTCCAGATAGCGCCTTTCACACTGGGTTGTTGATATTATTCACCAGGCCTACAGGGTTGTGGGCCGCAACTCTCCGTCTGATGTGAGGGCCCATTCCACTCGGGGCATCTCCACTTCATGGGCAGCGATGAGAAGGGTCCCTTTGGAGACTCTATGTGCATCTTGGGCTTCACCAAGCACATTTGCCAGATTCTACAATGTCAATGAGGTCTCTCCTCACCCTCTTTCCGTGGTTCTTCAAGAATATTGGGGCTCTTCTCAGTGAGGAATGTGCTCAGGATTCTTCATGACATAGCTCGTATTAGTCATTCAGTGCGTTCAGCACCGCACTCTGGCGGTCAGGAGGGATGAAATAGAACGAAAGTTACATATGTAACTACGGTTCTATGAATCCCGGATGACCACCAGAGATACTCTGTCACTCAGGATCCTTGCGGTTCTGCAAGAAGATTCTGTAGGAACAGAGTCAGGGATGATGGGGACTATATCACCTCCGGGGCGTCATCCTGGGTCACAGGTGTGACTCATTTGGTATTACTACTCCAACTGCGCATGTGTGAAGGGAACATTCAGTGCTTTCAGCACCGCCCTCTGGTGGTCAGGAGGGATGAAATAGAACCGTAGTTACATACGTAACTTTCGATTTATCTGATGGAATAAATAAGGTAATTTAATTAAAAGGAATGTACAAGGTAAGTTAAACTAAACAAAGGGGATGTAACATATTTAAAACAAATATTTCCATGGTTTAACCAAAAAGGTAACAAAGGCCCAAGAACTAAGCAAACTAAACATACAACAAAGAACTAAACAACAACTACAAACTATTATCATCTGTTTTCAAGGACTTATTTTTAGAATTTAGCATATTTGAATTTATTATCAGACTTATTATAAACTGATTTTAAGTCTGTTTATCTAGAATTTAGCAGAATTTAAAGCATTTTATCTAAAATGTGGCATCTTAGAACTTATTATCAGGCCATGAACATGAATCCTGAACTGGTTTTAAGTCTGTTTATCTAAAATTTTACAGAATTTAAAATATTTTTTTCTAGACTTTGGCATATTTGAACTTATTATTGGGCCATTCATACTTATCATAAACTAGCAGAATTTAAAGCATTTTATCTAGAATGTGGCATCTGAGAGCTTCTTCTCAGGCCATGAACAGTAATGAAACTGGTTTTAAGTATGTTTATATAACATTTTACATATTTTAAAGCATTTTATTGAGAATTTGGCATCTTTGAACTTCTCAGGCCATGAACACTAACCCTTTACAAAATTTAAAGCATTTTATTGAGAATTTGGCATTTGAGAACTTATTATCAGGCCATGAACACTAATGCTGAACTTGTTTTAAGTCTGTTTATCTAAAATTTACCAGAATTTAAAGCCTTTTATGTAGAATTCAGCATCTTTCAACTTATTATGAGGCCATGAACATGAATCATGAACTGTTTTTATGTATTTTTTTATCTAGAATTTAGCAGAGTTTAAAGCATTTATCTAGAATTTGGCATCAGCCCATGAACACTGATCACAAACTGGTTTTAAGTCTAAAATTTTACAAAATTTAAAACATTTTATTTATCTAAAACTTAGCATCCATAAAGTGATTTCCAGCTCATGAACACTCACATCGACACTTCATTCTCATCTAGAGGTCATTTATTTGAAGAGAACTCGTCCAGTAAAATGATCTTTCGTCGTTTTCTGATTGATTTACGTGTTTATATCTTACATTTTAAAGTTTATATTAAAAAAAGTAAAAATACCATTCGTGCTTGAGCCTTTTTTCTGGTGATCTTAGACCTTATCTGCAAATCTGACGTGTCCTGGGGCTCCTGTGGAGAAATCCAGAGGGGCCCCGAGGAGTTCAGAAACAAAACATTGGCAGGAGCTCAGACTGGGGAGGAGCGGCTTCAGTTTGGCCCCGAATCAGAGGCCACCCACACACAAGCTGGAGCGAGGGATTACTCACTCTCCTCTTTCTCTCCTTCCCTCTTCTCCCTGTGTCCTTCTCTTTTGCTCCCTCCTCTCATCCTTTTTCTCCTCTCATCGCTCTCTCTTTCTCCTGTGTTCCATCTCCTTCCTCTTCTTCTCCTTCCTATATCCCTTCATTTTTCCTCCCCTCCTTCTCTTCTCTCCCCCTTCAATCCTTCTCTCCTCCTTTTCTTCTCCCTCCTTCATCATGTCCTCTTCTCCTCCTCTCGCCCCACTCCTCCTTTCTCTCGTGTCCCTGCTTCTCTCTCCCTGTCCTCCTCTCCCTTCTTTCTTTTCCTCCCCTCTTCTCTCTACCCTCTCCTGTCCTCCTCCTCTTCTTCTCTCCTCCCCTTTCTTTCCTCCCCTCTCCTCTTCTCTCCTCCTCTTTTTTCCCTCCCCTTTCCTCTCTACCTTCTCCTCTTCTCTCCTCTTTCTTTTCCCCCTTCCTCTCTACCTTCTCCTCTCCCTCTCCTCTTTTTTCTTTCATTCTCTTTCTTCTCTACCTTCTCCCCTCTCCTCCTCCTCTCCTCCTTTTTCTTTCCTCCCCTTTCCTCTCCTCCTCTTTCCCCTCTCTACCCTCTCCTCCACCTCTTCTCTCCTCCTCTTTCTTTTCCTCCCCTTTCCACCTTCTCCTCTCTCTCTCCTCCACTTCTCTCCTCCTTTTTCTTTCCTCTTCCTCTCCCTCTCCTCCTCTTTCTCCTCTCCCTCTCCTCCTATCTTTCCTCTCCCCCTCCTCTTCTCTCCTCCTCTCCTTTCCTCCCCTTTCCTCTACCCTCTTCTGTCCCCTTCTTCTTGTTCTCTCCTCCTCTTTCGTTCCTCCTCTCTCTCTCCTCCTCTCCTCCTCCCCTCTCTACCTTCTTCTCTTCCCTTCCTCCTCCTCTTGCTTTCCTCCCCTTTCCTCTCCCTCTCCTCCTTTCTCTCTACTCCTTCTTCTCCCACCTTCCTCTTATCTCCCCCTCCATTCTATCCCCTCCACTCAACCCTCTCCTCGTTTCGCTTATCCTTTCTTTTCTCTCCCCTCTCCTCTCTGCTCGACCACCTCCTCTACCCTCCTCTCTCTTCCTTCTCCTTTTCCTCCTTGTCCTCTTCTACTGTCTTGGTCCACCTCCCCTCTCCCCCTTCCTCTCCTCCTCCTCCTCTCCACCTCCTCGCCTCTTCTCTCTTCTTCTCTCTCCACCTCCTCTTCTCTCCTCTTCTCTCCTCTTCTCTCCTCCTCTCTCTTCCTCTCTCTCCACCTCCTTGCCTCTTCTCCTCTCTCTCCACCTCCTCGCTTCTCTCCTCCTCTCTCCCCACCTCCTCGCCTCTTCTCCTCTCCACCTCCTCCTCTTCTCTCCTCCTTATCTCCTCTTCTCTACCCCTCTCTCTCCTCTCCTCTCCTCTTCTCTCCCCCTCTTTCCTCCTTTCCTCTCCTCTCTCTCCACCTCCTCTTCTCTCCTCCTCTCCCCCTCTCCTCTCCTCTTCTCTCCCCCTCTCTTTCCTCCTTTCCTCTCCTCCTCTCTCTCCACCTCCTCATCTCCCCTCCTCTCCTCCTCCTCTCCCCCTCTCCTCTCCCCCTCTCATCCTCTTCTCCTCCTCTCCTCTTCTCTCCCACTCTCTTTCCTTCTTTCCCTTCCTCCTCTCCTCCTCTCCCTCTCCTCCCTTCTCTCCCCCTCTCCTCCTCTCCTCTCCTCCTCCTCCCCTCCTCCTCTGCCCCTCTCCTCCTCTCCTCCCCTCCTCTCTCCTCCTCTCCTCCCTTCCTCCTCCTCTCCTCCTCCTCCCCTCCTCCTCTCCTCCCCTCCTCTCCTCCTCTCCTCTCTCTCCTCTCCCCTCTCATCCTCCTCTCTCCTCCCTCTCCTCTTCTCTCCCACTCTTTCCTCCTTTTCTCTCTCTCCACCTCCTCTTCTCTCCTCCTCTCCTCCTCCTCTCCCCCTCTCCTCTCCCCCTCTCATCCTCCTCTCCTCTTCTCTCCCACTCTCTTTCCTCCTTTCCTCTCCTCTCTCTCCACCTCCTCTTCTCTCCTCCTCTCTCCTCTTCTCTCCTCCTCCTCTCTCTCCACCTCCTCTTCTCTCCTCTTCTCTCCTCCTCCTCCTCTCTCCCCACCTCCTCGCCTCTTCTCCTCTCCACCTCCTCCTCTTCTCTCCTCCTTATCTCCTCTTCTCTACCCCTCTCTCTCCTCTCCTCTCCTCTTCTCTCCCCCTCTTTCCTCCTTTCCTCTCCTCTCTCTCCACCTCCTCTTCTCTCCTCCTCTTCCCCTCTCCTCTCCTCTTCTCTCCCCCTCTTTCCTCCTTTCCTCTCCTCCTCTCTCTCCACCTCCTCATCTCCCCTCCTCTCCTCCTCCTCTCCCCCTCTCCTCTCCCCCTCTCATCCTCTTCTCCTCCTCTCCTCTTCTCTCCCACTCTCTTTCCTCCTTTCCCTTCCTCCTCTCCCTCCTCTCCCTCTCCTCCCTTCTCTCCCCCTCTCCTCCTCTCCTCTCCTCCTCCTCCCCTCCTCCTCTGCCCCTCTCCTCCCCTCCTCTCTCCTCCTCTCCTCCCTTCCTCCTCCTCTCCTCCTCCTCCTCTCCTCCTCTCCTCTCCCCCTCTCATCCTCCTCTCCTCCTCTCCTCTTCTCTCCCACTCTTTCCTCCTTTCCTCTCTCTCCACCTCTTCTTCTCCCCTCCTCTCCTCCTCCTCTCCCCCTCTCCTCTCCCCCTCTCATCCTCCTCTCCTCTTCTCTCCCACTCTCTTTCCTCCTTTCCTCTCCTCTCTCTCCACCTCCTCTTCTCTCCTCCTCTCTCCTCTTCTCTCCTCCTCCTCCTCTCTCTCCACCTCCTCTTCTCTCCTCTTCTCTCCTCCTCCTCCTCTCTCTCCCCCTCCTCTTCTCTCCTCCACTCCTCTCCCCCTCTCCTCCCCTCCTCCTCTCCTCCTCTCCCTCTCCTCCCTTCTCTCCCTTCTCTCCCCCTCTCCTCCTCCCCTCCTCTCCCTCCTCTCCTCCTCTCCTCCTCTCCCTCTCCTCCCTCCTCTCCCCCTCTCCTCCTCTCCTCTCCTCCTCTCCCCCTCTCCTCTCCTCCGCCCAGGGCCTGTACTGTGACATCCGTCAGCTGGTGCAGTTCATAAAAGAGGCTCATGGGAACGTGTTTCGTCGGGTGGCTCTGAGCGCGCTCCTGGACAGCGCCGAGAAGGTCACGGCCACCAAGAAGCCCGACGACAACCCGGACAGCAAGTGCTCCGGGCCCAGGAGGTACTGCCGCTGTCCTCGGATCAGTACCAGAGTACTGCAAATGTGTACTCAAGTAAAAGTCCAGTTACAGGGATAAAAAGTTCAAGTACTGATGCCAAAATTGTACTGGAAGTGCTTATATTAGGTGCATTTTTGATCTGTTTTAATGTTTCCTCAGAAAAACTCACCTGGAGTTGGGTTTTGTTTCATTCACACATTTATTTATTTATTTGAAACAAGGACAGTGCACAGAAAACATTCAACTCAGAGAGAAAGGCCAGAATAAATACTTAAAAATACTAAAAATACTCAGCATTGTCATACATACCCTCTGAAATGTACCTTTCAGTATTAGTATCCTCTAAAATTCATATGTTTAACGCACTAATCCTGCATATTTAGGCTGAGTTCTTCTCTCAAACAGAAAATCCACCTTGTGATGTCATCGTGTGGTGATTCAGGAAGTGCTCCCCTGTGTTTTTAAACTCAGTACACCTTCACTATAAACATTTGAAGAGTTTTACGCCAAACTTTGAAGCTACAACTTTTCTTTTAGTCTTGTTAAAACTCCATTGTGCTTTTTCTGTGGCTTTTTCAACTGAGCAAACTGTCCAAAAATGCTTTAAAAAGGCCACAGTTTAAGGTTATTCTCATGGGGGTCAGGGGTCTCCAACCTGTAGCTCAGGAGTTACCAGTTGCTCTCCACCCGTCCAAGTAACTCGCCAAAGGATTTCTGAATTCTACCATTGTGCTGAATAACTAAAATGTTTGGGGAAGTGCTTGTAAAACTTACATCAATCCAGTTTTTCTCCTGCAGAAGAGAGCGGTAAGGATTAGAAATGGGAGTGGATCCTACAAACCCTTTATTTATACAGTTAAACTTATTGAAATGTAATGAATTAGTAGAATTTAATATTCTGAAAAGCCTTACCAACCAACCTGCAAACAGATTTATAAAAAGACTTAAGCATTTATAATTTAAACTGAGGTTTTTAAAATACCCAGATTCAGAACAGTGACAGTGGAAAGGTGACGGTGAAATCAAGAACTCTAAATCTATGAATGTATTTTAAACAGTGTCAAATATTGTGTGCTGAAAATGTAGGAGACGGCAGAGCCGTCGCTTCTGTTACGTTATATTCTGTGTTCTGTAATGAAACAGAAAAATGGCTGTTACGGCTTTTATGATTTGAATAGAAATGTGACATTGTGAACAGGGGCAGACACAATAAGTTTATACTTCTTTCTGCTGCTTTTCATTCATAATATTTCATTTGAATGTTCGGCTGGTATAATTGTTTTTAAACTCATGAAATAAATATTGAAAATAAAAAAAAATAAATGTGGTTAATGTTATGCCGATTACTACTGTACATGTGTCGTTTTGAAGCCCAACTTTAAGCACGAATACATGGACAAAGGTTTGTTTTAGTGAACTGTCCCCAAAGGCTCATCCTCTTTCTAAAAACCGTCTCAGTTTCTTGCGGCTGTGAAAATGAGCAACTCTCTGGCATTTTTGTTTTGGAGGAAAAAGGTTGGAGACCCCTGTTCTAGTGTACTGTAGAGTAAAGCAGTTCAAGTGAGGCTAAAAATAACGGTTCAGCTTAAAACGACCTCTAAATGACATCACAAGGTGGAGCAGAGCATTTTCAGCTTTGTATGTGTAGACAGACTCAGAATAAAGAGTTACTCAAACGTATAAATGAAAGAAAACACAACTCCAGGACTGTTTTTAAGGAGGTAGCTGCATTATTATGACACGATGGTATTAAACACATGGACGGACCGATAGTTCAGTAGTGAAAAGTGTGTATGTCCAATGAAAAGAACTTCACGGGTCATTGGTTTCCTGCAGCGAGGAGCAGATTCCCGGCGCTCTCCTGGGCAGGAAGGACTTTTGGAGGAAAATGTTCAAGTCTCAGAGCGCGGCCAGCGACACCAGCAGCCAATCAGAGCAGGACACGTCTGAGTGCACCACCGCCCACTCCGGCAACACCACCGAGCGCCGCTCCAGGTCCCGCTCCAGGAGGATCTCCCTGCGCAAGAAGCTCAAACTGCCCATCGGTAACCTAGCAACAAGCAACAACACAGTACACATACTCGGCTTTATTTCTTAATGAGAATGATACTTTCTGATTTACTTATGTCTATTTATTTACTAATTATTTACTTACTTATTGCAAAAGAAAACTGAATTCTGTCATCTGGACAAACATTTTTCAAGAGTGAACATTTATAGCCGATCCAAATAACTTCTTGAGTTCAGATATGTCATTGTCTTATATCTGTCTGAAGGGAGGAGTGAACCACACTGACACTAACACACCCTAGTTGTCTACAGTAAGGAGGAGTCAGGTGCATTGAAGGACCCTAAGGTGTGAACTGTCACCTGTGTAGTTGGGCAGGTCTATGGACTTGAAGGAACTGCAGCCTGAACTCTTAGAGTTTTATCTAAAGTGCTACGATCAGCTGAACAGGGGTTTTCAGTGCCTTAGCTCACAGACAGAGGACACATCCACATTTTTCATCCTCAGTATATGAACAGGCCTCATGTGAAAGCTCACAACCTCCAGATGATTTCACTCAGAGGCTGCACTAGCACTGATTCATGGCTTTTAGGTTTAAACTGGATTTCAGTATTGATACAACTTAAATGAGAGACTTCTACTTTCTCATCGAATAATCTTGAGAACCACCAAAAGAACACCGAATTCTAACATAAATGGGACATAATATCCACTGTTTTTTTTCTTTATTTTATTTTATTTATTAAGAATAAATGAGCATTAGAATTGCTGTCACTAAAAGCTAGATTTGATTTGATCATGTTTAGAATCAGAAAGGTTTTATTGCCATATGAGTGAACAGGGTCACGACATTAGGAAATTACTGCGGTTCTTGGAGCGAAATGTAGACAAACACTAAACATGCAACAAATAAAAGAGAATAAAATAAAGTAGAAAACAATAAACTATAATATAACACAAAATGTACAAACTTACAAGAATATAAGAGTATAACAGTGCAGATAATGATCAGTGCAAACAGACAGGTGCAAAAACACAGCACAGGGTCATGTGACTGACACAGTGGGGGTTCATATGTGTTAGTCTCAGTGTCGTCAGCCTCTCCCTTCAGACAGATACTTAAGGCAGAACCCTGTCAGAACTGAACAAGCGACGTGGATGAGCAGTAAAACATATTCACTCTTTAAAAAATCGGTCCATATGACAGAATGACATGGGCCGTACATATCTGATTCCAACTGATGACAGATTAAACATCTGCCTGTGTGCTTCATCAGCCGACTCTTGTTTATTTTCACATATAGTGACGTAATGTAAAAAGTCCACAAGCCATGACTGAATCATTATCCACCATGTGAACAAAGAACCAGCAAAATCACACCAAAAACATGTACAGATTTAATAAATAAAGAAATAATAAATAAACACAACCAAAATCCAGGCCCTCCAAAAAAGTAAAAAAACACATTTTTGTGCATTTTTTACTTTCAGTATAGTGTAGTTTAGTTTTGAACGATACTTTTCCTTGTGGATTTTTGTTGACTTTTTTGGAGTGCCTGGATTTTGGTTGTGTTTAAAGGGTTTGCCCCTGTTTTCCAAGAGCGCCCTCTACCTGTTTTCACTCAGTGGAACACCTGTAGCAAACATCCACATTCTTGCTTTTTCAATAAAATCTATTATTTGTTTTTATCAAGTGTTTCAGATTCAACAGACAGATAAATATGTTCTGTGTAAATTGAGTTCACTGGTTTATTTGCTCATCCTGAAGTCTGTTTGAGACGACCACCTTTGTTGATTGTGTTTTTAACAGTTTCTTCAGACTAAGCTGCACTTGTTTTCAAACCTGTTGGTGTGTTCTGTCCTCCACCAGCGTACCGTGGAAACGCCCGCCTCCCACTCACATTCTCTGTCATACGTACGGACCATATCACATCTGTGTCCTCGGTGTCATGTCTCAGTGGATTCTCCCCTTTAATGTCGTCCACTAACACTGTCCACGCCTGCCCCTCCTCCACTCCTGCTGCTAACCACGTGTCTGTCTGCGTCGCACTGCTAAACCTTGTCTTTCTTCCATGTGGTTGGCCTAATGTCCCAGTGAGATGCTTTACTGTGCATGTGTGTCCTGGACACGCTGTGTTCGAGTATCTTCTAATAGCCCGTAAACCTCCTCAGGTAACTGGCTGAAGCGCTCCTCGCTCTCGGGCCTGACCGATGGGGTGGAGGACCTGCTGGACATCAGCTCGGTGGACCGCCTCTCCTTCATACGCCAGAGTTCAAAGGTCAGACACACTAAACAGACATTATAACGTAGATATAGGCATGGATCTCCAGTACACATGATCTGATGTGAGCGTAACGAGCACAAGAATGCAGAATTTCCAGTGTTGAATTTGACTGTTGAAAGGGGTTGAAAATATTTATGCTGAATATTTTAGGTAAATTTTTTTTTTATTTTGAATTGTGAAACACATTAAAAATGTAAATGACAAATGTGAATTCTGTTTGTGGACTGCAGGAAGAATAGTCACTGCTGTGGTAATAACTAATGGGGATCCAAAATAAAGAATGAATAAAGAATATTCTGAAGATTTGTGAGAATACAACAGGGTCAATCTAATTACAGACGGCAGCTTTAAAAATTCAGCATCTGAAACTGAGGAAGAAAAGATTGGGCCTCATTCATGAAACTTTCTTACAAACAAATTTGTGCTTAAGGCCTTTTTATTAACGTTTTTGGCATTTTTGGCACTCCCCTCTTCTCTCCTCTTCTCTCCTCCTCTTCTCCCACTCCTCATTCACAAAACCTTTTCTTTTTCTTTAACTGAAAATGTTCCTCTGGAAAAACAAACCGTATGAACAGCCAGGAGCACTTGTGAAAAATACCAAAATTCTACTGTATTAGAATATTACAATGATCATGCAAGTAAAAATTCTAAATCCTCCATGTTTGTAAGTGATATATTTTCTTAAATTATTTCCTATAAACATATTCCTCTGTGATCCAATAACAGGCCACATCTATAAAACGCCTCAGAACTATTGGGTCTCAGACTTTCTCCAGGCTGCAGTGAGCCTCAGTGTGTCCAGCTCCACATGAGCCTCACAGCCTGAGCCTGGTAACTGCTGGACTCAACCACTGTCACTTCAGAAGGAATTTGGATATGTAAGAACTAGTGCTGTCAAAAATATTGCACTATTAACGCATTAACTCAAAACAATTTTAACGGCGTTAATTTTTTTATCGCAAGATTAATGCTCTTTGTGACCCAGTGCACTAGTTTTGCTGTGGCCACTGCTGTGACGTTAGAAAAACTACAAGATCTGGCTGCAAACAGGAAAGAAAACATTTGTACCAAACCAAAGTCCCGGTTGGAGGAGATGGGCCAAAGCACGGCACACCTGTGTGCACCGATGCCCGAAAACATCCAGCGAATCCAGACAGACCAACTGCAGATCACTGCACGTCCCTCAGTCCTGAGAACCACCTCAGGTCACATTATTTCACCTGTTATGTGACTGTCCTGAAGACAGAAGAGGCACTTCACTCACACTGATGCAGAGCACAAAGTGTCTCACTCCGTTTGGACAAAGACTGTCCACTTTTCTATGTGAATAAGAGTATTAAAGAGTAAAATGATGATTCAAGGGACAAAAAATGTGTGATTAATTTGTGATTAATCGCGAGTTAACTATGACATTCATGAGATTAATCACGATTAAATATTTTAATACTGACTGACAGCACTAATAAGAACACTGTGAATCTGGTGCAGTTTCCTCAGCATCTTCTTAAAGTGGAAGTTACAAACTTTAAAAAAAAAACATATTTATGAATGAGGCCCAATGTGAGTTTCAAAGAGAAAAATAAACAGCTGCATTCAAATTCAAAATATCCTGAAACCAGTGATGTTCCATATGTGGCTTGTGTCCCTCAGGTGAAGTTCACCAGTGCGGTGAAGCTGACAGAAGGGGGCGCCGCGGGCCCAGACTACGGCCACGAGGAGGAGGAGAATTTCTTCAAGCGCCTGGGTAAATGGCGTTCTGGCAGGAGGAATCCATCCAAGCTTCACCACACAGAGGAGAAAGATGGTAGACCCGGCCCTCCCTCCATGCCCCATCCTCCCCCATGTGCAGTGATCTGTGCTCTGCTCCTGTGCCTCCTGCAGCTCCAGTCTCATCCTCATTTTCAACACATCGATACCTTCCACACACGCCAGTAGTGAGGAGAAGGCGTCGCACTAGGCTGTAGATACTGTAGATACTGTGATGCACTTGGAGGTAGTCCGATAGTGAAGTCCTGTCTCTGTGATCTGTTTTATTCGTTTGAATCAGCCACTCTTATGTTCTTCTCAAACTCTACATGATCAGGACCCTTTTGTTTGGTTCTGAGTGACTCACAGTCTGGTGTCGCCCCTTATTAATCCAGGTTTGGTCTAAGGCAGCAAAAGGTTTCAAAGGTTTCAAAGGTTCCAAAGACCGTCACCGCTGTTTTTAAATTGGAGACATTTCTACTGTTGTGAAGTCATTTTCAATCTTAATTTATCAGTTTATACTCAATTTCAGTTCTATTTTTTACACAATTTTAAATTATAATCTTACAATAGACACACATTTATATGTATATGTAAAAACATGCATTTGACATATATATGGACGCCAATATGTGGACACCCAAAGCAGCTGGTGGTCTTGTATCATACGGGGTCCATCACCACAGCTTGAATAATTTAATGGCCTGACAGATTATTTGAGTGATTCAGATTTTGGTTAATGTACAACAACAACAGACAAGACAATAAATTAATACTAATAATGGTAATGGTAATGATAATAAATGCAAAAAAAAAAAAAAAAATTAAATTAAAAAAATTAAAATTAATATAAAATGAAAAATAAATTCTGTGTTTATTTTCTTTTAGATTAATTAGATTATATTATTGTTTGGTTATTTTATTTTATATTTAATTAGTACATTCAATTCTTTTCTATTTATTTCTATATGGGTTTGGTACTACCCGGAGTCTTTCCCTAAGAAAGGAGTTATTCCTAATTTTGCTATTATTATTATTATTATTTCTTAACCTGCTACTCTCAGGAAATTAGAATGGCGCAAAACTAACTTTCAGGTGACATTCAAAGTGTTTAAAATATAAAAATATTGACTTACTACACTGAATAACAGGCATTTATCTGTGCCATCTTCCTTCAGGCTTGAAAGAAAAGATGCTCAAGCGCAGGGCAGTTTTACGCTAAAACTCCCTTTTCCAGGCAGGACTTTTGTAGTTTATTGTAGAAAAATTCCCAGTGTTTCAGACCAGTACCTCTAATCTAAAATGGCTTCTGGATGGGAGTTGAAATGTCTCGCTTTCAAAAACAGCGTCCAGATTTGTTCCTCTGAAACCTCCTCTACCTTTAACAGTCATATTCTTTTAGTTCTGTTATTCAGGAACCAAGTCATTCTATTTCTTTCTTTTCTTTGCCGTTTTGATCCCTGTTTATTATCTTGTTCTGCCCACAAAACCTTATTTCAGCACCTTTGTCTTCCAAATCCATCCACTGAATTCTAAGCTGTGATGTGACGATGAGTTGAAAATCCTGTGTTCTTCCTGCCCTGTGTCAGGCCGTGCACGCTCCCAGTCCATCTCGAGACCATCTTTCTGCTGTGAAGCGTTTTGGTGGTGGTACTGTACTACTGTGTGTGCAGCATGCCTCAGTGTGTATCTGTGCTGGGGTCAGGGGACGACTGACCTCCACTGACCTCCACTGACCTCCACTGACCTCCACTGACCTCCACTGACCTCCACTGACCTCTGGGGTTCAAATGAGCAGATGTGTAATTCAGCTTTCCTCTGTGCAGCCATCATTACACTCGACATTTTCTCATCGCTCTTTGAAAGAGAATTTTCTGGAGCATCTACAGTACTGGGCGAAAAGCAGTGTGTTTTACAATACACTAAATCTGAATTCTTGTCGACCTGCGCTAAGACACTAAGGGCTCTATATTCTAATAAACACATTTTCTGAACCTTTAGTTATAATTTCCTCATGAACAACATGGATGTTGAGTAATTGTGCATATTTAGCCAGAAATACTACGTCCAACAACCTTCACAAATTGTTTCTGGAACTAACCAGCTTCAGTACCACAGCCACTGCTGGAGTTTGGGGTTCACTGCTTCCCTCCACAGTGCGCCCGCTGGTGTCCTTGCTCCCTTTGCGGGCAAGTTTGATTAATGAATTTTCAAACCTACATTGTCCACAGTATTAGATTCTGACAAATGCATAATTATATCATATTTGGATTTTAATTGCTTAATTGCAATGAAAACAGAGGATGGCTGCTATAGGTTGAAATTTGTATATATTATCATGCATATGTCTTCTGAATAGAGAAAGGTCTTCAAAAAATCCTTCAAATTAGGGAGGAATTGTTTGTTAAAACCCATGAATACCTTGTACAGATGCTTTAAAGCAGCGGGCCCCAACCCCCGGCCCATAGACCAGTACTGATCCATGGATTGTTTGGTACCAGACCACAAAGAAAGAATAACTTACATTATTTCAGAACAATGTTTTATTTTGATAAATAACCAAATTCTTTCTGTTCTATCCGTCTGTGATTCACTCTTGACTCACTCTTGAGTCTGGGTCACGTGATACACTAATGCTAATATTAAGCCGACAAGCTACAAAATGAGTTAAAAAAAACAGATCTTTGGAAACGTTTATTATATTTACCAAATCCCACAGTTTTTGTGTTGGTCGTATCATTTTATTTTGTTGTATTTATCTGGCACACATTAAAAGCCAGTCTATGAAAATATTGTCTGACATTAAACTAGTCCATGGTCCTAAAAATGTTGGGGAGCTCCGCTTTAAAGCTTTAAAGATGCACTCTGCTTGTGTAAACAGTGATTGTTGTGTGGACTGGAATGTTCCACAGTATTACTCATATTTAACTGATCCATCCCTGTGGAAAAAGGCTGTTGACACCACTACATATTTTGAAACCAAAAAGGCTGTTTTTGAATCAATGCAAGATAGGCTAAGCTTAATGCCATACTGTGGAACATTCCAGGTGGATCCTATACCAGAAAAGTCAGTAGTACACCTAATAATTTACCTATTTTTTCCATATAAAATAAAAGTGATTAAAATCCTTTCCCAATTTTCTATTCTGCCCAGTACTGTCTCTGCTCCTTTTATTTCTGACACTGAAAATGCGAGTGTAATCTCTGCTAGTCGAGTTTTGTTCATGTTCGCTTCATTTGTCAGTGGCTCTACTGTTGTAACTCTGTACGTAAACTCCAACATTTTGAACAAATTACACAAATCTTTTTCTCTCACTTGAATTCATAGAAGTTTCTCTTTGTTACCTTTCTTTCCTCTGTCTGTTCTCCTCCGTCCTTCTCTCCAGGACCTCACGGCTTCCAGGAGAGACTCGCTGCCAGTCAGGAGGCCATGAAGAACAAGAACGTGGTGAACCTGGGGGCCATCAGACAGGGCATGAAGAGGTTCCAGTTCCTCCTGAACTGCTGTGAACCCGGGACTATACCTGACGCTTCTATACTGGCTGCTGCTCTGGACTTGGTACGGTACTTATGGACGGGCCGATAAACAGTAACATCATGATAAAAATGGTAGACAATAACCATTTGTGAGACATTTTCTTTAATAGGGAGAATCCCCAACAAAGATAATCGCCATTTTGATCTATTTATGTGCTGAGAAAAGCGACTTATCCTTGATGTTTTCTTCTAGATCTTCATTGTTTTCACTCTTAACAAAGTACAATTCTATAACAGTAAATATCAAAGTTATTCATAGTATTAAAAGTATAATTAATCATATGCATAACATTTTTAAACTGTCAGCCACTTTCATAATTATCGTGATATAATCGTTAATCACAATTATTTGAATATAATGACAATTGTGACACCAAATTTGAATATTGTGTGTGCCTTGTGTAACAGAACTGCTGCCTTATATTGGCATTTATTTACCAACATTTTTCTAATCTTACAAGGGAGGATACAATATTCAATCTTAATGTTACGATTATTGGATCTTTGAGACACAAATTTACACATATTTATAATGTAGATTTGATTTTAATTGTTATTCTGTAACATCAGAGGTCCGCTGTCATTCCAAATCTGTCAAATCAAGAAGGAAACTCCTGAAACCACCAAATAGTCTGAAGTTAAATCAGGACTGTCGTCATTAGGACTGGGCACCATTGAGAAGTTACAGATTCAACACATACCTCAATACATAAGCCACAATACAATATGTTTTTCGATGCACTTTTGATTCAGTACTACTTGATAGGATATACACTATATTACCAAAAGTCTTCACTCACGCATCAAGTAATGGAAATTAGGTTCCTTCACTTCCACGGCCACAGGTGCATAAACTCCAGCCCCTCGGCCTCAGACTGTTTCTCCAAACATTAGTGACAGAATGTGTCACTCTCAGGAGTTCAGTGAATTCCAGGGTGGTGCTGTGACAGGATGAACCTGTGCAACAAGTCCAGTCCAGTGAAATCTCCTCGAACCTAAATGTTCCACATTTACTGTCCGTGGAATTAGAACAACGTGGAAGTGATGGGGAACAACAGCTACTCAGCCACGAAGTGATACACCAGATAGAGTGATGGTCCTGGGTCAACGGATGCTGAGGCGGATAGTGCGCAGAGGTCAGCAACTTTCTGCAGAGTCAACAGACCTCCAAACTTCATGTGTCCTTCAGGGCTCATGTGGCCTTTAGCTCCAGAGCAGTCGCAGAGAGCTTCATAGAATGGGTTTCCATGGCCAAGAAGCTGCATCCAAGCCGTACATCACCAAGTGCAATGCAAAGTGTTGGATGCAGTGATGTAAAGCGCCGCCACTGGACTGTAGAGCAGTCAAGACACCTTCTCTGGAGGGACCAATCACGCTTCTTTATCTGGAAATCTGATGGACGAGTCTGGGTTCGGTGGTTCCAGGGGAACCGTACTTGTCTGACTACAATGTGCCAAGTATAAAGTTTGGTGGAGGGGGATTATGGTGTGGGCTTGTTTTTCAGGAGCTGAGCTTAGTCTCTTAGTTATAGTGAAAGGAAGTCTGAATTCTTCAGCAGACCAGAGATTTTGGACAATTCCATGTCCCAACTTTGTGGGAACAGTTTAGAGATGGCCCCTAACTCTTCTATCTTTACTGTGGAGCAGTGCAGAAAGCAAGGTCCATAAACACCTGGAGGAGAGAGTTTGGTGTGGAAGAACTTGACTCCTACACAGAGTCCTGACCTCAACCTGACAGAACATCTTTGGGATGAATTAGAGCAGAGACTGAGAGCATCAGGCCTTCTCCTCCAACATCAGTGTGGGACCTCACTAATGTGCTTCTGGAAGAGTGCTCCAAAATTCCCATAAACACACTCCTAAACCTTGTGGGCAGCCTTCCCAGAACAGTTGAAGATGTTATAGCTGCAAAGGGTGGAGTGACGTCAAATTAAACTCTCTGGATTAAGTCCATATGTGAGTCAAGGGAGATGAGCGAATACTTTTGGCAGTAAAGTGTATTTCATATCAATTCGATGTGGTTCACTCAAAAGCAAAGGCTAAATCACTGCTGTGATATTAAAAGTGTTTATTAAATCACCAAGTTGGCACAAAGTTAATATGAAAAACGTCTATTTTACTCAAAACAGTGAATGTCTTGTGTTACATAAACATGTTTCCTTTCTCCAAAAAAGCAACACAATTATAGGTCTTTCACAAAATAAATTAGGAAAATATACCAAAAGGTTACTGCAGCCCATGATATCCATATAGAATTAAACAATACAATATATCGATAGTCGTCATAACAAACAATTCAGCAATGATTGAAAGTCCTTAAAATGGTTTATATTATATTATGACCAAACCAGTGAATAATACATTAAATATTTGCTATAATAAAGACCACATTTATGATCTTATGTTCTAAAATATTTAACATGAGTAAAATTCTTCTACAGGAAGCTCCGATCGTGGCCCGAGCGTCTCTCTTCCTCGAATGCGCCAGATTCGTCCACCGCTGTAACCGCGGCAACTGGCCCGAGTGGATGAAGGGGCACCACGTCAACATCACCAAGAAAGGGCTTTCCAGGGGGCGCTCTCCCATCGTGGGCAACAAGAGGAACCAGAAACTGCAGTGGAACGCCGCCAAGCACTTCTGCCAATGGGGAGACGTGAGTGACTCCAAAAAACAGATCAAGTATGAAAGCGAACAATGTATTGAATTTAATTTTGTGCATACAGGCGATCGGTACGAGACTAAGTGAGCTGTGCCACTCTGACAGCGAGAGTCCTGCTAATATCCTGGGATATATTTATGATGAAGAAACAAAGAGGAGGATGAGGAAGGAGGATGAAGAAGAGGACTATTTAGATGACAGTGAGTACTAATACTTCAAAATAATGCAATCTAAGCACAAGTACAATTAGGGTGACCAGATTTTCAAAATAAAAAACTGAGGCATCCTTGTTTTTTTGGTGGTTGGTAATAATAAAATTGGGAAACGAGCGCGTAATTAAGGAAAATAGTTGATGAGTCAGTATAGTCACGTTTTCTTTGTGTTTTGGTCATGTTTAAGCAGCTTTTTTGTATTTTACCAAAACAAATGACAGTTTATGCCTCTCAGATTGGTCAAAAATAGGGACACCAGGGACATTTCAAAGTTCAAAATCAGCTTTATTGTCAATTTATTCACATGTACTAGACATACAAAGTAATTGAAATGACTTTTTTCTCGGTCCTTTGTGTAGACAAGACAGGACAGACATTTACCTGCACAGACATAACAAATAACATAATCTTTAACCTCTACAGTAATAATAATATCTAGTGCTGTCAAACTATTAATTTTTAAAATCAGATTAATCACACTTTAGAATTTTGATTAATCACAGTTAATTGCAGCTAATTATTCTTTAAAAAAAAGACCAAAATATTTTTACAAAAATGAAATTTATTATTAAAAAGTTATATTATTGACATTTTTCTATCGCTGGTAGTTTTGTTGACAGCATTGTTTGTCCTGCACGGCTTGTTGTTGTTGGTACGAGTAGCGTCGTTGCTGCCGCTGAATCAAACCCGTGTTTTGCTTTAAGATGGTATTTTAAACTTGTGCTTCTGTGCAAACTACCTTAGTTTGATCTAAAGTTGTGTATGGACAGACCTGATCACTGACCTAATAACCTGCACCGCCTTTCAGGTCACCATCCGCACTTTCCATAGAGGAGCGTTCAAAATAAATTGTGAGATTAATCTGCATTAAAAAACCATTAGTGTGATTTTTTTTTTTTGTGATTAATTGTGTTAACGTTGACAGCCCTAAATAATAATAATAATAAGTACAGTAATAAGTAGTTATTTAGTTAGTTCTTGTATAAAACTGGGACAAATCCATGGTTTTGTATAAATCTGCTGGGACAGGGGACACGGGACTTCAAACTGGGACTATCCCGGGTAAATAGGGACGTCTTGTCACCGTACTCATGCATGACGTCTTCTGTGCCTGCAAATGTGAGGTCTTCTTAAAGGTGTTGTTAATGTGAAAAACAGAACTAGTTCATTTTAAATGGTTGAATGGTCCAAAGTTATTCCTCACTTTCCTAACAGTCATAGCATCCTATTTATTCACTGAGGAGTTTCTAAGTGCTTTTCACAACTCTCAGAGCAGACTTTTGCTAAAAACAACTAGCATGCTAACATCTCACACAGGCATTTCAATTTACTATGTATTACATGTCTGTACTGGGGCAAAATCTGACTTTATTACATGAAATATACGATACAGCTCCTGAAACTTGTTTTGAAAACAGGGACACACTCAGGTTGGGATGGTTGGTATAAATAAAACTGTAAAAAGAGCATGTAACATTGTGCATTCTTGTGTCAGTCATGATCTGAGGGACTTCTGACGCTGCATTTTTTGCTTTAGGGTGATTCGCAAACACGGTTTTCTGTATTTTGGCAAAACAAATGACAATTTATGCTTCTCTTTACTGTTGGCAGGGATCAGATTCTTCGAAAATTGTGATAGTTCTGGTTTAGACCTCATATAGTCCTAGTTTAGTCTTAATTTAGATCAGGGGTCTCAAAACTCAATTTATCTGGGGGCCGCTGGAGTCAGAGTCTGGGTGAGGGTGGGCTGCATAAGGGATTCCACAAAAAAAGTAAAAAAAAAAAAAAAAGTCCTCAAATGTCATTAACAGTTTTAATGATTTCTTCTGAACACGAAGTGTCCTGAACATGAATGGAACATTGAGTGAAAATCATGAACGGTTCTTCTGAACATGGTTCTCTTGCCTGCTCCTCCTGCCAGAGACTCACTAACCCTGGAGCTTCGACTGCTGCAATATTCTCTTCGGTTACTTTCTTGAAGAAATCTTGTTGCCTCATTAGACCTGCTTTAAGACTGGTGACCCTCTTGGCTCTCTCATCCCCCTGGTATTCTGCACATTCCTCAGCATGTTTAGTTGAATAATGGCGTTTAACGTTGTATTCTTTGTGCACTGCAACTTTCTCTGTGCAAATAAGACATGTGGAGATGCCCCTGTGCTCAACAAAGAAATACTGCGTCTCCCACTTTTCTTGAAACTGTCTGTGCTCGTCACCAACCTTTCTCTTCACTGCAGGTTTTGATGAAGACATGACTGGGGTATGACAAAATCTAACTGATTCTGCTTAGTGGCGCTCTTGTTTCATGTTTCAAACAAGTGTTTAGCTAATTGCGCACAGATTACGTCTTAACGCTTTGTGACGGAGCCTTAACCAGGAGAGCGCTCCGTGTGCTCTGCCGCTCTCGAGCCAGAGCGAGAGGCGCCGGTCGGGGAATGTCAGGGCAGCTACAGGTGCTCCGTCACACGCTTCTATCTGTAACAGCAGCGTAGACGATAAACAGCCCGGTAACAGTCACCGTTCTTTTTGCGCTCGATCATGACATTTGTGGTAGAAAGTACGATAGAAGGAAGCGCAAAGGCGACTGCTGTCTGACTGTTCATTTCACGCCGTGCTGTTGTTGCAAGTGTAAACTGCATGAAGCTGGTGTAGTTTAGCCCCGACCAGGGACGACGCGCGGGAGCTGCTGATTGGCCCTTCGGAGGTCCACTTTCTCCAGGGGCCACACTAATATTATTCTTTCATATTAAGGCGCGGGCCACAAAATATTGTACTGCGGGCCGCACTTGGCCCCCGGGCCGCGAGTCTGAGACCCCTGGTTTAGATCAAATTGGCCAAAAATAGTGACACCTGGGCCATTTCTTGTATAAAACTCAAACAAATCTGTGTTTTTTTCTAAATCTGCTGGGACAGGACTCAAAACTGGGACTGTCCTGGATAAACAGGGATGTCTGGTTACCCTAAATAACTCTGGTAATGAGTGTAGGTCATGTATTTGTGTTGTGATCCTAGTGTATCGCTGCTTGAAAAAATACATGATATATATAAATACGTGACCTGAATCTAATCTAAAATGTGTGACTTTGAAAAACTTTTAAAAATGTACAAAACATCCCAAGCATATTTAATTGATAGTATTTACATTTTTTCTCAAAGACACAGTGAACCCGACCAAATGCGGATGCCCCTTCGCTCTCAAAATGGCCGCCTGTCAGCTCCTGTTGGAAATCACGACCTTCCTGAGAGAGACCTTTCCCTGTTTGCCTCGTCCACGCACGGAGCCTCTCGTGGTCAGTACTTATCTCACTTAACACAAATACATCTCCTCGCCCACGCCCGCTCACCGTACTCTGCTTCTGTTCGTCCCGCAGGATCTGGACAGCTGTCGCCTGCGCTTGGACCCAGAGCTCGGGCGCCACCGCTATGAGAGGAAGATCAGCTTCGCCGGGATCCTGGACGACGAGGACGGACACGACTCGCTCAACAGCAGCAGCCACACGCTCAAGTCCGACACTGCCTGTGAAGACAAGAAGGTCCAGGAGGTGCAAGGTGAGCACATGCGAAGGATCAGGCCGAGGCTGATTCTAACATTAAAGTATGGTGACCAGATTTTCAAAATAAAAATAACAAACATCGCTGGTTTAGGTTGGTAATAATAAAATTGTGAAACAAGTGCATAATGAAGGAAAACTGTTCTGCACTCGGCACTAATGTGAGTCACATTTTCTTTGTGTTTTGGTCATTTTTAAGCAGATTTTCTGTATTTTAGCAAAACAAATGACAGTTTATGCCTTGCTTTACTGTTGGCAGGGATCAGATTGGTCAAAAATAAGGACATTTCTTGGATAAAACTGGGACAAATCACTGGTTTTGGATAAATCTGCTGGGACAGGGGACACGGGGCTCAAAACTGGGACTGTCCCAAGTCAATAGGGTAATGCTAGGGTAAAGCTTGTGTGGCATTTTAGTAGATGATGTCAAAATATGTTATTGCTTGTCCTGGAAAGTTCCACAAAACATTAAACTTTTTTTCTTTTTACCTGTGACTGCGGTAGATTCTCCATAGATCTGACCTGTAACTTGGCCTGGTAACTTGTCTGTATTGAGATAGACACATGTAATGCCATACTGTGAAACATTCCAAGTAAAGAAAAGAGAAATCAACATTACAATTTTAAAATCAGCATTTTATTTGAACATGGTGACTACATATCTCAGGACACAGAAATAATTAAGAGAGCTGTTACATTTACTATCCAACCTATGTCTGTCTATAGTGATAAAATACACAGGGAGCAGACAAGGATGACAGAGCGACGGAATGATGAAGACGTAGACAAAGAATAAACTGACTCAGAACAAAGGACAAAGACAGGACTATTGCTGTGTTCTGCTGTGCTTGGAACTCAGAGAAAACCGACCTCCACCTCGGAAAAGTGCAAAGGAACTCGGACTTCCCAAAACAAACTCAGGCTCGTTTAGAGCAGACTGAGTCTGATGGATGTCTGAAGCATAGACCGTATATATGAGTGGACTAAGCTATCCCGTTAGCCACGTGCCAAACAGGAAGTGCTCCAGGAGGCTCTTCTGGCTCCCTCTCTCCCTTTTTCCCCACTGACTTACATTGGGATCTGATCGCTCCTCTCTCTGTACCTGTTGCTGTGGCCTCGTCATTTTGGTCTTAAAATGTTCGTATGAACCCGCTCTACATGATCCTGAATTTTTTTTCGCTATTTTGTTTGTCAAAAAAACCCTGTTCATAACATAGGGCCTGGCTCCAGATTCGCTCCTGTAGCTGTGGCATCTCGAGCCTCATTTGAGCGATGCTAAACGCTGTGGGTGACGTCACGCTCACTTAGTCCACTTCTTTTATACTGTCTATGGTCTGAACACATAAGAGTCAAACTGCCATAACTGAGTCGCCAACAGCTAACGTTAGCTAACAGAATCTATTTATTAGCAGGAGCTAGCGTTGCAACATTGACTCCATAAACTAACAAAATAAACACTTTTTTGGGCATCCATATTTTCTGGACTGTTGCAATAGAAAACAGTTACATCAGATGTCGGGAGAACTGACTCGGATTTACCGACTTTCAGTAGAACGCAGCATAAGTAGTGGGGCTGATTGGGAAATGAGCCACAGGTGAACCACCCAGCAGGTGAACCACCCAGCAGGTGAACCACAGAGCAGGTGAACCACCCAGCAGGTGAACCACAGAGCAGGTGAACCACCCAGCAGGTGAACCACCCAGCAGGTGAACCACCCAGCAGGTGAACCACAGAGCAGGTGAACCACAGAGCATGTGAACCACAGAGCAGGTGAACCACCCAGCAGGTGAACCACCCAGCAGGTGAACCACCCAGCAGGTGAACCACCCAGCAGGTGAACCACAGAGCAGGTGAACCACAGAGCAGGTGAACCACCCAGCAGGTGAACCACCCAGCAGGTGAACCACAGAGCAGGTGAACCACCCAGCAGGTGAACCACCCAGCAGGTGAACCACAGAGCAGGTGAACCACAGAGCAGGTGAACCACAGAGCAGGTGAACCACCCAGCAGGTGAACCACCCAGCAGGTGAACCACAGAGCAGGTGAACCACCCAGCAGGTGAACCACCCAGCAGGTGAACCACCCAGCAGGTGAACCACAGAGCAGCTAAAGCTCAGACACACCCCAGAGAGGAGCAGATACAGAAGAAGCACATAACACCAAACCCTCATGCCAAGCCAGCAAATCCATGTGTAATAGTAAATTCTACCATAGAATAGGGTCCCCGGATGTCTCTATTTTCTCAGAACAGCCCCAGTTTTGAGCCCTGTGTCCCCTGTCCCAGCAGATTTATACAAAAGCAGTGATTTGTACCAGTTTTATACAAGAAATGTGAAAGTGAGACAAAGCCTTAGCACACTACTCCCAAACGTTTTGATCAGTGGATCTTCGTCAGGTCATGGTTCTCTCTGTGTGTCACACATATATAAACTCTGCACGCTGATTGGTTGGCCAGTCCAAAAGTGAGCCACAGAGGTGTCCACACAACACATAACACAATATACTGTACATCATATAACATAAGCCATGACCCAAGTCGATTAATCATATGTCATCATCGGGTAAGTAAATCACATTAGAAAACATTATTAAAAGTATTACATTTCATACTCCAGCGTTTTTAAGCAGCCTGTTAATATCCCGTCCTCTTCTTGGGAGCTCCCATTGTGTATATATGTTGTGTTGTGTTGTGTGGACATCTCCTAAGGTTCACTTTATATATGGGAGTGACACACAGAGAGAACCAGGACCACTGATCAAAACGTTCTTTATTAAAGGCAGTTTGGGAGTAAGTGTGCGGCTTTGTCTCACTTTCTATGTTCACTGTAGTAGCCTTGCCTGAGTGATGTGCGTATACCTACAGCTTTTATGTTATACAAGAAATGTCCCAGGTGTCCCTATTTTTGACCAATCTGATCCCTGCCAACAGTAAAGAGAGGCATAAACTGTCATCTGTTTTATGTAAAACACAGAAAAACTGCTTAAAAATGACTAAAACACACAGAAAATGTGACCACACCGACGTTACTCATGAATGGGCCGAGTGCAGAAGAAATTTCCTTAATTACGCACTTGTTTCACAATGTTGTTATTACCAACCAGCCCAAACCAGGCGTGTTCCAGTTCTGATTTTGAAAATCTGGTCACCCTATCATAGAATCCTGACCTTCACTTACATTTTCAAACTATTAATAGTACTATGACATCAGATGAATGCATTCATTAATTGGAGTATTTTTTATAAGAGTTTCACTATATTTAAATGTCATACGTGTTCTTTTTTCCAGCCCCTGTCCGTAAAATCCGTATCGGAGGTTCCCGTTTGCTCCAGATCAAAGGAGCGCGTAGTTTCCGTGTGAAGAAAGGAGGATCTCTGTCCTCCATCCGCAGAGCTGGAAGTCTGAAGAGCACCAAGATGTCCAGACAGGACTCGGAGTCAGAGAACGAGGAGGGGCTCCTGTCCCAGACGCAGAGCAGGGACACGGTCACTGATATAGGTACACTACAGCGCCGCTGTGCTAACTAGAGCTGCTAAACAAAACATCATGAACTCCGTTACTGTTTTTATAGGGAGTCCCTTTAGCACCAGTGAACCCAGCATTGAGCCTGAAGGTCAAAGCTCAGGAGGAGCAGAGGATAACTACCATCGTAACATGTCCTGGCTGCACGTAAGTCCAGTGCCTCTGCAGATTCACATAAGAGAGTTTATTTGTAGGTTTTTGTTCCCGGACCAGACCGTGCGTCCCCATGTGGTGTTTGCATGTTCTCCTCATGTGACCTTGGTATTCCAGGTTGGCTCATAATAGCAGAGTGCACAGTCTCTGTATCTGGCACCTTTCAGACTATATGGAATGTGATTGTATGCCTCTATAGTGGCAAATAAAGCTGCTAAATGTTTAGTGACCCCTTTTTAGCTGTATTTTTTATCTTTAATGTTTATGTAACCAGGAAGGTGATGTACATGTTGTAGTGTTAGGACCATCAGCGCGGTCAGAGAGAGCAGCTGTGGTACAGAAGAAGCTTACCACCAACAAGTGGAAAGTCAAACAATCAATCAATCAATCAAACTGTATTTATAGAGCATTTTTCATATAAAAAATGCAGCACAAAACACTTGAATACTGAATAATGCAGAGTAAAGTGATTTGAGTGTTCATAAATCACTGTATTGAACACATTGTTATCACTGTTCTCTCTCCACAGAATTGAACTGGAGGCGTCCTCGCTGTGGGGCGGCTCTGCTCACCATATGTGTGTGTCTTTAATCTAAATCTCTGTCCCGTGTGTACTCAGATCATGATCCTGCTGTGTAACCAGCAGAGCTTCATCTGCACACACATAGACTTCTGTCACCCGCGCTGCTACCAGCACCACAGCCGCTCCTGTGCCCGTCTGGTCCGGGCCATCAAGCTGGTGTACGGGGAGTCTGTGGACAGCCTGAGGGAGGACAGCGCTGCGCCAAGCGGGCACATAGGCGGGCGCGTCAAGAAGACCAAAGAGGTGACACGTAATCTGTAGGCTTGGAAACAGGAGGGGCTGGAGTGGGACTGAACACCAGGGGGTGTTTGATGGGATTCTGCTCATTCAGTTCACATTTAAACTCCTCCAGGAGAATTGATAAAGACAAGACATTTTGTTTATGGAGGAAATTATGGCGCTTAATACTTATTGCCGCCATTGCAAATTTGCCTATTGCATCCATTCAAACTGCGATGTGATTGTGATTGATATTGGAGCCCTGCGAAACATATCATCTTTTTTGGGCAATTTTAATTTTGTCAGCTAGGTAAATTGTAGGTAAATTGTAGGTAAATAATTTCTGGGCCAAAACAATAGCTCCAACAGCCAATGCCTCTGCAGTCACATTGTACTGCCCTAACTGAAGCCACATGTTTAGGATTTTACAATAAATCTTGAATAACCTTTGAAGAAAAAAATACATTTTAGTTTATTCATAATTTCCTTCTTTTTGTTTTACTTTTTTGTACATAAATCAGAAATAAAAATGTAGCTTATATTTATATTATATTTAAAATGTATCAGAGAAGAAAGTGTAAAAACCAAAAACCTTTTGTCCAGTTGATTTAAAAAAAAAGTGACTATTTGATAGAATTCTATTTCCCTTGTGCATCCAAAGTTCAAATCATGCATTCTTTATTATTAGTCTGTCTACATCTGTAAAGCTCAAAATGCTCTGTTCCCCCTTGTGATGTCATGAAGAGGTAGTTTTATAGTTAACAGTGACCTTTTACCTTTTGGTTAGCAGAGATGGGCAATTCCAGGACTGAAATCATCCAAAAAACACAAAACATAAAAACACAAAACAGTAGAGCATTTCCTGTATTTTTTTTTTAGTTTGACAGAAGAACTCAGCCTAAATATTCAGGGTTTGTGAGTTAAACGTGTGTGAATGACACAAAACACACCTCCAGGTCTGTTTTTGATGAGGAAACAAGTGTAGTATCAGCCCTTTAAACAGAATATCTTGGCGCTGACAATAATAATACATATTTGTGTGTAGTGCTCAGACAAGTCGTGCCTCAGGACCCCGTCCATGAAGCGCCGGCCCACAGACCCCAGCACCGAGGGGAAGAAGGACACGGGGATGCTTAAGTACATCCGGAACCAGGTGATGTCGCTGTCCCCCGCACCCCTGTCCCTGCTCATCAAGGCAGCGCCCATCCTCACCGACGACATGTACGGAGACATCCAGCCCGCCGCCTGGGAGCTGCTGCTCAGTGTGGACGAGCACATGGCCGCCGCCGCCGGTCAGTCTGAAGACGCATATATACAAACATAATGTGGCAAATATGGGGAAGGCATGGGTTTGACTTTAGGATTGGTCCCAAAAAGTCTTAAATTCTGTTCCACACACTTGTTTTCCATGCTCTAAACACTGTGGTCTTTAATGTAACTTATAAACTCTATTCACACTTATGTCACAAACCAGGAAGACGTTCGGAAATATGCAATGACAACTTCCTGTGGGTTCTGTTCACGGTCGTAAGTCTGCAAAATGTAGGAAAAATGAGAAAATGTCCCAGTTTTCTTCATCTCCATGTCACTGTTCCGTTATGTTCAGCTCATCAACAATTCCAACCGTACCTCAGTTTTCATCATTTCCCCACTGACGCAGAGACGAGGGCACCAAATTCCAGATGATTCCAAACAGCACATACGTCTGCAGTCTTCATTTTACACTTGTGCTCATAAGTTTACAGACCCTGACAGAATTTATGATTTCTTGTCTATCTTTGAGAGAATATGAATGAAAACACAAAAACTTTTCTTTCACTCATGGTTAGTGCTTGGGTGAAGCCTGGAGTCTTTTGTGACAGATGTGGATATGTTATTTTCTCTGATGGTGAAGCTGCTTATTCTTCTTGGCAAAAGTACGTCCCATGTGCAGCTTCTGGACCAAGAAATCATCAATTCTGCCAGAGTATGGAAACTTATGAACGCAACTGTACCAACGATCACATTTACTTCAGTGAGTTTGATCACAGTAGGTCCTCGGGAACTACAGTGAACTCTCGCTATAACACGGTTCACCTTTTGCGGCTTTGCTGTTTCACAGATTTTTTATGTTTTTTTTTTTTTGTTTTTTTTTACAGTGCATTGTGTTCTGTATCCTGATTGGCTAAGGGCCTGTAGTCTAGAAGTGAAAAAAGTTGACATTGGTCTTTCACTTAGACCAATGTCAACAGTTTCTGTGCCTCGTCTCTGTTCAGCCCGGCAAATTTACCTTTGCAAATTTTCTCCATGACAAAACCCACAATGTTGACGAAACGTTCTGCACCGTCAAAGGCACCTCCGGACTCGCCCAAAAGGCAGAGGAAGATGCAAACTATCGCAGAAAAAGTTAAACTTTTGGACATGCTGAAGAAAGGTAGAAGCTCTGCGGCTGTAGGCGCCTTTACAGAATAAATTCATCTTCAGTTTGTTCTGGGAAAAAGACGTCTGCACCACAGGCTTCAGTAGAAAAAGACGCTACAGGAGTCAGGACGAAGAGGCTCAGTCAGAGGGACTGTGAAATAAAAATGCTTGGGCCTGAAAACAGGTTTTGATCTTTGGTTTCATTCTTAAGTACAGTATTGTATTGTATAATTGTAAAAAATGAAGCTGACTACTTCACAGATTTCGCCTATCGCAGGTTCTTTTTGGAACGTGACCCCTGCGGTAAACAAGGGTTCGCTGTACACCGGAAGTTGTCGTTGCATCTTTCCTTTCTGGTTTGAGACTTAAGCCTGAATAGAGCCTTTCATTTTACAGTTACAGTTTTTTCAAAGACATATAAATATTCAAATCCTTGTGTACCTTATGCAGACCTAAATGGCATTATTGTAGAATAGAACCTGTTTTTACTCTTAACTTGTGGATATAAGTAACATTTACTTGCTTAATTCAAGGCAATGGTTTCCTTGGTTTTAGTTCAAATGAGATGAAATTACTCTTAAAGTAAAGGTTACTACATATTTAAGATCTGAGGAACTGACTGATTGATTGGCACAGCTTCACAAGAATAAGCTTCATAGAACTCATGGTTTTATGAATGAAAACTAAAGTACTCTTAACTTGCTGTACCTGGTTAGATGAATGAGGAATTTACTGTGCACTACACTGAAGAATCACTTAAACATAGATTCTCAGTCCACTTTAATCAGAATTTTCAAGGCAATCGGTTTATTAGATACTTAGATTTTACGGTGTTGCTTTCCTGGTGCTATACACTGTGGGCTTTAATGTAATCTCTTGCTGCACTGTGAAGACGATGCCCCCTGGTGGAGCAGAGAAGAAGCACACACAGACGGACCAAGGCTCCTCTTTGCAGAAAGGCAGAGAAGTGTTCATCCATATTATCTTATCAAACGACCAACTCTCCAAGCAAAGTTTTGATCCAGTTCTCATCATTTTTCCTTTCACTGTGCAGTCTGTGGTGAAAGTAATAACGTAGGTCAGCCTGAGGTCATCTGCTTTCACACTAACGTCACCCCTCTCCAGCATGAGAAAAGCGCTGTCCTGAGACCACCTCTGATGCAGATGTCATGTTCACACTTGCCCAGGCGCACTGCTCTGGGATTAAAAGCTCTTTTACGTTTAAGTAACTAGTGTCAGTATGAAAACAGCTCGAGACTAAGGATTTCACAAGCCCGGTGCAGGGGTCACCTTGGTAGAATGCCATGTTCTGATTTTGACAGAAAATTCTTAGGGCAGTTTGTAATTTTGACAGGTTTAAAGTCAAATGTAGGACATACTAGAAGTACATGATGACAAAACTTCAGATCAAAGAAGCTTTTTGCAGTTATAAATCTGAACACGGAAGCAGCCGGTCAGTGAAAACCAGAATCCCTCATACATTATTACTTTCCCTTCCATGTCTTAACCCTTGCGGTATTTTCTCTCTCCCAGCCGCCATGTTCCTGCTGTGTGCGGTGAAGGTCCCTGACGCCGTCTCGGAGATGATGATGGCCGAGTTCCAGCACCACGAGGCCTGTCAGCGCATCAACTCCATCCTCAAGTTCTACACCCTGTGGAGGTTCAGATACCAGGTGTGGCCGCGCATGGAGGAGGGCGCGCAGCAGATCTTCAAGGTACGACCACCAGCATGGGCTCCTGAACGTCTCAGATAACACTAATGTTGGTTACCAAGATACCACTATAAGGACTACACCTTAATTAGCCTTAATAAAGCCTGAACAAAGACTAAGGCTAATTAAGGCATAGTTATTATAGCAGTGCTTTAATTGAAAATAGTCAAGTTAAAAGTATAGAGAACACCTTTTCATGAATGATATCCATAATGGGTTTATAGGCTTATCGGTGGAACTTTTCTGAGGTTCACAAATTCACTCCACATTCAATGCTGGTAAGATGCTATTGTAGCCACAGCTGCCCTGGGGTAATGATGAGTGTCAGTACTCGAGACTAGTCTTGGTCTTGAGACCAGCCTCAAAACTGTAATTTCATGGCCTTTGTCTCGTCTTGGACTCGAGCACATTTGGACTCAGTCTTGTCACAGACTCGAGGTCTGACACTCGTCGAGTACGATCACATTTCATTATGGCCGCTGCTGTTGGTAAAAAACCTGTACCGGTGTGTGGGAGCCCAGCATACTCATGTGCCCTCATCTCTAGGCAGGTTAAACTTTTTAAAACATGATCCTACCGGGACGTGGACATCATGGTCCTTGATGTTAGTTCATAGGGGTGCTGCATGTTTTAGGTTGATGGGGGAAACCGGAGGAAACCCATCCAGACATGGGGAGGAACATGCAAACTCCACACAGAAAGGCCCGGGCAACCCGGGGATCGAACCCGCAACCTCCTTGCTGTGAGGCCTGAGTGTTGCCACTCAGCCACCGTGCCGCTTGTTTGGCCTATTTAGGCCTAAATGAACATGAATCAGGACAAATGGAGATAGATTTATAAAAACATTCGTATATTTGTGCCAAAATAACTAAAATACAAATAAATGTCAAGAATTACAAAGATCTCGAGGGCCTGTGGTCTTGGTCTTGGTCTTGACCCTGACCCTCAGAGGTCTTGGTCTTGTCCTGGTCTTTGGACCCTGTGGTCTCGGACTGGTCTTCGTCTTGACTAGTGCAGTCTCTTATAACCCTATGCAATGACAGAAATGAGGCTTGTATGAAGTTATTTTGTTGTTTTGGTAAAACGTTCTCCCGTGAATCCCTTTCTGTTCCAAACTCTCATCCTAATGCTGCTGTTACATGTTGTTAAAGATCCCTCCACCCAGCATCAACTTCACGCTGCCCTCTCCCATCCTGGGCATGCCCTGTGTGCCCATCTTTGACCCCCCGTGGGTGCCCCAGAACACGGGCAGCGTGCAGGACCCCATCAACGAAGACCAGTCTGTAAGTCATGTACGCAACTTCACCATTTCTACTCTAGCTCTAGATGTGAATGTTGGAATATTACGGGTTTTTAGTGTCTATAGTATTATTGAAATGGTAATTGGTAAGGCCTAATTAGCCGGAAGACAAAATTATCTACTATTGTTATCAATTTGTTTAATTCCTTTTGTGTATTTGCGTAATATACTGAAGTTTAAAGTAGCGCTTCAAATTGTACGCCACATGACCAAAGCTATTTGCAGCTATAATTAAACAAACAAATTCTTACTCAATTATTAGTGCAGCACCATGTATGTAGGGTCTGCCTCCTGAAAAACACGGCCGCCTTTTCATAGATCTGATCTGTAACTTGGGCTGCATCCGAATGTCTACACTGTCCTGTAACTACTGAGGAATTACACCATTTCAGTTAGTGAAATTTCCCACAATGCACCTTGAAAAGTCGTGTCACTAGAAAACAACAGCGCACACAGCCACAGGTCTGTAAGTGGACACGACTGAATGAAAAGAAGATAAAAGCTTTTTTGAATGCATTTTTGATCCATGATTATGAACAGAATTAAATAAACTGTGGCTATGTAAAGTTGCTAGTGTAGAAATTTCTCAGATCTTAGATAAAAAGCTAAATAATTCAGACCGTTTCCATCTTATCAAAAACCTGTCTATTATTAGTACTTAAAAACTCAAATTTGATCATTATTTATTATAGAAATCCATTTCGAGTTTAACAGACTTCTTTTCATGTGACCTGAAAGTAGTGAACCATGTGTGAGTTGCCATGTAGTGTTTGATGGGTTAGGGATTGGGGAGGGACATTCAGCCCTAGCTTTTCTTGTCTCCATGGTGATCCAAAAAAAATAAATAAAACTTTTTATCAAGATGTTTTTATTGTTTTCAAATGATCAAATATTTACAAATACACATAACTGGCAGGTAACAAACTTACAGATGTCACATTTCTACAAGAAAACCAAACAAAAAACAGTCCCCCATCAGAATAATTTTTTCTAGCCTTAGACAGGACATGACGTCTTGTAACCACTGTGAATGTGAATAAGGGTTTGTGGCCATAAGTAATGATAAAAGCCAAAGAATATTTTTTTAGTGGTGTGACTTGAAATATATATATATATATATATATATATATATATATATATATATATATATATATATATATATATATATATATATATATATATATATATATTATGGCATGCCGTTTAGGAAATTAAAGAATATATTGAATGAAACCTGAAAACGACGTCATCACGGCACTGGCGCCATCTTTTGTTTCTTTCATTTCGTAGCCTTCCTACCATTGTCAGCATGAGCGAGTCTGCAAGAAATTTAGTTGCAGCAATAATAAATAACGAGGAAGCAATCAGTGCCCTGGCGAATGTGTGTAGTTTTACGAGAAATACAAATTTTAACATATACCGCTCTACGGACGAAGAAATTCATTCCTTTTTTAATAGAGGTGGACATGTGAACCCCACAGGTGTGTCAGTCAACCGTTTCAAGAAACATGCTGCGCCCTCACAGGAGGAACCTGCAGCCCCAACCTACAACCTACAACCTACAACCTACAACCTACAACCTACGTCCATACACACGAAAGGGCCCAAGACACAAGAGGGAAGGAAAGAATTTAATACATTTTAATTGCGGTTGAGAAATGTTTCATTTTGTTTTCTCTAATTAGTAACAACGAACAATAGAAATATTAGACATGTTAAACCTTCTAAGACTATTTAGCAGTAATGCTAATCGCTAATTTGCGGTAATTATACAGTACAATTACACATACAATTTCTTCATCCGTAGAGCGGTATATGTTAAAATTTGTATTTCTCGTAAAACTACACACATTCGCCAGGGCACTGATTGCTTCCTCGTTATTTATTATTGCTGCAACTAAATTTCTTGCAGACTCGCTCATGCTGACAATGGTGTAGGCTACGAAATGAAAGAAACAAAAGATGGCGCCAGTGCCGTGATGATGTCGTTTTCAGGTTTCATTCCATATTTTCAAACTTTCATTCCATATATTCAAGTTTCATTTAATATATTCTTTAATTTCCTAAACGGAATGCCATTATATATATATATATATATATATATAATTACAGGCTTTGTAATGAATTAATCTTAATTAATCGCACAATTTCAATTTTGTTTGTCCTCGGATCAGAACTGCTCTCGCCAACAGCTCCAGCAGGTTCTGTGCTGCTGTGACGTGTTTTACATTTAAATGGTCTTGTAGGGTTGAGGAGCTTCTGTGATATGAAACTCTTTTCTGCACAGTTTGCAATAAACAACGCCTCAGTACTTCCACTGGGTCGTTTTTAATCAAAAAGTACCGTCCAGCAAACCCAGAGGCTTTCATGCTCTGTTGTTGTTGCAGTGGGAACTGTGTGCGTCAGTATAACTGTCGTACCACGACATGGTGACTGACATTCCCCGTTGTTTGGCAAACTGAGATAAAATGTGTCAATATCTTTAATGCATTATTTTCTTGATAATTAACTCATTATAATTAACGCATTAATGTCCCACCCCCTAATTTTTTTGTAGCACTAAAATGTACATGATGTTACAAAACACCAAAAAGCACCAATACAGGGTTTGATTCCAACCTAATACTAAATACCTGTGAGAGAGGGTTAAAAATGTTCCTCCAGTAGGTTTGCAAACATGAGCATGAGCAAAACATGTGGCTGAGAGAGGCCTCAATCAGACCAGTCATGGAAATGTCATACTGTGGAAAATGCCTGGTAAAGCATTAACATCTCCATGGAGACAACCAGGTTACATAGTACATCTAACAGACACTAATTTGCAGTCAAAAAATACACCCACACAATAGCTGAACTGAAAATGCACGTACCTTTGGCTCATGTGGCTAACCTCCTGACTTTTCTGTTCTTAAATGAGCCCAAAATACTGATTTCTAAGACTC
Organism: Odontamblyopus rebecca; assembly: GCA_030686955.1. Taxonomy (NCBI): domain Eukaryota; kingdom Metazoa; phylum Chordata; class Actinopteri; order Gobiiformes; family Gobiidae; genus Odontamblyopus; species Odontamblyopus rebecca. The sequence goes on from CM060675.1 coordinate 23,079,443, forward strand.
TATTTGTCAATTTTGAGCTGTTTTACTTTGTTGCCATCTGCTGTGGTTAGCATGACTCGATGACATGAAATATAATTTACCTATCGACCTATGTTTTTGTTTTTAGTACCCCACATTAATTCAATCAGTCCATACCATAGTAAGTTGTATCTCTGTCCCTGATGTTTGTGCTGCTGATGCATCTTGTTACTTCTGATTGTCAATGGCAGGACCTTGACCTCCGTTAGCTCCGCTGTCGGACCCCCGAACTAAAAAAAAAAAGTCATAAGTCATTCCGGACTTGCTGCATCTTGGTCTCTAGTTCTTCTTGGGATAAAATGTAAAAATAACAGCATGCATCGGGCATTGGACATTGTGTGTTTGGTGTGGTTCCTGCATGGTCATTGGATGAGAATGACTTTGCCGTTTTTCGATGTTCCACTTGTGTCTGTATCTGTGGAATAGTACTGTGTCAATGCTGTGGGGCATTCACTGTACACACGATACAGCCAATTCTCCCAACAAACACTTCAGACCTGTTGATACTTTGCAGATGACGTCATGAACCATACTTTTGGAGGGTGACGCTACCATGAGGCATGTTGTGTCTGAGCTTTATTGTAACACAGTCTGACCATAAAGAAATGACTTAGCTCGAACTACAACAGGTGGGATGGTTTTGCACAGTTTAAAGAGCCACTAAACACTTTTTTTTAACTGATTAGCTGCGTAAATGGATCTAAAATTGAAGTATATACCTATCCCTGGACTTAATTTGGCATTTTAGTGCAGATTTGTTAAAAAGTCGCCTCTTTAGGATCAACTACGGCCAGAACATTTGAATTACTGGTTTGGACTAACGGCCCCAGTGAGTCAAATGCAGGTTATTACATGACGAGTGCAGCCACTGGCGTCTCCGGGTGGTATATGAGGAGCCCCTCTCAGCCCCGCCCCCTACCTGGCACCGTCAGGCACCACCATGTCCTGCCGTATCTGGAGAAAAGGGAAACGGTGTGATCTGAGCGCAAATGTTTGCTCTGTTTCAAAATCTGGAGCGCACCAGTCCAATTGTTTTGGATGTTGGTCAGCTGTCAATCATCACTCCAGCACCCGCCCCACACCCGCTCCCATCAGTCCACCGGGTACCACCTCACACCCACTCCCATCAATCCACCGGGCACCACCTCACACCCGCTCCCCTCAACCCGCCGGGCACCACCTCACACCCACTCCCATCAATCCATCGGGTACCACCTCACACCCACTCCCATCAATCCACCGGGCACCACCTCACACCCACTCCCATCAATCCACCGGGTACCACCTCACACCCACTCCCATCAATCCACCGGGTACCACCTCACACCCACTCCCATCAATCCACCGGGTACCACCTCACACCCACTCCCATCAATCCACCGGGCACCACCTCACACCCACTCCCATCAATCCACCGGGTACCACCTCACACCCACTCCCATCAATCCACCGGGCACCACCTCACACCCACTCCCATCAATCCACCGGGCACCACCTCACACCCACTCCCATCAATCCACCGAGCACCACCTCACACCCACTCCCATCAATCCACCGGGTACCACCTCACACCCACTCCCATCAATCCACCGGGCACCACCTCACACCCACTCCCATCAATCCACCGGGTACCACCTCACACCCGCTCCCCTCAAACTTCCAGACACTGCCCACTCTGGAGGATTTTTCAGATTTTGCTTATGGTGTGTTTAATGGCTCTTTAATAAGACACTTGAATAATTTCATAGTTGCAGTCTAACCAGCATTATCAAATAGTTTTACAGTTATTCACTCTGACCTTTTAGTTGAAAATCAAACCGCTAAACCGAACCATAAACTCTCGCACTGATCACATCCTCCTGAAAATGTGCTGCTTGACAATCTTAAAACTTTTTTGACAGTGTTTACTAATATGGGCATTGTGTTGCCATGGTAACTGCTGAACACCCCACCCTACACATACATGCAGAACACCTCCAGCCTGACACCACCAACAATACTTTTAGAGGGTGACGCCAAGGGTGAAGCTGCTCCGTCTGAAGCGCTTTTACTCAAGTTACTTTTAATCTGAGTTGTTTTAACACAATCTGAGCATAAAGAACTTTAGAAAATTATCGAAAATCAGATACTAACTGATACTGAAACTAATATCGAAACTAGATCATTTGTGCAGGCATCAATACTAAAAAAGTCACACTCACAGGACAGAAATAAGCCTTTCCTGAATGTCTTTAACAAGTATAAGAGCACATAGACTAGTATACGCCCCCCTCCTTGTGACGTCACTGCAAAGTATCAATAACTTTTTTATATATTTGCAATTTTTACAAGTCGCATCTGAGAGTTAGAGAGCGGGAGGAGAGTTACTGTATTTGTGTGTCGTCCAGCCATCTTACATCGCCAAACTGCTCCTCAGGCTACATGCAACTGTTCTATGAGATTCTATAAAAATACTGAAAATACATCTTTATATTAAGATAGGAAAGGTTTCAAAGGTATTCGTTTGGACAATGTTTTTGAAATTGTGACTTTCTGACTGTCATAAGGAATAGGGCTATGAAATTCTGAAAAAAAAATCAAATTGTGATTTGTTTTTGACTTGTTTTGCAGTTTCAATTAAAAAGTAAAGTATTCTGGTTCAGAGCATGAATTGTAAGCTACTCCAAGAGAATTAATGTTTGAGAGAGGACTGAAATATGAACAGCTAAATTAAAACAACTCCAAGCATTTCAGAACATGTTTGTATGTTTGTAGAGGTCTAAACTACAGGATTAGCCGATTTTTCACAGAATAAGACCCCATGGACACACAGGGAGGGCATCTGACACTCAGGAAGGTCTAAACGACAGGTACAACAAGATTTTTCTATTTTGTTCTTTGCAGATGACATTCTGTTAACCAAATAATAACAGCTATTGCCAACTGATAATGTAACTGCACCAACTCAAATTACGATTTTGTTTTGATTTTGATATATTGTGCAACCCCAAACTGGATGTAATTTTCAATCGAAAAGTACTGTACCAGAGATTGAAAATGATTTTGAATGGCAGTCCAAGCATCTCCATTCCAAAACTATTGTCCATAAGACTACCTTTGAAAGCTCTCCTGCCGTGGACCCCTCCTGGACACACGAGGCGTCACACCCAGTCTTTCTATATTATCTGTTGCCCCTCTCTCCGTCCTGTGTGCAGAAATCGTTCTCAGCCCGTGCAGTGTCGCGCTCTCACCAGCGGGCCGAGCACATCCTGAAGAACCTGCAGCAGGAGGAGGAGAAGAGGCGTCTGGGCAGAGAGGCGAGCATCATCACGGCCATCCCGGTGTCCCAGGAGGCCTGCTACGAGCCCACCTGCAGCCCCCCGCCCGAGCAGGAGGAGGAAGGTGGGGCCGGGACACACGCCTGGATACGAGCCCATAAACTCCTGCAAACATTTCATTACAACTGCATGCTTTTATGCAATGGGCATGTAGCCTATTAGCTATGATATTTTTCTCCATGGTAATTCCCTCTGATGGTGCACTAACCCCAGATCCCATATAGGAAACGCTGCGACTGAAAAAAATGTGTGGTTCTATAATGATCCTTGGTTTTAAGTTCCATTAATTAACCATCCAAGTTAGACATTAAAAGTAACAGTGCACATAGATCGAGATTTGAAGAGTAATTCCTCACTGACTCCATGTGAATATTTTGAGGGAACAGACCCCATCCTAAGCTTCCATATGTTTCTGTGTCTCACTTGTACACGTCACTGTTCTCTGACGGTGTTATTGCTCTGCCAGCAGAAGAAGTGGTGAACCTGGCGTCGCGCCGGCTCTCCGTGAGCCCCTCGTGTGCCTCCAGTAACTCCCACAGGAACTACTCGTTCAGGAGGGGCTCTGTGTGGTCTGTGCGCTCACTGGCCAGTGCTGAGGGTATGTGAGCTTTAACTCTGTACCTGTGCAGACAACACACTCCTCTCTACCATCACTTTGTGTATTTGGTTTACAACTTTTGTATTTTTGGGTTTCCCCCCTGTGGGCTCCACTCACAGAGGGGTTCACTGCCTCCATGACCCAGCTGGATAAAGCGGAAGAAGATGGATGGATGGAACTTTTAGTGTTATAATAATGAAATGATAATGTTTTCAGATGAGGAGAACACGACTGAGCACACCCCGACTCACCACATGCTCCAGCCCCCACAGGCCGTCTTCCCAGCATGCATCTGTGCTGCAGTCCTACCCATAGTGCACCTGATGGAGGACGGGGAGGTTCGGGAGGACGGAGTGGCTGGTAAAATACAAATATAGGCTCATATTTGTTTGTGATCCAAAGCTGCCATTTTCTGACACGTTTTTGTCTCTGTTTAAAGTGAGTGCAGTTGCTCAGCAAATCCTGTGGAACTGTCTGATTGAAGACCCTGCTCTGGTTCTACGACACTTCCTGGAAAAGCTCACCGTGAGCAACAGACAGGTGAGGAGAAGATTACAGGCTCAGAATATGTTCAACATGTATTCTGACTTAAAGGTGCAGCTTGTCTGATCGAGGGTCAGTCTCCTGCTCGTCTCCATGAAGATGTTAGTAGTTTTGCTTGAAATCTTCCACAGTATGACATTAAACCAATCTATTTCCATGGAGACAAGCAGGTGGCGCCACAAGTTGAAGTCTGTAATTTACTAGTATGTAGCAAACAATTATGATCTCCTTTTTTATATTTCAAAGTGAAATAACATCATACAAAATAAAAACAAACAAAAAGTACCACTAGAATATGGGAAATATCAAACCCACACTCTGCTGCCCTCTGTTGGCCATTCAATAGATTTCTAAATAGAAGCAGTTGACAAATCTTTGTTTATAAGTGTGAAATAAACCAGACCTTCTTGTCCTCCAGGATGAGCTGATCTACATGCTGAGGAAACTTCTGCTGAACATTGGAGACCTCCCGGCTCAGACCTCGCACATCCTCTTCAACTACCTGGTGAGGAATCCACTGCTATCTATCTACTTAGCCGTATAGACCTGTGTTTTATTCAGTAACTCTTGGGATTTAAATATAGCTATTCACCATTTCATGGCTAGAATTATATGCAATAACAAAGACATGTTTAAAAATCTATTCCCAAGTACAATTCTGAACAAATCTACTCAGTAATGTGAGTTTTTATGTATTTAATTTCCATCCCTGCCATAAGCCATATATAGCATATTGTATAGCAGGGTGCCCAATACGTTGATCACCAAGGTAGTGTGGGTAGATCGCAGTGTCATCGAGACCGTTTTTTACAGTCTTGGTCTTGTCTTGGACTCGGTCTTGCAGGTGCACTCCAGGTCTGACACTTGTTGAGTGTGATCATATTTCATTACAGCCGCTGCTGTCGGCAATAAACTTGTACGGGTGTGCGGGAGTGCGGGGCGTCTCTGAAGCCTGTGCACTCGTCTGGAGCCCACAGAAAGAGCGCAGCACATCACCACTCACACTGCCAGAGCTCACAGCTCCACAACAGTGTCCAGTCGTGTAACAGCGTGTATCACAGGGCAAGTTACACTTTTTAAAACAACCACCTGGTCCATCTGCCTCCGTCAGTGTACTGCTCCTCCCCACATATAGAGCACATCAGCTCCCTCTCTGCACACTGATTTGAAAGGCAAGACGAAACGCAAAGCAAAAACTAATCTAATCTGATGTTACAGTGTTGGCACAAAGCAGGCCTACCATGAATGCGGTTAAAGTTTCCCTAATAAAAGTGCACAAATGCATCTGTACGACGTGCGTTTGGTAAATGTGCAGAGGCTGGTAAATACCACTGCAAAAACCTGGAAGAGAATGTAACTCAAGCCAGAGGAAGTTCTCCTAAAGAAGGGTTCTCAAACTGTGGGTGAGGGTCCAAAAAGGGGTGCAGAGTGTTTCCGTGCAGTACAGTGTGTTTGGTTTATTTTAATCTTAAATTAATATTTATCAGATAGAAAAGAGAGATCTATAAACTTATGTGAGTCAGCCTTTTCCCACATGAAGTCATTAAGTCCAAGCACCGCTCCACCACGACTGATTCTCAGTATATTTATACATAAATAAATAAATTATTTGCATTTTTGTAGTAGGCAGATCATTTTGACCTGGTCATTTTATAAGTAGCTCACAGGCTGAAAAAGTGTGGCCACCCCTGTTGTATAGGGACTCAGGAGGTACAATGCAACCATTTTCAAATTCAAGTTCAAAAAGTTCTTCATACAAAAAAACAAAGAATTAAAACTGTATTTTTCACTCCCATGTGTATCCATAAATAATAATAAATGGTACAGTCCAAGAGTTCTTCTTTGGGGAGACACAGATTCCTGCTTCCTGCAGCCTGGTGGTTATAGAGAGGGGACAGAGTTCATCATCCTAACAGCTTAGTGGATGAAGCTGTTAGTGAGTTTCTGCTTTCCTATGAAATAAAGACTTTTTCAAATGTTTTATTATTATTTATTTTATGTTGCTAGATCTCAGTTTACCTGTGACCATCTGGTGACCCCCAGTATTGATCGTTCCTGCACTGTTTCTGACTCCCTCGTGCCGTTTTTTCCCCTCAGGTGGGCCTGATCATGTACTTCGTGAGGACCCCGTGCGAGTGGGGCATGGACGCCATCTCAGCCACGCTCACGTTCCTGTGGGAGGTGGTGCGGTATGTGGAGGGGCTCTTCTTCAAGGACCTCAAGCAGACCATGAAGAAGGAGCAGTGTGAGGTCAAGCTGCTGGTCACCGCCTCCATGCCCGGTCAGTCATGATATCACTACTGCTGATCAAATTAAAGCTCCCATTCACTCCTAAATGTACTTCTGAAAGACGCACTGCAGCTTTTCTCGTCTCCATGGAGATATTGCCTGGAATGTTAAACAGTAGGGCAATTATTTATTTCTGCAGAGACAGCAGGCGACACCACAAAGCCAAGTTACGAGGGATGCACTGATCTGACACTGGTATCGAATATTGACGCAGATACCGAAAAATTTGCTGGATCGGATATCCACTTCTAAATATCGGTTTTGTCGCTATCCTAATTGGACCTGTAAATTGATGTATTAAGATTATTTACCAATCGTAGTTGGCTCAGAAACTCTCAGAAAGTTTGAATTTGTATTTATACACTGCAAATATCTCTGATCTGGCCAAGATTTTCAAACTTGTATCAAGTTATTCATTTGTTTTCAGATTTATTATCGATTTACTAATTGGATTAATTCTAGTCTAGATGTCATTTATTTTAAGAGAACTTGTCAAGTAAAATGATCTTGCTGCATGGACAGATCATTTCACTACTTTTAAGTCATTTTCAGGTTTAAGTGTTTATATCTTACATTTTGGCCAAGCTTTTTTGCAAGTTGTACTGTTACTTGAGATATAAATAAGAGCTACAAAAAAAGGTTTTATATACATCTATATAAATTCAGGCGTTAAGGAGTTTTAAGGATCTAGATACCGTCTCTGCACTGATATCGATTAATATCGGGTATTGGCAAGCTCAAAATGCTCTGTTTCCCCTTATGATGTCATGTAGTGGTAGTTTTTAAGCTCCTTTTACTGTTTGTTCAGTAGAGAGGGGTGATTCCAGGGATGTAGTTTAAAAACACCGTGGAGCTCTTCCTGTATTACTACATGACATCACAAGGTGGAACAAAGTGTTTTCTGTTTGAGAGAAGAAGAACTCGGCGTAAATATGCAGGATTTGTTTGGATGTTTTTGATGAGGACACGTTATACCAGATCAGATCAGAAAATAGCATAATATGGGCCCTTTAAAATGGTAATAATTTTACTGAAAAAAATAAAGCAAAAACTGAACACATGCCAATTTTTTCAATGTTTTTAATGTTTGAGTGTTTGTTTTTTATGCTGTTATTATTGCAGGGACTAAGACACTGGTGGTCCACGGGCAGAATGAATGTGACATCCCCACACAGCTCCCTGTGCACGAGGACACCCAGTTTGAAGCACTGCTCAAAGTAAACTCTTATTTATGTTGAAATGCACAAGCTGCAGAGTTTAAAGTGTGAAACAATTCATTTATTTTGTTCATTTAGGAATGTCTGGAGTTTTTCAACATCCCCGAAGCCCGGTCTGCTCACTACTTCCTCATGGACAAGAGATGGAACCTGATTCACTACTCCAAGGTAACATCATCAGATAAACTGGCAATTTTTTTAATCGAAATACAATAATCGGACTAATATTTACCTCTCTCATTCAGACGTACGTGAGGGACATCTACCCGTTCAGGAGGTCCGTGTCTCCTCAGCTCAACCTGGTCCACATGCTGCCAGATAAAGGCCAGGAGCTCATCCAGAAACAGGTCCTAACATTATGTCTGTATTTTTGATGAAAAAATAAAACAAAAAATAGATCGATCCGAGAAAGTGGATGGGACACTTGGACTCAGTCTTGTCTCAGAGAGCAGGCTTAATGCGACATGTAATTGAAGTTTGCCTAATAAAAGTGCACAAATGCATCAGTGTTTGTCACGATGTGCATTTGAGAAATGTGCAGAGGCTGTTAAATACCACTGCTAAACCAGTAAGAAAATGCAATTCCAGTTAGAAACTTGAAAAAACACGTTTAAAAATCCTACCCACTTTCTTCAGAATTTTCTGTAACGTGCCAGTGGAAGTTATCCTAAAGAAGAAGTTCTCAAACTGTGGAGTGTTTAACTGCAGCACAGTTTGCTTGGCTTATTTTAAGATTAAATTAACATAGAGATAAAATGGAGCTGCATCTTGATCGTGATTAGTGACTACAACACTAGGCCTAATAGATAAATAGACAGACAGATAGACAAATAGACGGATGTATGTTTGTTTGTTTTTGTTTGTTTGTTTTAAAAGTCCTATGGTCTCTTGTTCTGTTTGTGTAGGTGTTTTCCCGTAAGCTGGAGGAGGTGGGCAGAGTGCTCTTCCTCATCTCTCTGACTCAGAACATGCCTGCGGTGCACAAACAGTCCCACGTGTCCCTGCTCCAGGAGGACCTGCTCCGGTTGCCCTCGTTCCCCCGCACCGCCATCGACGCCGAGTTCTCCCTCTTCAACGAGCCGCAAGGTGAGAGGCCAGCAGGGGGCAGTAAGAACAGAACATGATCGATTTCACTCCCACAAGGAGCATTTTTACAAGGAAATATAAATATAACATATGAACTTAAAACTACCCACCTCTGAATCTCTTCTTTCCTTAAGGGGAAAACAGTTTACTTTAGTTAAACATGGCTTCATATTCATTTTGTTAAGATCATATTTAAGACATTGTTGTAATTTTACTTTTTAAGAAATGTGTTTCATGATATTTTATTCTGATTTAAAAGTGGATTTTTTCTTTTTTAAAAATATGAAAAACCTTCTGCCATAGACATCGATTGTAAAAAATGTTAAAAATAATTCAAGCATTAAAGTAAATATGCATGCAATGATTAAATAAACGAGTCAAAATCACTTAACGCTAAATAAATAAAAATAATAAATAAAAAATGTACATATATATATTTTTTAAAGATATTATCCAATAGCCCATACAAACCTTAGTCATTTCACAAGAAAAATACACTTGCATCACGTTACAGTGAGAACACAGGCACCAAAATAGTGCATCCAAAGATTTTCCATTATATCCTAGGATTATTTGCATAATAATAGATTGAATACAGACATTAATGTAATGCTAAACATGTCTAAATATGTATTTTTGTGCAATAATCAAACCTTAAAATCTCTTTGCATGTGTGTCTTAGGCAAAGAGCTGTTTGGCCTGGACACCCTGCACAAAGTGCTGTGGATCAAACTGCTGGAGGAGATGTTTCTGGGCATGCCCAGTGAGTACCCCTGGGGAGACGAGATGATGCTCTTCCTCAACGTCTTCAACGGAGCTCTGCTGCTGCACCCGGAGGACAGCTCCCTCCTCAGGCAGTACACGGCTACTGCCATCAACACGGCAGTGCACTTCAACCACCTGTTCTCCCTGAGCGGATACCAGTGGATCCTGCCCACCATGCTGCAGGTCTGCTTGGAGCTTATGTACAGGTTTTTTTTCCCTAGCTTTTTACCCTGTATTTTAGTGATCTCTCTTATGCCCTATTCGAACCCTCTGGCTGTATGATTCAGTATACTCCACCCACAAGCCTACGCCTACATGCTCCCACGCGACAATTCTCTATAAATATACAAAAAACATGATACAAACTGTACACAACTTAACAGCTGATGTACAGTAGTTTCATTAGTGGGATGCATGTGTTGGGATAGTTCTCTGAAGGGGGTGGAGGGACTTAGAGCACCAAAGTGAAAGTAAACATGTTAATATGTTGTTTTTGGTGAATATGGAGTGAGATAGCTGTCAGAACTATTCGTGTCTGTAGGAATGAAATCCGTGCGTATTTGGCTGTAGTTGAGCGTAAAATAAATATTTGTAAATTCTCGAATGAGTCCAGTCGTACATAAAATGTGTTGTGTGTATTTATTTATATGTGTGGGGCAATAGTCCGGCATCTCCACTCGCTGATACTGTGAAAAAGCTTTGGTCAAATGATGGACAGTGACACTTAGACCAGGGAAGCCTGCACCAAGATGGCGGCGGTATTAACGCCAAGAGGCTGAACGCGAGATCTATGACAGTTGGGTCACGTCTCGTAACTTTTCAATTTGTATTCTGATGGAAAAAAATACACACAACACAGTTTATGTACGACTGGACTCATTCAAGAGTTTACGAATATTTATTTTATGCTCAACTACAGCCAAATATGCATGAATTTCATTCCTACGCACACAAATACTTCTGACAGCTATGTCACTCCATAAATATATAGCATTTTGAAAACAATAATCTGTAACATGGTGATCTAAATATGTGTTAGCAGTTTAAACCCCCATAGAAGTTAAATACCCTTAATAATTCTAAATCTGAAACATTCTTGTGATCTGACTTACAGTGAGCCACACATTTGGTTTATGTTGTAGGTGTATGCGGACTATGAGAGTAACCCTTTACTGCGCCAGGGCATCGAGTTCTGCTGCCGACAGTTCTACATCCTCCACCGCAAACCCTTCATCCTGCAGCTCTTCGCCAGCGTCGCCCCCTTGCTGGAGTTCACCGTACGTGCACCCAGACTGACGTCACACGGACATTCAAATAAACCTAAACCCCTTTTTGTCTCTTATCCCCACAGACTAGCACCAGCACAGGTCTGTCCAAAGGCGTGTCAGCCCAGTGTCTGTTCGACCTGCTGGTGTCTCTGGAGGGAGAAACACAAGACGCTCTGGATGCCCTGGAGCTCGTCAAAGCTGAGAAACCACTGCGATCTTTAGGTTGGGTCTCACTGCGTAAAAAAAAAAAAAAGAGTTTCTGATAGGTTTTATGTTGAAAGTCCAGTTAACCAGATGTGTGATCTTATGCAGACTTCTGTTACGGGAATGAAGACCTGGCCTTCTCCATCAGTGAGGCCATCAAACTCTGCGTCACTGTTGTCGCCTACGCCCCAGAGTCTTTCAGAAGGTAAGAGGAAACGTCTTCAACTCCAGTATCTGCTGTTTTCAAAAGTTAAAGCGTGGATGTTTGAGAAATTAGACTGTAGAGGCTCTGGCATGGCGTATTTACTGACCGGAAGTTTATCAAAATGTGTTTGTGTTGTGAATGGCTCATTTGGTTTTGGTGATGGTACCGATGATACTGATATCAGATATTGGCGGCAATATTGAAATTTTTGGTGGATAAAATAAGATATCAGTTTAGTCGATATCCTATTTTGGTCTATAAATTGGTGTAATGATGATAAAATTATTTTACTGGCCAGTGTTGGACCGAAAGACCTCCTAATAATGTCCTGTAATTACTTTTAATGATAAACAATTCATTAATTTAAAAATATACCATTGCATTAAGTCATCCTTCAGCTTTTTAAAATTCATACACCTTCACCAAACTTTTTTTTTAGACTTAGGGTTGTATTTTTTTAAATCCAGTAGGTGTTCTTTCTGTGGCAGAGGATGTGCTGCTGTTCTGTGCTGCTGTCGTGTTGGAGATGGTTCATATTAAACTTTTCAGAGATGACACATCTGCAGTAGCATAGGCCGTATATATGAATATGAATAGACATATATATTCTCTAGCATTTTGTTGGTTTCATAAATGCAACAGACTATAGTCTTTTATACAGAGTGTACAGGTAAAAATATGATGCTAAATGATGATAAATATGATCCACTGAGGTGAGATCCACAGGTTGACAGTGAGATTCTAGCTCCCACAGATAAATGCTGCTGTGTGTTTGTGTGTGTTTCCTTTTTGTAAAGCACTTTGAGCACCTTGAAACTGAACATAGAAAAGACATTGACAATGACCTCATTTGGACTATGAATTAGCCGTCATCCGGAGGTCCTGGAAATGTTGATACTGGACGTGCAGAAGATGTTGGAAAAAGAAAAAAAAATCTGGCATAACAGTCTGCTCCTTCAGTGAACCGAGACTGGGTGTCAAAAATGACCCTAAAAAGAGGTTGTTTCAATGTTGCTTTGCGCAGTGGGAAGAGTTTGGTTAACTTTTTTAAATAGTTGTACAATGTGTAATGTCAATACAAGCCCAGATAAAGCACATTATAGAAGTTTAAAGATACACTGTAACTTCAAATTCAAATATAGTGGAACTTATCAGGAAAAACTATGTCACCTCCATGGAAACAAAAAGGTGTCAGACTCTAAACCTAAAAGTTACACAATACCGTACGTGTGTGTGTGTGTGTGTGTGTGTGTGTGTGTGTGTGTGTGTGCAGCCTGCAGATGCTGATGGTGCTGGAGGCCCTGGTCCCTTGTTTCCTGCAGAAGTTAAAGAGCAACACGGTGACCATGGAGTCTGCGTCCGCTGCCAGAGACGAGATCGCTGCTATCGCCGCTCTGGCCACGTCCCTGCAGGCTCTGCTCTACAGCTCTGAGACGCTCACACGGTCAGGACGGCCGACAATACATCAGAAGAAATAATAAGAACTGAATAAATTAACATTATTTATTCTCTAGGCCCATGACCGCTCCTCAAATGTCCCGCTGTGACCAGGGACACAAGGGAGGGACAACAGCCAACCATGCCATGTCAGGAGGGGTCAACACCAGGTAAACATCTTCTCCATCATCATCATCTCCATTCTCCAGTGCCTTCTTGTCTCTAACGTGTGAATATTCCATAGGGACAACCTGCACCTGCTGGAGGAGGGCCAGGGCATGCCGAGGGAGGAGCTGGACGAGCGGATCGCCAGGGAGGAGTTCCGTCGGCCCCGAGAGTCCCTCCTGAACATCTGCACCGAGTTCTACAAACACTGCGGCCCCCGACTCAAGATCCTGCAGAACGTGGCTGGGGAGCCCAGGGTCACTGCGCTGGAGCTGCTGGACATCAAGTCGCACATGAGGTGGGTCAGTCTTTGAGACGCTCAGGCTCAATACAGATTCTGATACCGCAATGATATTTTTAAAACTCTTTCTTTGAGTAGAACGTGATTTTCGACATGAAATCATAGTACTTTGTGGTCTTGTATCTGTGTAATCCCTCAGTGGTCCAGGTAGTGCTCCATGGACGTCTATGTCCTCAAAATCATTCAGGAAAGCTAAGGTGGATCTCACTGACAAAGGGTAAACTTCACTGGAGGACTTTTCTGCTTTTAGAAAGTTTTTGTGTCGGCACTTCTATAAAGCATTAAATGTAACATAACAACAAAATTAAGTTATTGTTTTTAAGTGTAGTTAATTTCAGCCAGATTTAGTGATGTTAGCACAACAGAAACCTCATAGACATGATATTACACAGGAGAAGGTCGAGCTGATTGTCCCTCTGATTGGAATTTGCTGGCCCCATTGTGTACAAGAGCCAGTTGCTTTTCTATTGGACGGTTATGATTCTAAAACATCTCCATGGAGACAAGCAGGCAGAGTACCCTCCACCAGAAAAGCTACACCTCTTATTGTATCTCGCTGATCATATTGTAGCTGTAAAAGCACCCCTCTGTGTGCAGACTGGCAGAGATCGCCCACGCCCTGCTCAAGCTCGCCCCGTATGACACCCTGACCATGGAGAGCCGGGGTCTGCGCCGCTACATCATGGAGATGCTGCCCATCACAGACTGGTCCTCTGAGGCCGTGCGCCCCGCTCTCATCCTCATCCTCAAGAGGCTGGACCGCATGTTCAACAAGATCCACAAGATGCCCACGCTCAGGTGCGCGCGCCCACAGGCTCTGTGCACCAGGTCTGGTACCTCTCCCTCTCTGTGTGTCGTGGTGGTGCTGTGGCGTGTTGTGCAGTGCTGTGTGCACTAACATAGACACTTTAGAGACGCTTTGGCACTGGTCTGGTGGAGCTGCTGTGCCGTAAGTGCTGTACTGTAAGTGCTGCTGTGTTGTGGATGTGGAAGGTCGGGCTGCACAATATCACTACAAAGATGCAATATTTCACTGCTATGTTTGGAGTGCAATAATAAAGATCATTTGGTACTACTTTATAAATAAGTACACTTTAATTAGCCTTAATAAAGCATGAACAAAGGCTTCATTCATACATGTATCTGCCTCAACACATTTATTTACACACTTATTTATGCCAATACTTCATCTAGTCTAGAAAGTCATGATTGTACCACCTCAGTTTACTCAGTTTAGGTCTGTTCTTTCTCCAAATAAGCTGTCAGAAACTAATCTGAAAAACCGATCTATGGTGCTACACCCTTTGGTCTCCCTACAAATAATCTTTTTATCAAACTTACTTGCTCTGGATCTGGACTACACACTTCTCCAGTACTTTATGAAGATGTAAGTGTGGTCACAGGTGAATCTCCCCAGTTCAGATGGGCATGATTGACAAGTGGATCAGCCATTATTGAGTTGCCTTATCTGTATTTTGCAATCTATTGTGCAGCCCTTGGGTAAGTACGTACTAGATCATCAAATACACAGAAAGAGCAGGTTTACTCAGGGGCCCAGTGTGACCAGCCACTACAGTGACTGTAAAATGCAGAACTGAATTTAGAATCTTACATTCTGTAGTTTTGATGATTTTTTTTAAACTTCAAATTCTTTTTGTCTATATTTTTTTCATTCTTTTATATGTCAACCTCAAATTTGAAATAGTATATGTAAATATATCAATATAAACCAGTCAAAACTACTTAATATACTAAATTTCAATTCATTTTGCAGCATACTAGTGGCATAACAAGCTAAGAATGAACTAAACATCCAAATATGTTTAGTCTCCGTACTCAAAGGTAAAAGGTACAAAGTGTTTCATGTGCAGTTTCAGTGTCTGTGAGCTTTTGATGTTTTTAAATGTCGTATTCATTTTTATATGGGATTTCTCGAATGTCTTATTCAAAATGTTAGAATTATCTGTCTGTGTTAAATGTTAGAAGAGAATTGTTCTAATCAATGCTGCTGTCTCAAAGCGTGCGTGCTCAAGTATTTGCCAAAGTGGTGACTGCATGTGCTGTGCTGTACATGGTTGCCGTAGGAGACAGGTGGAGTGGGAGGCGGCCAGTAACCTGATCGAAGGGATCTGCCTGACCCTGCAGAGACAGCCCATCATCTCCTTCCTCCCACACCTCCGCTCGCTCATCAACGTCTGCGTCAATCTGGTAATCACACCTATACTCTATAATGTGGAATATACGGTAGTTTTACTGCCCTCCACCGGCAACTGCAGGATTTTGGATTGTTGAATTTTTGTCTTAAATTATATCTAGTTATTTTACACTGGTAATTCTGTCAACTAACATATTTTTATCAGAGTTCTGTCAATTTTATATTTTGCTGACTTAAACTTAACTTAAAGGTTTTTGTAATTAACAGTAAGGTCAAGTTAATGAAATCTAAAATCCATCCATCCATCTTCTCCTGCTTAATCCAGCTGAGTCGCGGGGGCAGTTTGCTGCCCAATACTCATAGCACCTGACCCCCTATGAACCCCTCTGCAGGTGGTGCCCACAGGAGGATCTAAAATCCAAATGTTTTAAATATATTTTTGTTCATAGTATTATAGATTATATGTATCTTTCACCAAACAATAAAGTGTGAACATAAATAGAGAGTACATCTCTTGTAAATGGCCTCGATAGATGCTGCGCTAGCTATCCAAACAGCTAAATATGTATAAATAAGAACTTCACAGACAGCAGATGACTATGGTGAAATTTACTGAAACTGCAACAATAAACACATACAAATAATGCTATTAATATCAGTGCCAGGTAGTGTTTACAAATTATAAATAGCACCAACAATTAAAGTTACAGTCAGTGAATTTAAGCAGTTAGCATAACGGTTAGCAACACAAATTAGCATATGAATAACGGGCTAATTAACGTAACAATAGCGCACCAAAAACGTGCTAACTCACACATTTCAATCATAAAAGGCGATAGTACGGGTGTATAGTTATGTTTCACCATGTAATACTTAAAGACAATGCTTGAACAAACACCAAAAGAGAAACACCAGAACAGAGCGGCCATTTTGCTGAAGTGAGGCCTGAACAACAAATTCCCGTCTAACGTTCTTCTACTATTATTACTAAAAGAGTAAATTAAAGCGGACACGAGAAGGGCGAAATTTAGCAAGCAAAACATAAGACTAAATACAGTATTACATGATATTTATTGCAATATCGTGGGAAAGCTCATGATATGGTGGGGAGGCTCATGATATTATGATATTCAACATAATAAGACTGACATTCTAAAATGATTTGACCAGTCATTTGGTACAACATTGACATTTGGGATGGAACGATATCCATATCTCTCTGTACCATATTTTCACCATATCTCACTGTACCATATTTATTGCAATATTTAATATGTAATAACTGTGAATATGCTACTTTTTCCTCTAAAAATGCCTTCACAAGACTTAATCCAAAGAATGAAGATTTCAAAGTGCTTAGAACAGTTATTTCTTCATGTCGTCTGCACTGAAACGGAGCAAAGGATCATGGTCTGTGTAGTTCCCTCTGATTTTTTAGCTATTTCTGCATCAGAACTATTCATTTAAGCAAAGAGACTTGTGATTCGATATATTGTGATGGTCCTCGATATTATCGTGTGACCTTTGATGATACGATATCACCATATTTTGGTTATTTTTACATCCAAAGTGATTCAAAGTGAATCTCAGGTTGTTGAAAGACTTCTGTTTGTTTTCTGTATTGATTAAAATTAGATGTAAAATGTGAAATATTAACAGTTACGTTTAAATAGCACATCATGTGTTACTGTCCCTGTAGACTAACCTCTGTGTGTTGTAGGTAATGGGTGTGGTGGGGCCCTCCAGTGTAGCAGACGGCCTCCCTCTGCTCCACCTCAGCCCTTACCTCTCCCCCCCTCTGCCCTTCAGCACTGCCGTGGTGCGCCTGGTGGCTCTGCAGATACAGGTATCTCTCTGTCTACATACAGTACTTTTCATTAGATTGGCTTTGGAGTTTTTTTTTTTTAAATGCATTTATATTTTTTAACATTTCAGGCAAATCAGAATAACCCTACTGACATTACATATACAGTAAATTCATCTGGTCAGTTTCATGAGGTCAGTGGGTGTCTGACCAGAAAACAAAATGTAAACCGATGACACCTGGTATTAAATAAGAAAAACAGAATTTTGCTTAAAAGAGCATTATGCAACTCTGAGGAGTCCAGAAACTCCCTGTCTCTAAGAAAATTCATGTGTGTTTATTATTATCAAAAAATGACTAAGTGGCATTTTGGAACAGTTGGAAAAGTACAAGAGAGTTTGAATTTTTTTTAATGAACACAAGTAAAACACAGCAGATAGGTAGAGTTAGTGTTTAGCTGAAAACAATCATTTTCTGAGTCCTAAAGTCTCAAATACAGGACATGCTGTATCTATTGTATGTCTCACGCAGTCAAGCAATGATTGTTTTGCACATAAAAACACACCTTCATAGCTTCTGCACTTTTTTCTTTTGGATAGACAGTGCCATGTTTTGAGTGTGATAGAGAACCCCAAAGCAGAGACAGAGGCACATGTAGGGGTTAAGCAGGTTTATTATGGGGAATGCAGGATGTGGTGATGGGAGCTGGAGACATGGACCAGAAGGAAGACACTGGGGGTAGACTCACGGGTCATGGACAGGTAACGATGAAAACAACAGTGAATAGACAAGGAATGAACTGACACAAAACAAATGACAAGGAGAGGACTGGGCAATGGGGCTGATTGGACAATGAGCCACAGGTGAACCACACTGCAGCTTTAGCCACGCCCCCAGAGAGGAGCAGATACAGAAGGGAGGGGGAACAGACAGACAAGACACCAAACCCTCACAGACAGACAGACTAGCTCAACCTGAAACATGCTTTTACTTTTGTTAAGCAAAAGACACTGATTAGGTTTTTAAAGGAGTCAGGAGTGTATGTGTATATAGATGGTGTGGGCAACTAGATATACATATACCGTATTTTCTGGACTGTAGAGCGCACCGGTATATAAGCTGCATCCACTCTATTTTTTTTATTTTTATTTTTTTAAAGATGTACAAGCTGCAACCGGGTTATAAGCTGCTGATATCCATGTTGAAAAATTAGATATTTACGGCATCTACAGAATGATTTTGTACTATAAATGTACATTTATGTACCTGAACAGATTCTTTCCGAACAGTGCCTTTTAACACAAGCAACTGTGCTGATTAAAACGAGGTCAAAAACAGAAAAGAACCGGTAATTGATTGACCTTCATTTCTCCTGTGCAGTGAAACCACAAGTCACTTTAATCATCTTCTCTGAAACCATTGACCTGAGCTTACGTGCAGTAGCACGGTAGAGGTCTGCGCAGGACACAATTTTCAGTCCCGCTCCTGCCTGCTCCCGCATTCTTCAGTACCGCTCCCGCATTCTTCAGTACCGCTCCCGCATTCTTCAGTACCGCTCCCGCATTCTTCAGTACCACTCCCGCATTCTTCTACAGCATGGGTTCCTTCCTGGCGCAAGATCGATGCCTTCAACTTAAAACTTGCATCATACAAACTCCTTCGTGTGCTTTTCATGATGAAGGGGTGAAGATTTGAAAATAATTACCAGTTAGTAATTTGTCGTGCGTGTTATATCTGCTAAATAAAAAGTAGCATATTCTTCTTTGCGTTAATTTTCCGTCTATCTTGTTTTTTAAATTCCGGTTAGAGCGCCCCTAGCAGTGGAAGAAAAATCCACAGAATAGCCGCACCTTTGTAAAAGCCGCATGGTTCAAAGCCTGGGAAAAAAGTAGCGGCTTATAGTCCAGAAAATACGGTAATTCAAACAATCACACGCATACACGAATTAGGGGAAATGGAAAACTCTGGTCGACACTCCAACACAGAAGTGCCGCCCGTCATGAAGAAAAAAGACAGACAGACATGGGAGCGCTGCAAATTGGATTTACACTGCACCTAAATCCATATGCAGTTTCCTTAAAAAATAAAATTCAGCTTTTGCTCATAAAATGATTATTTCACAAACATACAGATGGACGTGATAGGGGAATATAGGCAGGGGTGAGAGCCGCATGTACTCTACAGTCACAAGGGGAGTGGGTCTAACGTCACATACAACTTTACCTTTTCTCTGTTTTTATTTCCAGGCTTTGAAAGACGACTTTCCTCTCAGTCATGTGATCTCCCCTTTCACCAACCAAGAGCGACGGGAGGGCATGCTGCTCAACCTGCTGATCCCCTTTGTGCTCACTGTGGGCTCTGGAAGCAAAGGTAAACACAAATATGAGGAACTGCAAAATAAAAAGATTTTAGCATTACCAGGACCATAAAACTCTGCTCTAGTCTAAAATCATTTTTGTGAATAATTAGGACACATAAAATGCAACTTTGGAGCACTTCAGACTGTTGAGTTTAGATGAATTGTGTTTTTCATGGTTTGAAGACCATAAAAACCATGCGGTGCACCTTTAAGATCGGATCTGTGTCTTTTGTATTCCAGACAGTCCACATCTGGAGCCTCCTGAGATCTTTCTGCTCCTTCAGACGGTCATTAACATTCTACTTCCTCCTCGGATCATCTCCACGTCTCGCACTAAGAACTTCATGTTGGACGCGTCTCCGGCTCACTGCTCCACCCCAGGAGACACTGGCAAGGACCTGAGGAGAGAGGGGCTCGCCGAGTCCACCAGCCAGGCCGCCTATCTGGGTCCGTGCACAGTCAGAACATGAGGAGATATTTACTACGGACAAATGCATCTCACACATAGTCCCACAAATGCAGTGTTGTAACAAAAAAGCACAAAAATAGCATATGTAGAGTTAGAGCCCCCAACGAATATGAAAAAACATCCAAGATACACGCTCCAAGTTTGATATTTTACAAAACAAACATAAAAACGCAGCCATGAGAGGGTTTTTGATTTTCCTTACACCCATCTGTTTAATCTATTACATGACAAATATATATTCTCCATGTGTATCTGGCACAAAATGAAGCAGGTTCTGTATTTATTTAGTATCCTGGGCCTGTGTTTATTTAGTGTCTTAAATGTGAAGCCAAACAGCCCTGTTAATATCAGTTTGAATCATCTCCTTGTGCGTTTAAAACCCAGTTGCGCTTTAAAACTAAAATGCAGTGTTAGTTTGGCTGTCTGTGTGTGTTGTTTGTGTAATCATGACGCACAAAACTCTGTGTGCGTCACGGCTACACAAACAACAAAGAAAGTGGAAACAAACAGTTGTTCCCTCAATGTATTTGTGCCTTCTGTTCATATTTGTGCATTATGTTACTGTCACAATTTCATACATTTACTTGTGATTTGGGGTTTCAAATGGTAAAAAAGAAAAAAGTAGAGGGAGGTGTCAATGGCCAGACAAGTATGAGTGGAGGGGAGAGAGATGCAAGGCTTGTTGGTCAAATTATGCAATTAATGATGTATTTTGAATTTAAATCGGCTAAATTCACACTTTTCCTTTAATTTTTTTTTTATTGTTTATTTGATAGGGACAGATACAACAAACATAGATTAACATCTGATGCAGGTACCACAGTGTTTTAGCCAAAGGCTAATTCGCAACACCAGTCCCTGGGAGGGCTTTTAAACAGATTTCAGTAAGTAAAAATAAAATAAAATGTATTGATAATGGTTTATCAATACTGAGAATAGAAGAAATGGATAAGCTAAGACAACAATATCACATTATACATAGGCACATAAAACACACTTGCACTGTCATTCCCTTCACAAACACATACATGCAGTCACACATGATCACACAAACACACACACACATACATGCAGTCACACATGATCACACAAACACACACACACATACATGCAGTTACACATGATCACACAAACACACACACACATACATGCAGTTACACATGATCACACAAACACACACAAACATACATGCAGTTACACATGATCACACAAACACACACACACATACATGCAGTTACACATGATCACACAAACACACACACACATACATGCAGTTACACATGATCACACAAACACACACACACATACATGCAGTTACACATGATCACACAAACACACACACACATACATGCAGTTACACATGATCACACAAACACACACACACATACATGCAGTTACACATGATCACACAAACACACACACACATACATGCAGTTACACATGATCACACAAACACACACACACATACATGCAGTCACACATGATCACACAAACACACACACACATACATGCAGTTACACATGATCACACAAACACACACACACATACATGCAGTTACACATGATCACACAAACACACACACACATACATGCAGTTACACATGATCACACTGCTGCTGGTAAATAAACCAGGACTTAGTCTGTTTCTTAAAGGTGGAGAGTCTGGTTATAGTTTTTATATGAGCAGGTAAAGAGTTCCAAAGGTTTGCTCCTTTCACTGAAAATACAGTCTGTGCAAATGAGGTCTTACAAAAGGGAACTCTGCAGTCCCCATGTGTGGTGGGGAACTCTGCAGTCCCCATGTGTGGTGGGGAACTCTGCAGTCCCCATGTGTGGTGGGGAACTCTGCAGTCCCCATGTGTGGTGGGGAACTCTGCAGTCCCCATGTGTGGTGAGGAACTCTGCAGTCCCCATGTGTGGTGAGGAACTCTGCAGTCCCCATGTGTGGTGAGGAACTCTGCAGTCCCCATGTGTGGTGGCTCTTGTGGACCTTGTGGAGAGTCTATTTACACATCTGCTGAGAGGTTCAGATGCAAGTCTATTCAAGCATTTAAATACAAGCTTTACATTGCTAAAATTGCAAAAATTTGTAAAATTTAATATCTTATATTTGGATAAAATTAGACAGTGATGAAATCTGATTGGCTTTTTGTCTAAAATTTTATAAACACGGTTATAAAGTCGTTGGAGAGGCTTTAGAGCGGTTGGGTTGGTTTGGGACCAAACAGTAGTGCAGTACGACAGTTGAGAAAGAATAACTGAATTAACAAAGACACAGGCGCTTTCAAAAGACAAACAGTCTCTAATCATTTTAAAGCAGTTAATGCTGCTTTCATTTTTGATGATATATTTTTGACATGCTTTTTAAAATGTAATTGAGCGTCTAGTGTCACACCGAGGTGTTTCTCTTGTTCTACCTGTTCTATGAGTTCATTGTTCATAGTGATGTTTAGTTTGTTTTCTGATTGTGTCCTTTTTATAGAGAAGCAGATGGATTTAGTTTTCTTTGTGTTTAGTGTCAGGCACGATTTTTTTAGACTATCTGACACTTTCTCCAGACTTTGGGTTAATTTAGCACCGATGACAGCCGGGGTTTTGCCCGACACATAAACCACTGTGTCATCGGCGTACATCTGAAGGCCCACCTCAGGACACACTTCAGGCAGGTCATTCACATAAAGACAAAAAAGGACTAATAATTGAACATTATTAGATATATTTTCACGCTGTGTATGAGCTATTTAGGGAATAACCTAAATTTAACACAGATTTACCATTTATTAGATGGACAAGCAAGTACAGTACAGATGATATTAAAAAATGGATATCTCCCAACTCTAGGTCATAATGATCTGTGTACGTTTTTGCTTCAGAGAAGGTTTCTGTGCCCTCACAAACAAGTTTAACTGGTCTGAGCTATGAAGAACAGAGCATGCTGGGTAATAAAATCTGCACGATTCAAGCACATGTGGCAGGTGGGATTTGAACCCCAGTCCTCAGAGCTCAAATCCAGTGCCCGGGTTACACATATAAATATGAATAAAACAGCAGATTACTGACTACTGACTTGCCAAATTTGTCAACATCTGCTTATACAATCTCTTAAAGTCACTGAGTAACTGTTGTGTTCTGGTGCAGCCCTGAAGGTGGTGCTGGTGTGCTTTGAGCGCTCCTTGGGTAACCAGTGGTACCGCCTGAGTCTCCAGGTCAAAGAGATGGCCCTGAGGAAAGTGGGCGGTCTGGCCTTCTGGGACTTCATCGATTTCATCGTCCGCACGCGCATCCCCATCTTCGTCCTGCTCAGACCCTTCATTCAGTGCAAGGTCAGGCACAGCAGACACAAACACCAAGTCTATTTGAGCTTGTTTCAAGTTTTTGGTGCTAACATGAAAACACGAGTATGAGCAAGAATAAATGTCAAATTCTGTCAAAATGATTTAGCCTTTATTTCTTTTGTTGTGTTAGTTGTTGACCCAGCCAGCCGACTCCCAGGAGGAGATCACGGCGCGACATCACATCGCCGACCAGCTGGAGCGGCGCTTCATCCCCCGCCCCCTCTGCAAGAGCTCACTGTTCGCCGAGTTCAACAACGAGCTCAAGATCCTGAAAGAGGCCGTGCACAGTGGATCTGGTTAGACTTATGTTTCACTACTCAGCACTACTTTTAGAACTATTATTACATTTTCTTTCTTGAAAATCATTGTCTTTGTGTATTCATCCTTTAGTTTTTCTATTCGCTGAATGTCCACTCAGGTTGGTTCTGTTGTTGTGCAGCATACCAGGGGAAGACCTCCATCAGCACAGTGGGCACCTCCACCTCGGCATACCGCCTGAGCCTGGCCACCATGTCTCGCTCCAACACGGGCACAGGGACGGTGTGGGAGCAGGACAGCCAGCCCTCCAGACAACCATCCCAGGACACACTGAGCCGCACCGACGAGGACGACGAAGAGAGTACGACCCCATTTCCTCTGGTCACGTTTAACTACAGGTCCTAAAGATGTTTGTGCTCTGCAGACGACTCCATGAGCATCCCCAGTGTGGTGAGTGAACACGAGGCCTTCCTCCCCAGGACCATGTCCCAGCGCCGCTTCTCCAGCCACGCCACAGGCTCCACCTCCTCTCAAACTGAAACCCACCGCAGCACCATGCTGCCCAGCCACAGGTAAAGGCCCTCAGCCCAGCAAAGTTAGACCACAGCTCCCTTTGGAGGGGTTTGTAACGCTGCAGGATTTTTAGACACACTCCAACTTTTATTACAAGGGTCTCTACGTTTATCCACATCCCAGTCACACTTAGAGTTCACACAAATACATAGGAATAAGGTGAGTGAAGTGTCTTGGTCAAGGACAAAACAATAATATGCACTGCTGAGCTGCCACTGGGCCACAGCCGCCCCACTGTTTTGTTTTGGCTTCATTTTCAGTGTTCTCAAAGGTAAAATATACAGAATCATCCACATGTTTGTGTATGTTCCTGTCCAGAGCAAGTTTAATGAAATCAAATAGAGCAGCTTCTGAGTTAAAATCAAAATAACTCTTTAATTGAAGAAACCATCTCAAGTAAAGATTTAATAGACTGATATAATTGCATATTTGCATCTTGCATGTTCCCTGATTATGAAGGGACAAAAGGACTGATGCACTGATGAGCAGAATTACAGCAGATTAAATTAGGTTAAAAACCAGTCCTGTCGACTTCAGAGCAGAGACACATTTTAGCCTTTTGAAGGTCTAAAATGATCACAAGGAGCCAGGGAATCATGCAGGAGCACTTTCTGGATCACCACCTAATGACATCACTTGGTGGACCTGAACATTTTGTATTCTAGAGAAGGAGATGGACTAATTATGTTGGCTTCAACATGTGAATGAAACAAACTCCAGGTATGTTTCTGATGAACATTGAAGCTCTGAATTTGAGAATGTAAAGTCATCATGAGTTTGAACTGCAAGTGCTTTTATTTTGCCTTTTTGTTGTATTAGTAAAAGGCTCTTCTCTGCCAGGTAGCTCTAATCTTGAATGTGTGTCCCATGACCTCCCCTCCTCCTCCTCCTCTCCACAGTGAGCCCAATGTGCTAGATGAGTCCCAGGCCCTCCTGCAGGACAGTAACCTCTCTAGGTACAGTGTGTGCGCTGTGTACAGTGTGTCCTGCTGGTGCTGGGGGGGCATCACCACCGAGGAGGCTGGCCACCACATCCACCCCCAGTCTCCAGCCCTCTCCACCTCTCACATCTCTGTGTGGGTCTGTCCCCCTCTCAGCCCCTGTCTCTGTCCTCTCTGTCCTCCCTCTGTCCTCTCTCTGTCCTCTCTCTGTGGGTCTGTCCCCCTCTCTAACATTTATGTGTGGATCTGCTCCTCTCTCTGTCTTCTCTCTGTCCTCTCTCTGTCCTTTCTGTCCTCTCTCTGTCCTCTCTCTGTCCTCTCTCTGTCCTTTCTGTCCTCTCTCTGTCCTCTCTCTGTCCTCTCTCTGTCCTTTCTGTCCTCTCTCTGTCCTCTCTCTGTCCTCTCTCTGTCCTTTCTGTCCTCTCTCTGTCCTCTCTCTGTCCTTTCTGTCCTCTCTCTGTCCTCTCTCTGTCCTCTCTCTCTGTCCTGTCTCTGTCCTCCCTCTGTCCTTCCTCTGTCCTCTCTCTGTCCTCCCTCTGTCCTCTCTGTGTCCTCCCTCTGTCCTCTCTGTGTCCTCCCTCTGTCCTCTTTCTGTCCTCCCTCTGTCCTCTTTCTGTCCTCCCTCTGTCCTCCCTCTGTCCTCTCTCTGTCCTCTCTCTGTCCTCCCTCTGTCCTCTCTCTGTCCTCCCTCTGTCCTCTCTCTGTCCTCCCTCTGTCCTCTCTCTGTCCTCTCTCTGTCCTCCCTCTGTCCTCTCTCTGTCCTCTCTCTGTCCTCTCTCTGTCCTCTCTCTGTCCTCTCTCTGTCCTCCCTCTGTCCTCCCTCTGTCCTCTCTCTGTCCTCTCTCTGTCCTCCCTCTGTCCTCCCTCTGTCCTCTCTCTGTCCTCTCTCTGTCCTCCCTCTGTCCTCCCTCTGTCCTCTCTCTGTCCTCCCTCTGTCCTCTCTCTGTCCTCTCTCTGTTCTCTGTCCTCTCTGTGTCCTCCCTCTGTCCTCCCTCTGTCCTCTCTGTCCTCTCTCTGTCCTCTCTGTCCTCCCTCTGTCCTCCCTCTGTCCTCTCTCTGTCCTCCCTCTGTCCTCTCTGTCCTCTCTCTGTCCTCTCTGTCCTCCCTCTGTCCTCTCTGTCCCCTCTCTGTCCTCCCTCTGTCCTCTCTGTCCCCTCTGTCCTCCCTCTGTCCTGCCTCTGTCCTCCCTCTGTCCTCTCTCTGTCCTCTCTCTGTCCTCTCTCTGTCCTCCCTCTGTCCTCTCTCTGTCCTCCCTCTGTCCTCTCTCTGTCCTCTCTCTGTCCTCCCTCGGTCCTCTCTCTGTCCTCTCTCTGTCCTTTCTGTCCTCTCTCTGTCCTCTCTCTGTCCTCTCTCTGTGGCTCTGTCCCTCTCTCTAACATTTCTGTGTGGATCTGCTCCTCTCTCTGTCCTCTCTCTGTCCTCCCTCTGTCCTCCCTCTGTCCTCTCTCCGTCCTCTCTCTGTCCTCCCTCTGTCATCTCTCTGTCATCTCTCTGTCCTCCCTCTGTCATCTCTCTGTCCTCTCTCTGTCCTCTCTCTGTCCTCTCTCTGTCCTCTCTCTGTCCTCTCTCCGTCCTCCCTCTGTCCTCTCTCTGTCCTCTCTCTGTCCTCCCTCTGTCCTCCCTCTGTCCTCTCTCTGTCCTCTCTCTGTGGCTCTGTCCCTCTCTCTAACATTTCTGTGTGGATCTGCTCCTCTCTCTGTCCTCTCTCTGTCCTCCCTCTGTCCTCCCTCTATCCTCTCTCTGTCCTCCCTCTGTCCTCCCTCTGTCCTCTCTCTGTAATCTCTCTGTCATCTCTCTGTCCTCCCTCTGTCCTCTCTCTGTCCTCCCTCTGTCCTCTCTCTGTCCTCTCTCTGTCCTCTCTCTGTCCTCCCTCTGTCCTCCCTCTGTCATCTCTCTGTCCTCCCTCTGTCCTCTCTCTGTCCTCCCTCTGTCCTCTCTCTGTCCTCTCTCTGTCCTCCCTCTGTCCTCTCTCTGTCCTTCCTCTGTCCTCTCTCTGTCCTTCCTCTGTCCTCTCTCTGTCCTCCCTCTGTCCTCCCTCTATCCTCCCTCTGTCCTCCCTCTGTCCTCCCTCTGTAATCTCTCTGTCATCTCTCTGTCCTCCCTCTGTCCTTTCTCTGTCCTTTCTCTGTCCTCCCTCTGTCCTCTCTCTGTCCTCTCTGTCCTCTCTCTGTCCTCCCTCTGTCCTCTCTCTGTCCTCTCTCTGTCCTCCCTCTGTCATCTCTCTGTCCTCCCTCTGTCCTCTCTCTGTCCTCCCTCTGTCCTCTCACTGTCCTCTCTCTGTCCTCCCTCTGTCATCTCTCTGTCCTCCCTCTGTCCTCTCTCTGTCCTCTCTCTGTCCTCCCTCTGTCCTCTCTCTGTCCTCTCTCTGTCCTCCCTCTGTCCTCTCACTGTCCTCCCTCTGTCCTCTCTCTGTCCTCTCTCTGTCCTCCATCTGTCCTCTCTGTCCTCTCTCTGTCCTCTCTCTGTCCTCCCTCTGTCCTCTCTCTGTCCTCTCTCTGTCCTCTCTCTGTCCTCTCTCTGTCCTCCCTCTGTCCTCTCTCTGTCCTCCCTCTGTCCTCTCTCTGTCCTCCCTCTGTCCTCTCTCTGTCCTCTCTCTGTCCTCCCTCTGTCCTCTCTCTGTCCTCTCTCTGTCCTCCCTCTGTCCTCTCTCTGTCCTCCCTCTGTCCTCTCTCTGTCCTCCCTCTGTCATCTCTCTGTCCTCCCTCTGTCCTCCCTCTGTCCTCTCTCTGTCCTCCCTCTGTCCTCTCTCTGTCCTCCCTCTGTCCTCTCTCTGTCCTCTCTCTGTCCTCCCTCTGTCCTCCCTCTGTCATCTCTCTGTCCTCCCTCTGTCCTCCCTCTGTCCTCTCTCTGTCCTCCCTCTGTCCTCTCTCTGTCCTCTCTCTGTCCTCCCTCTGTCCTCTCTCTGTCCTTCCTCTGTCCTCTCTCTGTCCTTCCTCTGTCCTCTCTCTGTCCTCCCTCTGTCCTCCCTCTATCCTCCCTCTGTCCTCCCTCTGTCCTCCCTCTGTAATCTCTCTGTCATCTCTCTGTCCTCCCTCTGTCCTTTCTCTGTCCTTTCTCTGTCCTCCCTCTGTCCTCTCTCTGTCCTCTCTCTGTCCTCTCTGTCCTCTCTCTGTCCTCCCTCTGTCCTCTCTCTGTCCTCTCTCTGTCCTCTCTCTGTCCTCCCTCTGTCATCTCTCTGTCCTCCCTCTGTCCTCTCTCTGTCCTCCCTCTGTCCTCTCTCTGTCCTCTCTCTGTCCTCCCTCTGTCATCTCTCTGTCCTCCCTCTGTCCTCTCTCTGTCCTCTCTCTGTCCTCCCTCTGTCCTCTCTCTGTCCTCTCTCTGTCCTCCCTCTGTCCTCTCACTGTCCTCACTCTGTCCTCTCTCTGTCCTCTCTCTGTCTTTCTCTCCTCTCTCTGTCCTCTCTCTGTCCTCTCTCTGTCCTCTCTCTGTCCTCTCTCTGTCCTCTCTCTGTCCTCCCTCTGTCCTCTCTCTGTCCTCTCTCTGTCCTCCATCTGTCCTCTCTGTCCTCTCTCTGTCCTCTCTGTCCTCCCTCTGTCCTCTCTCTGTCCTCCCTCTGTCCTCTCTCTGCCCTCTCTCTGTCCTCTCTCTGTCCTCTCTCTGTCCTCCCTCTGTCCTCTCTCTGTCCTCCCTCTGTCCTCTCTCTGTTCTCCCTCTGTCCTCCCTCTGTCATCTCTCTGTCCTCCCTCTGTCCTCCCTCTGTCCTCTCTCTGTCCTCCCTCTGTCCTCTCTCTGTCCTCTCTCTGTCCTCTCTCTGTCCTCTCTCTGTCCTCTCTCTGTCCTCTCTCTGTCCTCTCTCTGTCCTCTCTCTGTCCTCTCTCTGTCCTCTCTCTGTCCTCCCTCTGTCCTCTCTCTGTCCTCTCTCTGTCCTCCCTCTGTCCTCTCTCTGTCCTCTCTTTGTCCCCCCTCTGTCCTCTCTCTGTCCTCCCTCTGTCATCTCTCTGTCCTCCCTCTGTCCTCCCTCTGTCCTCTCTCTGTCCTCCCTCTGTCCTCTCTCTGTCCTTCCTCTGTCCTCTCTCTGTCCTTCCTCTGTCCTCTCTCTGTCCTCTCTCTGTCCTCTCTCTGTCCTCCCTCTGTCCTCCCTCTATCCTCCCTCTGTCCTCCCTCTATCCTCCCTCTGTCCTCCCTCTGTCCTCTCTCTGTAATCTCTCTGTCATCTCTCTGACAGGTCCCTCTCTCTACAGCGTGGGTGTGGGACTGTCCCTCTCTCATCTCCTGTCTCTGTCCCCTCTCCTGTCAGGACCTCTGCTCTCTGATAAATATGTGTGGGTGTGTTCCATAGACTGTATAAAGAAGTGGACTAAGTGAGTGTGACGTCACCCACAGCGTTCAGCTCCAGTCAAATGAAGATAATCGGGGATAGGCAGTTGTAAGAGTCAATTCAGCACCAAGTTCCATGATTGGAATTGAGACTGCAAGTACCATAGCAACCAAAGAACGAATCTGAAGCGAGTTTGTTGAAGATAATGCCCTTTCTGGCTTGCTGGTTTAGGAGGGAGCTGCTCCTGATTTGTCTGTTATTAATGTTTATATCTGCATTTACGAACACAACAGTAAATTAAAAACACCAGGATTGTGTAGAGCAGGTGAATAGAAAGATTTTAAGATCAAAATAATGAGCCTGACAGCAGCAGTTATAGAGAGAGATGATGATTTTTCAATAGAAAGTGAATTGGTTTTGATGGAGCCCTCCCACTTCCTATTAGGCTAAGTCCATTTCTATACAGTCTATGTCTATCTATATCTCCTGTCAGCTCCTGTACTAACACCTCCTCCTCTGACATGTGTGTGTGTTTGTATGTGTGTGTGTGGGGGGTTTGTCTCCTGTCCTTCAGCCCCCCTCCTCTCTCAAACACGCCCCGGGCCCCTCCAGGCCTGGGCGACGGCACTGCCACCTCTGGTCCTGCTCGTGATACTGTCGCTGTAGCAAAGTAGTGCACAATGTGTTTAGTTGATGATACAATTTGGAAGTTTGGTAACAATAATCTATTTGTATCTATCTTTTTTAACTGTAGCATTAGTTTTAAGATGACTGTTCTTATTATTTGTCTGTCACGTGGTGATAGAATGTGAAAGGAAAGTGAAAGTACATATGGAAAAGTGAAAGTACATATGGAAAAGGTAAATAAAAGAATATAATATTTTTCGGACTATAAGTCACACGGTTTGGGTGGTCCTGTGACTTATACTCAGGTGTGACTTATACATGAAATATAAAGTATCACATCTAAACGTAAATGTAAACATGGGTACGGTACAAACCCGAGGCACCGACTGAATATATTAAGAGTACTTTATTGCATCGAGCGGCGCTAACACATTTCGACCAGCAAGATATAATTTCACATGTTGGTTGTTTTCACACTGAAGCCACAAGAGGGCGCTCTAGGCTTGTACCAGTATCTGTAAGCCTATCATGCTCTTCCTCCTGCATCACTGTCACTTCACCAACTGCAGCACCTCGGACCTGTTTTCTCAGTTAAATCCAGATGGAGACTTTTTTGTCCAGGCAGTGAATAATCCACTGAATCTTGTCCTTTAGTCCGACAGAAGTTCACTGCATCAGCACCTGCTGTTTTTTATCACTATATGCAAATGAGCCATGCGGCTATAAGTTTCGTTTCTGTAAAACGTAAACAAATGTGCACAAACACTTTATTACTCAGTGTGTATACTGAGCGGAGAACTGGAAAAGTGTGTAGAGCGATGGAAGAGACGACCAATGGAGCAGCAGAAAGAAAGTTTGAAGTGAGAAACTTGTTTGACTGGAGAAAAGAGGAGGAAACTCAAACTGCAATGTAGAAAACAAAAGTGCGAATTGCAGATAAAAGCAGGATTTAGCTGGAGTTGGTGGAGTTGCTCAGAAGTGACATTGAGGATGAAGAATTCAGTGGATTTAGTGATTTGGAGTGAGATTGAGAATTTGGTAAAGTTCTGTTTCTGCTCTAGTTTTGTGAATAACTGTTCATATGTGACGTGAACACACCAAACACATGTTCAGCCTGTTCTTCTCTGTTCTAGTGTTATTACTATAACTCGCCTTTCAAGATGAAATGTCTGTTCCTGGTGTCTGATTGTATAAAATAAATTTCCCCCCAAAAAGTGTGACTTGTACTCCAGAGCGACTTATAGTCCGAAAAATACTTCTAATAATTCTAATACTTCTAATAATTCTTTTTATCAATGTATTTATTTCAGAGTCATCATTTAGAAATCTTAAAAAGTACCCCCTTTGTTTTTGGAATTCCAAGTAGGGTTATAACGATATCCAAGTCTCACGATACGATATAGTCACGGTATGAACCTCACAAGACTTAATCCAAAGAATGAAGATGTAAAAGTGCTTAGAACAGTTATTTCTTCATGTAGTCTACACTGAGACGGAGCAAAGGATCATGGTCTATGTAGTTCCCTCTTCTTTTTTTTTTTTAGCTATTTCTGCATCAGAACTATTCACTTGTGTTTCAATATATTGTGATGGTCCACAATATTATTGTGAGACCTTTGACGATATCATCATATCTCAGTTATTGTTATGTCCCTAGTCCCAAAGTTCACATTTGTGTCATCAACTGAATAATTTGGCCAAACGTAGATCCGACACTCCACTTTTACATGTTGTTTCTCTGTGGGTCTGCAGTCTACAGTCTGCTCTTCCATCATGGTGTTTCATACTGTTCTTGTGTCTATCAGGCTTCTCGCTGATCAAATTGGGCGTCCGATTCTGGAGACCAATCTGTACGGGCAGAAGGGAGCTTGGCGTAGCAATCACAGGAAACAAAACCAAACATAAGACGAAATAAGTAACAAAACTCAAGTGCAGTATGATTTTGATAAAGACGTAAACACACGCAGTTTCCAGAGTGCGTTGCCGCCCGAGGTCCCGCTGTCCCGTTGTGTTAGTGTTACTGTGTAGCGTGGTAGAAGCTGTTCTGCTGTCATTGGTGGCCGTGCTGTGGATTCGGTGGACAGTAGCGTAGAACGTGGGCGCGTGGGTCATCTCACGGACTTTGGTGCTTGTGTGGTGTCCCGCTCAGGGTGGCCAGTGTGCAGAGCGAACCGGGCCAACAGAACCTGCTCATCCAACCTCCGCTGGGGAGAAAGAGAGGACTCCGACAGGTAAGAGGAGGACTTTATTTGCCATTACTTAAGGTGGCCACACACTACAGGATTTTTTAGTCTTAAACGATTTTTAAACATGAGACAAAAAGAATCATATGCAGTGGGATCTGTCTGCGGACCACAGGATATCAGATCAGAATGAGATCAGAATTACTTTTATTCATCCCCGAGGGGAAATTTTCTTTGTTACAGATGCAACCGACCAAGAGCATGTACATCGAACAAGTTACAAAATAAGCTAAATACAATAAGGTAAAAGATAAAATAGCTCTCTCTGGGAAATAATTTACATCAGTGACATATTTATGACTATATACATGTGCGAGCAGGGATGAAAAGGATTGAGTAGTTTGTGAGTTAAAGTGCAGCGTTCAACAGTTTGATGGCGACAGGCAGGAAAGATTTCCTGTGTCTCTCAGTGGAGCAGTGGCAGCCGCAGCCTATGGCTGAAAGAGCTCCTCTGATTGGCCAGCACCTTGTGGAGGGGGTGGGAGGGAGAGTCCAGAATAGTCCAGATTTTGTCCAACATTCTCCTGTCCAATACCACCGCCAGAGAGTCCAGCTCCTCCCCCACAACATGTCCAGCCTTCCTAATGATCTTCTCGAGTCTATTAGTGTCCCTCACGCGCAAACTGCTGCCCCAGCAGACTACAGCGTACATGATGGCACTGGCCACCATAGACTCGTAGAACATCCTGAGCATTGTCCTGTAGATGTCAAAGGACCTCAGCCTCCTCAGGAAATGGAGGCGGCTCTGGCCCTTCTTGTAAACCGCATCCACGTTCCTGCTCCAGTCCAGTTTATTGTCCAAGTTCACCCCCAGGTACTTGTACTCCTCCACCACGTCCACACTGACCCCCGGATGGAGATGGGGGTCACAGCAGCTTTGGTCCTCCTAAGGTCCACCACCAGTTCCTTTGTCTTCATCACGTTGAGCTGGAGGTGGTTCTCCTCACTCCAAGTGACAAAGTTGTCCACTACAGTCCTGTACTCCTCCTCGTCACCACCGCTGATGCATCCACCACTGCAGAGTCGTCAGAAAACTTCTGAAGGTGGCAAGACTGGCTGCAGTAGTTGAAGTCTGTGGTGTAGAGGGTGAAGAGGAAGGGAGACAGGACTGTCCCCTGTGGAGCCCTGGTGTTGCTGACCACTCTGTCCGACACACAGCTCTGCAAACGCACATACTGTGGTCTTCCAGTGAGGTAATCCACAATCCAGGACACCAAGGAGGCATCCACCTGCATCACTGCCAGCTTCTCAGCCAGCAGAGCCGGCCTGATGGTGTCGAACGCACTGGAGAAGTCAAAAAACATGATCCTCACAGTGGCAGCCGGCTTGTCCAGGTGGGAGTAGACTCTGTGGAGTAGGGTCAGGATGGCGTCATCTACTCCAAGGTGGGGCTGGTAGGCAAACTGGAGAGGGTCTTGCAGATGTTGGACCATAGGCCTCAGCTGCTGCAGGACGAGTCGTTCCAGAGTCTCCATGATGTGGGAGGTCAGTGCCACGGGCCTGTAGTCCTTAGGGTCGCTGGGGCGCGGCGTCTTCGGGACAGGGACGAGGCACGATGTCTTCCATATCAGGGGGACTCTCTGAAGACTCAGGCTCAGGCTGAAGATCTGGTGCAGGACACAACTGAGCTGGGGAGCACAGCCCTTCAAGACTCTGGGGCTCACTTCATCAGGTCCTGGTGCTTTCCCGGCCTTCAGTCTCTGCAGTTCACACCTCACCTGCTCCTCAGTGACAGTCAGTGTGGAGGTGTCAGGAGGGGGAGGGGTGGTGTCGTCTGAGGTGTGAACTGGGTCTTCCACAGGAGACGGGGGAGGGAGGGGTAGGGGGGTGACTGCTGCTGGCTGGAGGTGGACAGTTCCTGCAGTGTCAAAGCGATTGAAGAAGATGTTGAACTCATTAGCTGTGTTCACGTCTCCCTGAACGCTTCCCCCTTGGGTCGGCTTGTGTCCCGTGATGGTCCTCATGCCGCTCCACACTTCCCTCATGTTGTTCTGCTGAAGTTTCCACTCCAGCTTCCTCCCATGTCTCTGTCTGGCCTGGCTCAGCTGCACCTTCAGTTTCTTCTGAGCAGCCCGGGCCTCCTCCTTGTTTCCCAAGCTGCAGGCCTTCCTCTTCCCAATGAGTGTGGCTTTAATGTCCTTGGTTATCCATGGCTTGTTGTTTGGATAACAGCTCACAGTCTTTGTTGGGACAACTGAGTCCACACAGAAGTTTATGTAGCTGGTGATGCAGTCAGTCAGCCCGTCGAGGTCTTCTCCATGGGGCTCAGTGAGTGCAGCCCAGTCTGTCACCTCAAAGCAGCTCTGTAACACCTCCAGAGACTCATCTGTCCACCTCCTCACAGACCGGGGAAGGGGGGAAGGCGCTTCACCAGAGGTGTGTAAGATGTCCTGAGGAGCACCAGGATGTGGTCTGAACGGGCAAGTGGGGGCAGGGGGGCCGCCAGGTATGCGCCACGAACATTAGCATAGAGGTGGTCTAATGTTTTTCCCTCCCTGGTGGAGCAGTTCACAAACTGGGAGAACGTGGGGAGAGTTTTGGCCAAACTGACATGATTGAAGTCCCCGGAGATGGCGATGAAGGCTGTAGGGCGAGTGTTCTGAATCTGGGCTACCGCAGCGTGGATAGAGTCACAGGCGCTGTGGGTGTTGGCTGACGGAGGCACGTAGACAGCAACAAACACAACATGAGAGAACTCCCTCGGTAGATAATAAGGCCGTAGTCCGACAGTACATAGTTCCACATCATGGCTGCAGACACGTTCCTTGACGGTGATGTGTGATGGATGGCACCAGCGGTGGTTGACGAGCACAGCGACCCCGCCACCTCTGCCCTTCCCGCAGCTGGCGCGCTCTCTGTCGGCCCGTACAGTGGAGAAGCCCACGATAGAAACGTAGTCATCAGGCACATCTTCATGCAGCCATGTCTCGGAGAAACACATTAAACTGCACTCCCGATATTCCTTCTGACTCTGGGCTAGCGCTGTCAGTTCGTCCATCTTATTTACGAGGGATCTCACGTTACCCATCACAATAGAGGGGAGACACGGCTTGAACTTAAGTCTCTGTTGTTTTGCTGCTATCCTCTTCCGTCGCAGTTTTTTATTTCCTCTGCAGCCCCTGTGTGTCCTTCTCCTGCAGTCCACGGGGATGTCAGGTGAGCTCCCGGTGGTTCCTATAGAAGCTGCTCCAGCGTCTCTCAGCGCCATCAGCTGTTCCCGAGTGTAACGAAGCTGCATTGTAACCCCGTGTCAGTCAGAAACAGTCTTAAGGGTCACTCAAAGTCGCCAAAAAAACTCCCTCGACTGACTCTAGTGTTGTTAAGAACTATTTCAAAAAGTGTGCTCAAATAGAAAGGTAAAAAGTGCAAAAAAGCAAGAAAAGCGAAGAAAGAATCGGAGCTCTGTAAACAGGCTGCACACGCGAACTCGCGCATGCGCACTGAATGAATATAAAGCTGTGAGCGCAATGGCATCAGTTGTTTCCTGTCTACAGTAAAACCACTCGCTCTGAGACTTCGGCACATTTGAAGCTAAAGTCCGTTGCTAGAGGTGGTCGAATTCTGTCAGAAGCCAAAAAACGGTACAGATCAGTGTTGCTTCGGCGGAGATCTCACTGTGGCAGTGAGTCTGTCAAGGCAACAAACTAGTGTAGTGATGGGGGCAAGTTCTGAACTTCCACGTAAAACGCCAATTTGCTTCACACTGAAGAAGCTTAACACCACTTTAACCCATCTGACAACAGCCACGAGTCTAACAAACAAAACGCTTTGCCTGGCTCACTCATTAGTGTCTGGAAATGTTATAGACAGTAGATCGGCCTCATGACATGTATGATATTCTAGCCAGTAAAGAAAGTGCTGTAAGTAAACTACCGCTGTTAGCCTTTAGCGGTAAATGCGTCTGCTAAATGCCGATAATTCACACTTCTATTCACAGCTCAT
This sequence comes from Odontamblyopus rebecca, assembly GCA_030686955.1. Lineage (NCBI taxonomy): Eukaryota > Metazoa > Chordata > Actinopteri > Gobiiformes > Gobiidae > Odontamblyopus > Odontamblyopus rebecca. Next base: position 23,115,819 of record CM060675.1, read on the forward strand.
TTACATATCAGTGTGTGTCCAGTAACATATATACGGCCACTATAGTCACTTTACAGTCGCTAACAGAAGAGAAAACAGCCTGTTTATGTGTGCGAGCTACAGCAGCTAATCGCTAACCAATGAGAAAGAACCAAAATGAGCTTCAAAACCGACACATTTCAACACTCAGCCTCACACAGGCTCCTCTCAGATCACAAGTCAGCACTAAGAACTGTCCTTTTAATCCAGACTCACACTGAGCAAGAAGAGAAAACGAAGAGAATCTCAGTGTTGCGCACACATAGACGTATATGTGCACACATGGATGTATGGCTGCGGGTGTAAACAAGTGCACATGCTGATAGGTTCAGGGGCAGGATGGACACAGACAAATGACTCCGCAGATAAACACTGATGCGGCGCCACAGATCAGGACATTTATCTGTCTGTAAATTGGATTAAATGGGCCGAATATAGAGTCTGAACTTTATAACAAGGTAAAACACGTCCATGTGGATTATCTCCCCATATCGGCAAGATTTAGGCCGATAGCCGATATCGGCCACATATTGGTCGGGCCCTAGTTATGACCCAGCTCTGGGGCAGGGGAAGTAACAAAAAAAAAAGCAAGATGGAAAATTGAATAAAGTAATTTAATTAACAGGATGTACAAGGTAATCACACAAAACATGCTATAATATGTACACAACATGATCTAAACTAAGAAACAAAAGAACAGGATTAACATTTAACACTTTATGCCAATAACAAGGCACGTGGGTTTACACACACACACAAAAAAACAAAAAACAAGTGACTAAACTAAGGGACGCAAACAAAACTAAATCACAAGTCTCCCAAAGTAAAATCACGTAAAAGAGGGACGAGCAAGACACACATGCAGAGCTTCCTATGGGTCAGGTCGGGGAGCAGGGGGCGGGGTTAAGCTGGACTCAGAATCAAGTGACAAAACAAAAGGTACAAAACAGAACTAAACTAACCGAACATAAACTGTCTCAACATGCACAATGTCACGTACTAGTACAAACAAAGTGACACAAAATGGCCCCGGACAGGTGTGGGGAATCTCCTTAAACAGGGGGAGGAGTCTGGAGGTGAGGTGGGAGTGGCCAGGTGTTGAAGTGTCCCCCCAATCAGGGACCAGGGCTCTCCCAGCACGAATATATGGGACAAAAGAAAGGAATTAAAACACACCAAACAAATCAAAGAACTGGAGGCCTGTTTTTAGATGTATTATATTTTGGGCTTGTTGCATATCCCTGAGAGTAAGAGTAAGGTCAGACTGTGTTGGTTGCAGTTACGGCGCCCCCTGCTGTCCATCCCAAAGACAGAGCCTCGTGGACGTTCTGGAGCACGACTGTCGACGACGCGCCGCAGCATCCAGCCCAAGAACAAACCCCTGGGTAACACCGCAGACTCACACACACACACACACACACACACACACTGTACTGACCCGAGCTGAATGTCTGAGTCTGTTTGTGCGAGTGCCGCCTTCCCCCCCTCACACTCCTGTCTTTGTACCGATGAGCAACGCACTGACTTCTCACTCTGTTCTGTCTCCTGCCGTTTCAATGTAAAGAGACTTTGTTGGACTATGAAGGTGAGAGTCCAGCTTAACCCCGCCCCCTGCACCCCGACCTAACCCATAGGAAGCTCTGCATGTGTGTCTTGCTCGTCCTCTGACCTCAGCCCCCCCCACCCGCACTGCCTCTAGCATCCATGATGGTGCTGCCGGCCGTCTCCCTCCTCCCCGGTTTTGGTTTTTTTTGAACACTTGTGCATGGCTGTGTCCCCCCACAGCGCACGGAGAGCAAAAAGACCAAAAGAGATCCGTCACCTTCACAGAGACCCAGGGGCCCGCGGGGACCCCGGGCGCGGTGGACCCCCAGGCCGAGGCGCACAGGTCCAGCCCGGCCTCACTCAAGTCCCCCACGCTGGAGGTGCCCACCGCCATGTCCATGGTGACGGCCGATCTGCACCGACCGACCGCTACACAGGTACGACACCAGTGAGAAAAGGTTTACATCGTTGCCATGGCGATTCAGAACAAAATACGATAAAAGGAAATCTGATTGTTTGGCAAGTACATAGAGGTCACAATATTCTAAACTGCCTTTGGTGTGTTGGAGGACAGGTCAGAATTCTGTGGTACACTTTGTTTTTTACTGTCAAAATGTTTATGATTAATAAACAGGATCTACAGCAAAAGAAAAATTTTATCTGTCATCTGCACAAAGGTTTTATAGTGAAGACATTTCCCTGCTCATGCACTGCAAATTTCTTTTTATCAGGTCATCTACTTAGTAGTTCTAAATTGGATTAATTCTACTCTAGATGTCGTTTATTTGAAGAGAACTTGTCCTCTCACAACTATTAACAAACTGACTGTCCCTGTTTAGATTTTCAATTCAATTCAATTCAATTTATTTTTGTAGCGCCCAAAATCACAACAGCAGATTCCTCTAAGGCCGTTCCAAGATATGGATGAGTAAAACATACACACAGACATATCAAAACAGGAATAAACAACATTCATGTAAAGCAGCAAATGAAACATGGTCCAGTCATCCCCTGTCCTTAGACCCTCCTTCTCAGCAAGGAAAAACTCCAAAAAACCCAGGGTCCTGGGAAAAAGAAGAAACCTCGGCGAGAACTACAGTGAAGGAGAGATCCACTCCCATGGACGGACAGGCTATAGATGTCCAGGCCCGTGGGCCAGTTCAGTATGACCACAGCTACCCAGGTGGGGAAGAGCCGGGGAGGAGGAGGAGAGGGGTCCAGCTGCCATCAGGCGTCTGAAAGAGTTCCACTCCACAGGGGGAGTGGGACAGGGGACAACATGTGAATAGCAATGAACGAGCTACAGATGAGAACATAGTGAGTGATGCTGATGAGGAAATAGGAGGAAACAGAGGACAGTGCTCAGGTTGCCACACTTCCCCCAGCTTGTTATCTCCTGCAGCAGCTTATCTTAGTGACATCAACTAAGTAACCTGGTCATAAGCTATTCCGAAGAGGAAGGTTTTAAGCCTGGTCTTAAATAAAGAGACTGTGGAGCCTGTTTAACACCAACAGGGAGTTGATTCCATAACACAGGAGCTTGGTACACATTTGTAGACTGTACATAAACAACCATCTGCCTCATAAAATGACTGAAGTCCCTGCTCTTGTTTCCAGGGGCCCCCCAGCCTGAGCAGTAAGGAGAAGCGTGAGCAGTGGGGCCTCCGGAGCAGCCTGTCCCCCCCTCCCTCCATCTCCCGGCCCTCCACCCCCACCCCGCCCTCCCGCACCTGCTCGCCCCTGCCCCTGTCCCGCACCTCCTCGCCCCTCCCTCCCCCTCTGCCGGTCCTGAGCGCCGCCCCGGCCCCCGGGCCCCCTCCTCCTCCGCCCCTGCCCCCGGCCCCACCCTCCTCGGGCCCCGGGCTGAGGGAGAGCCCCGGGGAGGAGGACACGGCCGCCCTGCTGCCCCGCTCCGACCCCCTGAGGCACCTGGGGGAGGAGAGGGGCACAGAGAACCCCCTCCTCACCCCTCTGCTGTCCCCCCCCTCCCCCCGACGATCCCCCCGACGACTGCCCCTGCCCCTGCCCCTGTCCCCCGTGGACCTGGACCTGGACGAGTCCCACGTCTGAGCCACAGAGGAAACTGCATCTGTACATCACCACAAAGTCCAGACTGTGTGAGGATGTTTCTGCAGCAGAAGCGACGTTTTAGTCACAGTTCTGAACTTTAGCGTCGCTCAAACACGAACAGATCTATTTCAAATAGTTTAGTCCACAGATATTTTATACTCAAAGTATTTATCAATTCATATTTATTCAAATTAATCATTATTTTGTGCTTAGAATGGAAAAATACTGTATGTAAATCACTATTTAACAAATATTCAAATATAATTTAAAAGAAAAATATTCATTCATAAAAAGTGTATTGAAATGTAAATCTGAATTGAATTTTATTTAAGACATAGAATATTGAAATGTAGAAAGAGATTTTAATTAATAATTCTTTAAAAGGAATGGTTTTTTTTGACTAAAACATTTCATCAGAGATTTTGACAATTTGAAATATTTTTACTGAATAAATTAAATAAAATACAGAAGACTGTAAACATAAATAAAAAAAAATATAATATTTTAATGTTTAAAAACTTGTTTTCAGGAAATGAAACTATAAAATAACTCCTTAAAGTAATACAACTTGTAACAGTAATACAACACTATGTGAAAGGGTCAGTTAGAGTCTGTTTGGAGATTTGTCTCATGTTAAACGTCACAAAGGGTTTATTTTGAGTCTTCTGAAAAGTCAGTACGAGGTCACTGATGTGCCCCTTTAGACCTCTTTATCATTGTCCTTTTATTCTTGGATCAAACTCCAAACTCAGCCTAAAGTTAAAGTTGGTCCTGTCTTTAGGGGCTCTACATGGCAGCTCCACAATCGTGTTTAAATACACGTCCAGTTCTCGCTTTGTGGAAGGGCCCTTAAGCACTGGAGGCCCTTAATACAGTCAAATCCACCCATATTTAAAATATCCCCGTCCATCTCCATCAGGACCTTTTACTGTCATTTCCTTTCACAAAATGTTCCTTTAGAAAACTTTGAGTTGTGACCAAAGACTGAAGATTCTCTCCAGCTTTATTTAGCTGTTTTTCTGTTCAGATCTTGTGTTTTATTATCTGTACACTTCTGTATGTCAAAGGTTTGGACACTTTTTCATTCATGTTTCTTCTTTATTTCCATCACTGACGGCATCAAAACTACGAATGAACATGTAGGACGTAGTTCACAAAAATACTCTCAAAATAACCGCCCTTTACTTGGATCACTGCTTTACACTTTTGACAGCTGTGAAGTGAAAACCATTTCAGGAGATTTAATAATAAATCATTTATAACGCACTTTACATTTTCAAACAAATCTCAATTCAAAACAGACAAAATGTATCAAGAAGCTCACAAAGGGAAGGCCGAGGGTTTGCACAAGGGTCAAAAAAGCAAAGGGTGCACAATAAACGGAATACATCAAATATATGACTCAAAATTGATCCAATTATGTGTCAAAAAAGTTAAATTACTCCAAGTGTTCCTCAAACTCTTGGCCTTTTCTCAGTGATCTTTAGGGTGAATTCTCCTGAAATGGTTTTCGTTTCCAGCCGTGTCTTCAGGATTTATTAGTGGAAAACGAAGAGAGCAAAGCAGTGATCAAAACAAAGGGTAAAGGCTCGTAATTATTATTTCACACATTTTTGTTCACTACATCCCGCACGTGTTCATTCATACAGTTTTGGTGCCTTCAGTGAGAATCTACAGTGGAAATAATCTTGAAAATAGAGAAAAAAATGTAAAAAAACGAAAGTCTGTCCAAACTTTTGACTGGTTGTGTCCCAAAAAATTGTACATCATTTCACAGGTCAATAATTTTGGCAATTCTTGTTGAAATAACCTCAAATCTTCACAGAATGTACAGAAGCAGATCAAGATTTTATACTGAATGTTTTATTTTTGTTCTGTTTTGTTGTTGAGCCGTGTTGGAATCTTCTCGCACACACTCACCCAAGACTGTGCAGAGAATTACGGCGAATTTGGCGAATCCCGAGGAAACAATAGGAAAAAATGAAACCGTCTGCAGCTCTTTCAGACTTTAAAACCAGCAAAACGAGCGAAAACGTCAAGAATTCTGTGCTGAAATGCTATAGAAACTTGAAGAAACACCAAACCTTCATTCGAGAAATCTGGATTTCCAAAGTTCTCCTTATGAACTTTTTGGGACTTCACGAGAGTTTTTCCCAAACTTCCTCGACCTTTTCTTCTGATGTCGATGCTGGTACCAGATCCTTTAGCCCTGCACCTTCCTCTTTACATTTTTGGTCCAAATTTGCTTCCCAGTTGGTGAAGTTTTTCCAAATTTTCCACTGAAGACACTCCGAACAGTCTTGGTGACTGTGTAGGAGCAGATTCCACGACGCAAAACGACTTCTCTTTGGGAGTGAAACTGAAAACGGAACAAAAATAAAACCTTACATATAAAATCTTGATCTGTTTCTGTACATTTTTTTTTAAATTTTATCTTATTTCAACAAGAACTGCCAGAATTACCGACCTGCGAAGTGTCACATCTCTTAGCTCATCCCACGCCTTAACAAAGCACTTTCTATTGTCTGTGTAGCAGCAGTTACATTTTTAAGTCCAAAAAGCCGTTCGAACTGCCTCATCAGATTATTCTATCACTTTTTTTTAATTACCACAACGTTTCTGTTATAATCTGGGCCCAATTTTCTCTGTAAATAACACAGACGAGTCCTGGTTTTCCTTTAAAATGCTGAAACACGATTAAAAACTGTAAACTGCGACGTGCCATAATCACACCAACGCACTGTGATTCTGCTTCTCCACTTCGAAAGGTCCTGTATTATGCAACTCTTACTGTATTTATTTAAAGCCACACTGTGGAACTTTTCAGGTGGAGGGTCCGTCCAACGCTCATCTCCATGGAGATGTTACAGCTTTGTCTGGAATATTTCACAGTTTGGTATTTAGGGCGGAGTATCATTAAGAAGTTGTGAATACCTCGATATTTAAGCCACAATACGATACATATCTCGATACTTTTCGATATATTTCAAATGGATTCGATACGGTTTAAAAAATCAATAATTAAACCCATTTTAATCATAAAAACTGTAAAAATGTCAAATATGTTGCATAAAAAAGTTTCCTTCCTCTAAACAAGCCACAAAACTGTCGCGCTGTAACAAAATTAGTCGTAGTAATCATAAAATATACCAAAAAATACTTATATAATATATATAGATATATCGATACAGCTGCCTACGATATTTATACTGTATCAGCGGGGTCGCCTCTCCACAGATCTGACCCGTAACTTCAGGTAAGCTCAGGTTTGGTCACCATGACGATAGAAAAGTTTGATCTTTTTGCACACGCCTAATGATTATTAAACTTTTCTATCGTCATGGAGACCAAAGCTGACAAAGGTACAGGTCAGATCTGTGGAGAGGCGACCCCGCTCACAGTCAGAATGTTGTTTTTAAGCTTAAAAAAGCCTAAAAGCTTTTTAAAAAAAACACCTGTAATTGAATAAATGTAAAGTAGAGCTGTTTATGGTCACACTGTGGAACATTCTAGACAACAGCAATATCATCTCCATGGAAACGAGCAGGTGACCGACCCTCCAGAAAAGCTGCACAGTGCACTTTAATATTATATTGTTGTTTTTTTCATCCTAAACTGCCTAGACTTATTTAATTTATGTATTTTTAAGTTGTCATAGGTGCTATGAGTATTGGGCAGCACGCTGCCCCCGCGACCCAGCCGGATTAAGCGGGAGAAGATGGATGGATGGATGGATTTTTAAGTTGCAAATGTTTGAGTAATTCTGTTTATGCAGTTTGTCCTTCTCCAGATCTCAAAACGCCCGGCCCCACCTTGTGACATCATCAGGTGAAAATCCCAAAATGTCTCTCGGCGTTTTTAAAGTCCAAAAACACCCTCAGCGATCACATTCAAACTGATTCTTTGCAGCTAATCTTAACAATATTCCATTTGGAGCTTGGCGCTAACAAGAGGCACTGCTCTGTCTTGACACTTTAAACCGTAAAGTACTGATTTAGCTGGAACTAGAACAGACGAGCCGATTTGTTTTGTTAAACTTGAAAAACAAACTCCTAAACAGGACCACGAACGCTCCTGAAAATGTATTTATATCCCTTTCCATTTTTTTACATCTAAAAATTTACCAGGCTAAACATTCCGCATCCAAAAATGTATCAGCTACTGTTGTTAGTCTGATTTAAACTGCTAAAGTAAAGTACAATAGTAGTTTAAAGCCTGTAAACTGCATATTATGGGACCTTATGCAATGACTGTTTTGATTTCTGTTCATTTTGTCGCTGTTTGTCGCACATGTTTCTGATAGTGCCATAGAGCTCCTGTTTAAATATGGAAGGGCATCTGAGCGTATTGTCCTAGGCCCATGTTCTACAGGGTTCTCTTTTTATGTCTAATGTCCATGTGAGCTGCTGTACTGTTCTGTATGTCACGTTCCTGTCGTCTGTGTGGAGATATTTACCAGATTATGTACAAATACACGTTTTATCATGTACACAGTGAGTCCTGAATAAATAGTTATTATAATTAACTTCTCGTTTCTTTTTTTAATAAACTGATTAAAGGGCGTTGTTTTGCATGACTCAAATAAGTCTCAAGTCTTTGGTCTCAAGTCCGAGTCAAGTCCCAAGTAAAAGTCAGGAAAGTCCAGGTTGAGTTTCGAGGCACTGGCTCAAAAGTCCACATCAAGACCCAAGTCTTAGTCCATTTATAAAGTCAAGTCTCAGGTCCTAAAAATAGTGACTTATGTCTGACTCAAGTCCAAGTCACGACTTATTACAGCATTTATTTTACAAATAAAGAAAATATCCTTATATTCTGTGCTACACATTTAAAATAAAACATGCGGAGACGTGATACAACAAAATGTTTGTTAAAATTGGACAATACAAATGGACATATAAAAGCATTCTCAGTGGACGGGCTGCTACAGTCAGCTTTTTTCAGAATTAAAAAAATGCATCATTAAACAGTAGCCCTTCTCCATCTTTATATAAGTTATTTTCAGTTGTATTTGTAACTATTTAAAGATGTACCTGATTTTTACAAATGTGAAAACATGAAAAACTTGATCGTCTGAAACAGTTTGCAGTGGTCCAAGTTCTTCCTCAGTTACACATTCAGAACATCCTCATTATTCACCACGATGACTTTATCAGCACTTTTTACAACTCTCAGAGACCAGTTGTTGCGATAACTAGCATGCGAACAGTGCACTCTCTTATTATCAGACAATAAGACACTAGATGCAGCCAGTAAACCGGACATATTTTAACCAAAATCAGATACAGGGCCTTTAAAACTGAAATAGTTCCTCATAACAATATTTTTTCTCCAGTATTTTCTGCTGAACTGAAGCGTCTCTGTTTGTGTATCTCTGTATGTTTTTACTCCTCTGTGACGGTGAGGCGGGCGTTGGACTTGGCCTTGCCCAGGGTGAACCGGATGGTGCCGCTCATGTGCACCGCGGGCTTCTTCAGGTACAGTCTGTGCAACGTCCTGTGGCTCTCTAGACGGACCCCGGGGCCCAGCTGGAGGCTCTCCCCGTCCAGGCTCCACACGGGGGCCTTTGCTTTTTTCAGGATCCTCTATGAGAGACGCAACTGACAGTGAACACATGTTCTCTGATCAGTGCATAAACATGTTGTTGATTAATAATTGAAAAACATACAGTTTGTGTATTTTGATGCTAAAGACATCAACACTACCCCAACAAGTAGCACTTAGTGCATTTACAACTCAAGTCAGTGCTTGTGTCAGGGTAACGTGAATGACCATGTACAATTAACTCTACACTGTAGCCTTCATGTCGCTGTGGAGATGAATCTCACACCCAAGACTACCCCAAAGAGAAGCACTTATGAATGTAAAAACCATGAGTGCCTCAATTTAAGGGAATCTGAAAAGGTTTAATAGAAAGCAATCTTCAGTTTGATGTAGAATGTCTTGCACAGCCGTCCCAACAAGTAGCACTTACTCAAATGAAGATACAAGTTAATGCTCCAGTTGGGTCAGTGACACAGACTTCCAGTGAACAAAGATCTTCCCTGTCACGGGGTCCTCTTCCAAACACTCAGGCTGAGTCGGGATGCTTGTTTTAGGATGTTTTATTCCACAGTGCAGAACAGGAAAACAGGCGCAAAAATGTGTGCCGGAAATATTTACCGTGAAACAATGGGAAAAAAAGGTCTATTTACAGGGCAAGCAAAAAGGTCGACTTCTCCTTCAAGTCTTTCGTTTAGCTCTCGCTCCACTCTCTCTTAGTCTCTCAGTCATTTGCTCGCTCGCTCCCTCGCTTTTCCAGCGAAACACTACCTTCATTGTAGCCAGGACACGACAGGACACGACCCGACCAGACACGACGAGAGTAGAGACTAGACTGACCCCAGGTGCTGAGCGGCAGGGTGCACCTTTATACACCCCTCGCCCCTCCCACCTTACGTAACTCCCCTCTAAAAGCTTAATTAAATCATTTCTACAACTAAATGATTATTACTGGGGCCAACAGTTACACATAGAGAATTGCTTTAATCTCACATCCATAAATGCCCGAAAATGGGTTAAACACAAATAAAACACAGTTAATTGTCCAGGCCAGTCACCTGTGGCTCACATGACCCCGGAGCGCGCACAACGGGAGGATTTAAGCTCCTGACGTGGATGTGTCCGGGTTTGCCAGTGCGCACCGGGATGCGACAGCAGCGGCAGCGCGGGGCAAGTAAAAGTCGACCACCGCGGGTCTCTGAAGGACAGCTCCGGCGCCTCCAAGTGTGCACCCCCAGTCGCGGCCGAGAACACGCAAAAGCGAAGTCCACTGCGCGCCCGCACCGCAGCGCCCGCAGCGCGGAGCGCAGCAAACAAGGAAACAGGTGAGTACGCGTCTTCCCACGCTTTCCCCCGGGGACCGCGCTCTCAGGGACGGACCTGTTCCGTCACATTCCCATTCAAGAGTTTGCTTTTTTCAGGATCCTCTTTGAGAGACGCAACTGACAGTGAACACATGTTCTCTGATCAGTGCATAAACATTTGATTGATTAATAATTAAAAAACATACAATTTGTGTATTTTGATGCTAAAGACATCAACACTGCCCCAACAAGTAGCACTTAGTGCATTTACAAGTCAAGTCAGTGCTTGTGTCAGGGTAACGTGAATGACCATGTACAATTAACTCTACACTGTAGCCTTCATGTCGCTGTGGAGATGAATCTCACACCCAAGACTACCCCAAAGAGAAGCACTTATGAATGTAAAAACCATGAGTGCATCAATTTAAGGGAATCTGAAGGTGTTTAATAGAAAGCAATCTTCAGTTTGATGTAGAATGTCTTGCACAGCCGTCCCAACAAGTAGCACTTACTCAAATGAAGATACAAGTTAATGCTCCAGACTTCCCATCTTCCCATTCAAGAGTTTGCTTTCCTCAGGATCCTCTTCAGGTTGTCTCTGGTGAGCCAGCTTAGGCAGGAATGTCCAATATAAGCACTGTATGCCATTTGAAATGGCCAAAGCCCCACCTTCTATTCAGTGTCTCAACGACTGTGGTAATGGCCAGTCTGGCAGTGTGTTCTCAATGTGTAGTCAATTTACATATAAGACATCAACAAGCTGCAGACAAAACAACCACCAATAAATACATGTATGTGTATGAACTGGAAATTAATGAATTTACAAATGTAGAATGTATTTTGATGGTAACTACACCAATACTAGCCCAACCAAAAGCACTTACTGGGATGAAACCAAAGTCAGTGTCTTGAGTCAGGGTGATGATACAAGCTGAGGTATTCTATTGTACAAAGCAGAGTAGTGTAGCCACTACCACAGCACAGCTATGAAGCACTTTCTAGTCCTTGCAGACAGACTGTTGTTCTGGTTTAATAGAAACTGTATAGCAAAAATCATGTCTAAAATTAGAGAACAAGTTGCTGACAAAACAACCGCAAAGAGGAGCACTTATGCGCATGCGCCTGCTTTCCCATTGAGGGGGCAGTCACCAAACAGTTCAGAGTACCAGAGGTGCGCCGGGTTCCGTGGGGGTCACCCCCGGAGACCAGCCTGATGCTGGGGGTAAGCCGGTCTCGTTGCTCCGTCTGGGAGAAAACTGGCTCCGCCACCCCCACCCTGGAGTCCAGGGCTGAATCGGGCTGCGCCCCCCACCCCATTTTTTTCCGGGGGGCTCCTGCTTTCCCATTGAGGAGGCAGGATGTGATAGTTTGAATCCCCCGTCGCCAAGGAAACGGCGCAATTTCGGGGGGCTCCTGCTTTCCCATTGAGGAGGCAGGATGCGATGGTTTGAATCCTCCGTCGCCAAGGAAACGGCGCGATTTCGGGGGGCTCCTGCTTTCCCATTGAGGAGGCAGGATGCAATAGTTTGAATCCCCCATCGCCAAGGAAACGGCGCGATTTCGGGGGGCTCCTGCTTTCCCATTGAGGAGGCAGGATGCGATGGTTTGAATCCCCCGTCGCCAAGGAAACGGTGCGGTTTCGGGGGACGCCTGCTTTCCCATTGAGGAGGCAGTCACCAAACAGTGCAGAGTACCAGAGTCACCAAACAGTGCAGAGTACCAGAGTCACCAAACAGTGCAGAGTACCAGAGTCACCAACAGTGCAGAGTACAAGAGTCACCAACAGTGTAGAGTACCAGGGTCACATAATTCCGCCGCCCTGGTTCTTCCCCTTGTTAAGCAGAGTGGTTTGATTTGATGACAATAGGACCTTGTTCTCCCCATGAAAATTCAAAAAAGACTGACAAATTTAGCCAGGCTCCACTTTGGGCCTTCAGTGATCTTCCACATTCTCATTTGTACCATGTAAAATGCTTTTTGGCTGCCAATCAGTGATCTTTGAACCCAGGCCCACCAAATTTGACTCAGTAGATGTCCTGACACCCCTCTACAATAATATTGACATGAAAAGTACCTCAGACCATCAGTAGAGTTAATTGCTTTTCTCAAAATAACCTCCGCAGTATGGCCTTAGATCCATTAGACCCAAGGGTTGCAAGCATGACTTTTAGACCATGCACTTTTTCACAATGTCGCACAGAGCTCATTTTAAAATATGTCGTCAGGATTGTTGAGCCGAGTAGAACGATGTCAGTTTGGTGTCTGTCGGCCTCGCGTTTTTCATAAACAAAGCCCCGTCAAATCGTCAAACATGAACCAAACGTGAAATTCACAACTCTACCACAAAAACAGAATTAGAAACGTTTTCTAAAATATCATGCTTGTAGCACTTGAGGAACTCTACTTAGCTTTCCGAAGGTCATTTTGAAAAATGGTCAATAACATGGTTATCAGAATGGGTCACTTGCTTAGCCTTTCAAATTTGGTACATATCAGACCTTTTTCTGTTCATTAAGTTCAGGAAAAGACTGACCAATTGATTTTCCTGCCAAAAAATCTTGTAATAAGCCACTCAATAGATGTATTTCTGGAATATGGATGTTTTCATTGGAATTTCAATAGATGTATTTCTGGAATATGGACGTTTTAATTGGAATTTCAATAGATGTATTTTTGGAATATGGAAGTTTTAATTGGAATTTGGAATAATCCATTCAATAGATGTATTTTTGGAATATGAAAGTTTTAATTGGAATTTCAATAGATGTATTTCTGGAATATTTAAGTTTTAATTGGAATTTGGAATAATCATTCAATAGATGTATTTCTGGAATATGGACGTTTTAATTGGAATTTCAATAGATGTATTTCTGGAATATGGAAGTTTTAATTGGAATTTGGAATAATCATTCAATAGACGTATTTTTGGAATATGAAAGTTTTAATTGGAATTTGGAATAATCATTCAATAGACGTATTTCTGGAATATGGAAGTTAGAATGTGATAATTATAGGGTCAAAAAGTGTAATTTAACAGGTAAAATGGCATAGAAATCATTAAATCCCATCATAAACCTAATAATCTTCCTTTATCTACCTTAGTCTGCGGAATTTTAAAATATCGAAGTAAATATGGAATTTGTACCATTACCAATGGCACTCATACATGTGATCCACTATAGTGTCTTTATTACGTGACCCAAATTTGATGCTGATAGGACCTTGTTCTTCCCATGAAAATTCAAAAAAGACTGAAAACTTCATTTTCCCGCCAAAAAATTATACCAAATTTACATCTATATTGCATGGCAGCAATGATTCATTCTCTTTTCTGCTCCCATTTTTTTACCCAAAGGAATTAAGACATGGCAATCATATATGTGCATCACTGTAGAGTCTTTATTACGTGACCCAAATTTTATAACGATAGGACCTTGTTCTCCCCATGAAAATTCAAAAAAGACTGACAAATTTAGCCAGGCTCCACTTTGGGCCTTCAGTGATCTTCCACATTCTCATTTGCACCATGTAAAATGCTTTTTGGCTGCCAATCAGTGATCTTTGAACCCAGGCCCACCAAATTTGACTCAGTAGATGTCCTGACACCCCTCTACAATAATATTGACATGAAAAGTACCTCAGACCATCGGTAGAGTTAATTGCTTTTCTCAAAATAACCTCCGCAGTATGGCCTTAGATCCATTAGACCCAAGGGTTGCAAGCATGCACTTTTTCACAATGTCGCACAGAGCTCATTTTAAAATATGTCTTCAGGATTGTTGAGCCGAGTAGAACGATGTCAGTTTGGTGTCTGTCGGCCTCGCGCTTTTCTATAGGCGGCGCCTCGAACGAGTGCCGTTTTTCATAAACAAAGCCCCGTCAAATCGTCAAACATGAACCAAATGATGTGAAATTCAAAACTCTACTACAAAAACAGAATTAGAAACGTTTTATAAAATATCATGCTTGTAGCACTTGAGGAACTCTACTTAGCTTCCCGAAGGTAATTTTGAAAAATGGTCAATAACATGGTTACCAGCATGGGTCACTTGCTTACCCTTTCAAATTTGGTACATATCAGACCTTTTTCCTGCTTTTCCTGCTTTTCCTGCCAAAAGGCTTCCAAATATATATATATTACATTGAAATTTGTAGTAAGCCACTCAGGGTTAGGGTTAGGGGCAACTTGGCAGTAGAATTTGGCACTTGGAAGTGGAATTTGGAACTTGGAATATAGCGCCATCTGGTGTCCAGCACATTTTTGCACGTTGTCCAATCCCAATAAAAATAGTATCAACGGAAAGGGCACAACAGTAGCAATCCAAAAATGCAATTGTCATTACCAAAAAACACTTGAGGATTTTTTGGTATCAAATTTTTTAAAAATTCCATAATGCACGAAAAGCAGTTTTCGGTGTTCAGCAGGCCAAGACAAACATTTCTGTGTTGGTCCCATCTCTGTACGATGTTCAATTAAGGAGATGGAATTTAGGCAATGTCCCAGGGTTAGGGTTAGGGTTAGGGTTAGGGTTGGGTTAGGGTTAGGGTTAGGGTTAGGGGTTAGGGTTAGGGGTTAGGGTTAGGGTTAGGGTTGGGTTAGGGTTAGGGTTAGGGTTAGGGTTAGGGTTAGGGTTTAGGGTTAGGGTTAGGGTTAGGGTTAGGGTTGGGTTAGGGTTAGGGTTAGGGTTAGGGTTAGGGTTAGGGTTAGGGTTAGGGTTAGGGTTAGGGTTAGGGTTAGGGTTAGGGTTAGGGTAGGGTTAGGGTTAGGGTTAGGGTTAGGGTTAGGGTTAGGGTTAGGGTTAGGGTTAGGGTTAGGGTTAGGGTTAGGGTTAGGGTTAGGGTTAGGGTTAGGGTTAGGGTTAGGGTTAGGGTTAGGGTTAGGAGCAGAGTTGGGGGCCCGCCTCCCGGAGGAGACGGGCAAAGCACGGGCCCTCGCTAGGCCAGTGGAACTCTGTGCTCCGCTGCTTAGGAGCCGAGTAGGCCGGGCAACTCGTTGCGGTGTTCGGCTTCGGGCTCGCTGGGCTGGGCGCTGGTAGCTAACCAGAGCCCAGTCTGACATGTTGTACGGTTTTAAAGTATATTTTTATATATTTTTTTGTCTTTTTTGTTTTTTTATGAAAATAAAACTAAAAAATGAAAAACTTTGAAATGAAATTAAAACAAAATCTTTTAAAGAGCTCGAAATTGTGCCTTTTCACGACGTTTCGACTAGTTTTCTAGTCTTCTTCAGGTGAAGGCACAATTTAAAATGGTAGAAAGTTGTTATAAGTTCTGAGGAGAGTTGTGTCTCGTTGTACGGTCAAAGCGAATATGAGGAAAGGAGAGAGTTGCCTGGGCAAGTCCCACTGCTGCAGGGGGGAGGAGTCAAGGGGCTGGGCTAAAGTGTATATGAGCTGAAGGCTCACACAGCTTTTCCTTTTTTATTTCTGAAATGTATTTTTATGAATTTAATCCAAAGTAGATGAACTTTTAATCTTTTTTTCTTTTTTTCTTTTTTGGGTTTTAAATTTTACCCTTTTTGGATTTTAAATTAAATTATTAGCATTTCTTAGCTTTTGAGTCCCAAATGTATTTTAACGTAGGCCAATGCCCCTTGTTGTTAGGGGTTAGGGGATTAGGGTTAAGATGCCCCTTGTTGTTAGGGTTAGGGGATTGGGGTTAAGGTTAGGATTGGGGTAGAGGGTTAGGGTTAGGGTTTAGGGTTGGGATAGGGTTAGAATTAGGGTTAAGGTTAGGGGTTAGGGTTAGGTTAGGGTTAGGGCTAGGGGTTAGGGTTAGGGTTAGGGTTTAGGGTTGGGATAGGGTTAGAATTAGGGTTAAGGTTAGGGGTTAGGGTTAAGGTTAGGATTAGGGCTAGGGGTTAGGGTTAGGGGTTAGGGTTGGGGGTTAAGGTTAGGGTTAGGGCTAGGGGTTAGGGGTAAAAGGTAAGTATGGGATTTATAGGGTTAGCATTAGGGTTAGGTAACCTATTCTCCTTTCCAGGGCACGTGTTGTAATTTTCTTGTATGTGTATAAGGTAAGGAATTGTGTGATTTTGAAAATGTCCTGTGTTGTTCTGTTGTAAATGTACTATTTGTGTATTAGCATATTGGGTTAGCATTAGGATTAGTTACCCTCTTGTCATTTTCAGGGCACATGTTGTGATTTTCTAGGACGAAGTCTCAATCTGGGTGAGGATCTGGGTTTAAGGGGAGGTTTGTGCAGTGGAGTCAATTGGTATTTGGGAGAGATTCTCCATATTCTCCCCAAGGTTTGGATTTCCTCTTCTGATAGCGGTGGGGGAGTGGCTGGAGGGGGAGAAGGACCCGGATGTGGAGGAGCTGAAGGTGGACGCGGCTGGGCTGGACTAGCCCGGGGAGAAGCCAGCTGTTCGCATAGGGTTAGGGTTAGGGTTAGGGTTAGGGTTAGGGTTAGGGTTAGGGTTAGGGTTAGTGGGTTAGGGTTAGGGTTAGGGTTAGGGTTAGGGTTAGGGTTAGGGTTAGGGTCAGGAGACATACATTCAAAGTCAATGGGCGAGCGATAACTCCATATTTTCATCCACATTCTCATCTATATAAATGGAAACACGGATGAAATTCTGGTACAGGGATAAAATTCTGGGGAACATTCTGGTATATATTTTTGGCCACTAGATGGCAGTATAATCTTAAAAATGGCAGATTCCAAAATGGGTTTTTGACGATATGGAGTTGGAAAAGGCCACAAGATGGCAGTATAAACTTCCAAAATGGTAGATTCGATGTTTAATTTCCAAAATTAAAAAAACACATTCTTATTTCATATTTAAGTGAAATAAGTATTTATTTCACTTAAATATGATTTTTTATTTTTTTTTATATTATAAAAACATTTTTTTTTTACCGGTTTTTGGTTTGAAGCCCCGTCGCCAAGGAAACGGCGCGGTTTCGGGGCGCCTGATTTCCCATTGAGGAGGCAGGATGCGATGGTTTGAAGCCCCCGTCGCCAAGGAAACGGCGCGGTTTCGGGGCACCTGATTTCCCATTGAGGAGGCAGGATGCGATGGTTTGAAGCCCCGTCGCCAAGGAAACGGCGCGGTTTCGGGGGCGCCTGATTTCCCATTGAGGAGGCAGGATGCGATGGTTTGAAGCCCCCGTCGCCAAGGAAACGGCGCGGTTTCGGGGGCGCCTGCTTTCCCATTGAGGAGGCAGGATGCGATGGTTTGAAGCCCCGTCGCCAAGGAAACGGCGCGGTTTCGGGGGCGCCTGCTTTCCCATTGAGGAGGCAGGATGCGATGGTTTGAAGCCCCGTCGCCAAGGAAACGGCGCGGTTTCGGGGGCGCCTGCTTTCCCATTGAGGAGGCAGGATGCGATGGTTTGAAGCCCCGTCGCCAAGGAAACGGCGCGGTTTCGGGGCGCCTGCTTTCCCATTGAGGAGGCAGGATGCGATGGTTTGAAGCCCCCGTCGCCAAGGAAACGGCGCGGTTTCGGGGGGCGCCTGATTTCCCATTGAGGAGGCAGGATGCGATGGTTTCAAGCCCCCCTCGCCAAGGAAATGGCGCGGTTTCGGCGGGACCCTGCTTTCCCATTGAGGAGGCAGGATGCGATTGTTTGAAGCCCCGTCGCCAAGGAAACGGCGCAGTTTCGGGGGGCGCCTGATTTCACATTGAGGAGGCAGGATGCGATGGTTTCAAGCCCCCCTCGCCAAGGAAATGGCGCGGTTTCGGGGGGTGCCTGCTTTCCCATTGAGGAGGCAGGATGCGATTGTTTGAAGCCCCCCTCGCCAAGGAAATGGCGCGGTTTCGGGGGGTGCCTGCTTTCCCATTGAGGAGGCAGGATGCGATTGTTTGAAGCCCCCGTCGCCAAGGAAACGGCGCAGTTTCGGGGGGCGCCTGATTTCACATTGAGGAGGCAGGATGCGATGGTTTCAAGCCCCCCTCGCCAAGGAAATGGCGCGGTTTCGGGGGTGCCTGCTTTCCCATTGAGGAGGCAGGATGCGATTGTTTGAAGCCCCGTCGCCAAGGAAACGGCGCAGTTTCGGGGCGCCTGATTTCACATTGAGGAGGCAGGATGCGATGGTTTGAAGCCCCGTCGCCAAGGAAACGGCGCGGTTTCCCGCCATAAAATTCTTTTCCAAAATTATATCTATATTGCATGGCAACAATGATTCATTCTCTTTTCTGCTCCCATTTTTTACCCAAAGGAATTAAGACATGGCAATCACATATGCGCATCACTGTAGAGTCTTTATTACGTGACTCAAATTTGATGCCGATAGGACCTTGTTCTCCCCATGAAAACTCAAAAAAGACTGACAAATTGATTTTCCCGCCAAAAAATTCTTCCAAATTTACATTTATATTGCATGGCAGCATTGATTCATTCTCTTTTCTGCTCGCATTTTTGACTCAAAGGAATTAAGATGCACCTGTCACTATATGCACCTGTCACTACACGCACCTGTCACTACACACACCTGCCACTACAGCACCTGCCACTTCTTACTTACTTGCACCTGTCACTACAAGCACCTGTCACTACAAGCACCTGTCACTACATGCACCTGCCACTACAGCACTTGTCACTACATTTACCTGCCACTACACACACCTGCCACTACACACACCTGCCACTACAGGCAGCTGCCAAATTGATTTTCCCACCAAAAAGTCTTCCATATTTATCTAGCGCCTGCTTTCCCATTGAGGAGGCAAGATGCGATGGTTTGAATCCCCCGTCGCCAAAAAAACGGCATGGTTTTTTTATTCCAAAATTATATCTATATTGCATGGCAGTAGTGATTTATTCTCTTTTCTGCTCCCATTTTTTTACCCAAAGGAATTAAGACATGGCAATCACATATGTGCATCACTGTAGAGTCTTTATTAACTGACCCAAATTTGATGCCGATAGGACCTTGTTCTCCCCATGAAAATTCAAAAAAGACTGACAAATTGATTTTCCCGACCCAAATTTTATTCCAAATTTACATTTATATTGCATGGCAGCATTGATTCATTCTCTTTTCTGCTCGCATTTTTGACTCAAAGGAATTAAGATGCACCTGTCACTATATGCACCTGTCACTACACGCACCTGTCACTACACACACCTGCCACTACAGCACCTGCCACTTCTTACTTACTTGCACCTGTCACTACAAGCACCTGTCAGTACAAGCACCTGTCACTACAAGCACCTGTCACTACAAGCACCTGTCACTACATGCACCTGCCACTACAGCACTTGTCACTACATTTACCTGCCACTACACACACCTGCCACTACACACACCTGCCACTACAGGCACCTGCCAAATTGATTTTCCCACCAAAAAGTCTTCCATATTTATCTAGCGCCTGCTTTCCCATTGAGGAGGCAAGATGCGATGGTTTGAATCCCCGTCGCCAAAAAAACGGCATTTTTTTTTAATTCCAAAATTATATCTATATTGCATGGCAGTAGTGATTTATTCTCTTTTCTGCTCCCATTTTTTTACCCAAAGGAATTAAGACATGGCAATCACATATGTGCATCACTGTAGAGTCTTTATTAACTGACCCAAATTTGATGCCGATAGGACCTTGTTCTCCCCATGAAAATTCAAAAAAGACTGACAAATTGATTTTCCCGCCAAAAAATTCTTCCAAATTTACATTTATATTGCATGGCAGCATTGATTCATTCTCTTTTCTGCTCGCATTTTTGACTCAAAGGAATTAAGATGCACCTGTCACTATATGCACCTGTCACTACACGCACCTGTCACTACACACACCTGCCACTACAGCACCTGCCACTTCTTACTTACTTGCACCTGTCACTACAAGCACCTGTCACTACAAGCACCTGTCACTACATGCACCTGCCACTACAGCACTTATCACTACATTTACCTGCCACTACACACACCTGCCACTACACACACCTGCCACTACAGGCAGCTGCCAAATTGATTTTCCCACCAAAAAGTCTTCCATATTTATCTAGCGCCTGCTTTCCCATTGAGGAGGCAAGATGCGATGGTTTGAATCCCCCGTCGCCAAAAAAACGGCATGGTTTTTTTATTCCAAAATTATATCTATATTGCATGGCAGTAGTGATTTATTCTCTTTTCTGCTCCCATTTTTTACCCAAAGGAATTAAGACATGGCAATCACATATGTGCATCACTGTAGAGTCTTTATTAACTGACCCAAATTTGATGCCGATAGGACCTTGTTCTCCCCATGAAAATTCAAAAAAGACTGACAAATTGATTTTCCCGCCAAAAAAATTCTTCCAAATTTACATTTATATTGCATGGCAGCATTGATTCATTCTCTTTTCTGCTCGCATTTTTGACTCAAAGGAATTAAGATGCACCTGTCACTATATGCACCTGTCACTACACGCACCTGTCACTACACACACCTGCCACTACAGCACCTGCCACTTCTTACTTACTTGCACCTGTCACTACAAGCACCTGTCACTACAAGCACCTGTCAATACATGCACCTGTCACTACATGCACCTGCCACTACAGCACTTGTCACTACATTTACCTGCCACTACACACACCTGCCACTACACACACCTGCCACTACAGGCACCTGCCAAATTGATTTTCCCACCAAAAAGTCTTCCATATTTATCTAGCGCCTGCTTTCCCATTGAGGAGGCAAGATGCGATGGTTTGAATCCCCCGTCGCCAAAAAAACGGCATTTTTTTTTTATTCCAAAATTATATCTATATTGCATGGCAGTAGTGATTTATTCTCTTTTCTGCTCCCATTTTTTTACCCAAAGGAATTAAGACATGGCAATCACATATGTGCATCACTGTAGAGTCTTTATTAACTGACCCAAATTTGATGCCGATAGGACCTTGTTCTCCCCATGAAAATTCAAAAAAGACTGACAAATTGATTTTCCCGCCAAAAAAATTCTTCCAAATTTACATTTATATTGCATGGCAGCATTGATTCATTCTCTTTTCTGCTCGCATTTTTGACTCAAAGGAATTAAGACATGGCAATCACATATGCGCATCACTGTAGAGTCTTTATTACGTGACCCAAATTTGATGACGATTGGACCTTGTTCTCCCCATGAAAATTCAAAAAAGACTGACAAATTTAGCCAGGCTCCACTTTGGGCCTTCAGTGATCTTCCACATTCTCATTTGTACCATGTAAAATGCTTTTTGGCTGCCAATCAGTGATCTTTGAACCCAGGCCCACCAAATTTGACTCAGTAGATGTCCTGACACCCCTCTACAATAATATTGACATGAAAAGTACCTCAGACCATCGGTAGAGTTAATTGCTTTTCTCCAAAATAACCTCCGCAGTATGGCCTTAGATCCATTAGACCCAAAGGTTGCAAGCATGACTTTTAGACCATGCACTTTTTCACAATGTCGCACAGAGCTCATTTTCAAATATGTCTTCAGGATTGTTGAGCCGAGTAGAACGATGTCATTTTGGTGTCTGTCGGCCTCGCGCTTTTCTATAGGCGGAGCCTCGAACGAGCGCCGTTTTTCATAAACAAAGCCCGTCAAATCGTCAAACATGAACCAAATGACTTGAAATTCACAACTCTACCACAAAAACAGAATTAGAAACGTTTTCTAAAATATCATGCTTGTAGCACTTGAGGAACTCTACTTATCTTCCCGAAGGTCATTTTGAAAAATGGTCAATAACATGGTTATCAGCATGGGTCACTTGCTTACCCTTTCAAATTTGGTACATATCAGACCTCTATCTACCTTAGTCTGCGGAAGCCACTCACTTGGAAGTTGGAAGTTGGAAGTTAGAATGTGATAATTGTAGGGTCAAAAAGTGTATTTTAACAGATAAAATGGCATAGAAATCATTAAATCCCATCTTAAACCTAATACACCTTTATATACCTTAATCTTCGTAATTTTAAAATATGGAGAAAAATATGGAGAAAAATATGGAGAAAAATATGGAGAAAAATATGGCAGAAAAAATGTGATAATTATATGGTCAAAAAGTGTAATTTGGACAGGAAAAATGGCATAGAAAACCTTAAATCCCATCTTAAACCTAATACACCTTTATATACCTTAATCTGCGTAATTTTAAAATATGGAAGAAAATATGGAGAAAAATATGGAGAAAAATATGGAGAAAAATATGGAGAAAAAATATGGCAGAAAAATATGGGTTGTTTTCAATGTGATAATTATATGGTCAAAAAGTGTAATTTGACAGGAAAAATGGCATAGAAAACCTTAAATCCCATCTTAAACCTAATACACCTTTATATACCTTAATCTGCGTAATTTTAAAATATGGAAGAAAATATGGAGAAAAATATGGAGAAAAATATGGAGAAAAATATGGAGAAAAATATGGCAGAAAAATATGGGTTGTTTTCAATGTGATAATTATATGGTCAAAAAGTGTAATTTGACAGGAAAAATGGCATAGAAATCATGTCAACTTGGGATGGTTTGAAGCCCCCGTCGCCAAGGAAACGGCGCGGTTTCGGGGGGCGCCTGCTTTCCCATTGAGGAGGCAGGATGCGATGGTTTGAAACCCCCGTCGCCAAGGAAACGGCGTGGTTTCCCGCCAAATTTATTTTCCAAAATTATATCTATATTGCATGGCAACAATGATTCATTCTCTTTTCTGCTCCCATTTTTTTACCCAAAGGAATTAAGACATGGCAATCACATATGCGCATCACTGTAGAGTCTTTATTACGTGACCCAAATTTGATGCCGATAGGACCTTGTTCTCCCCATGAAAATTCAAAAAAGACTGACAAATTGATTTTCCCGCCAAAAAAAAATTACAAATTTACATCTATATTGCATGGCAGCATTGATTCATTCTCTTTTCTGCTCCCATTTTTTTTACCCAAAGGAATCAAGACATGGCAATCACATATGTCCATCACTGTACAGTCTTTATTACGTGACTCAAATTTGATGCCGATAGGACCTTGTTCTCCCCATGAAAATTCAAAAAAGACTGACAAATTGATTTTCCCGCCAAAAAAATTCTTCCAAATTTACATCTATATTGCATGGCAGCATTGATTCATTCTCTTTTCTGCTTGCATTTTTTACCCAAAGGAATTAAGATGCACCTGTCACTATATGCACCTGTCACTACACGCACCTGTCACTACACACACCTGCCACTACAGCACCTGCCACTTCTTACTTACTTGCACCTGTCACTACAAGCACCTGTCACTACAAGCACCTGTCAATACATGCACCTGTCACTACATGCACCTGCCACTACAGCACTTGTCACTACATTTACCTGCCACTACACACACCTGCCACTACACACACCTGCCACTACAGGCACCTGCCAAATTGATTTTCCCACCAAAAAGTCTTCCATATTTATCTAGCGCCTGCTTTCCCATTGAGGAGGCAAGATGCGATGGTTTGAATCCCCCGTCGCCAAAAAAACGGCATTTTTTTTAATTCCAAAATTATATCTATATTGCATGGCAGTAGTGATTTATTCTCTTTTCTGCTCCCATTTTTTTACCCAAAGGAATTAAGACATGGCAATCACATATGTGCATCACTGTAGAGTCTTTATTAACTGACCCAAATTTGATGCCGATAGGACCTTGTTCTCCCCATGAAAATTCAAAAAAGACTGACAAATTGATTTTCCCGCCAAAAAAATTCTTCCAAATTTACATCTATATTGCATGGCAGCATTGATTCATTCTCTTTTCTGCTCCCATTTTTTTACCCAAAGGAATTAAGACATGGCAATCACATATGTCCATCACTGTACAGTCTTTATTACGTGACCCAAATTTGATGCCGATAGGACTTTGTTCTCCCCATGAAAATTAAAAAAAGATTGACAAATTGATTTTCCCGCCAAAAAAAATCTTCCAAATTTACATCTATATTGCATGGCAGCATTGATTCATTCTCTTTTCTGCTCCCATTTTTTTACCCAAAGGAATTAAGACATGGCAATCACATATGTCCATCACTGTACAGTCTTTATTACGTGACCCAAATTTGATGCCGATAGGACCTTGTTCTCCCCATGAAAATTCAAAAAAGACTGACAAATTTAGCCAGGCTCCACTTTGGGCCTTCAGTGATCTTCCACATTCTCATTTGTACCATGTAAAATGCTTTTTGGCTGCCAATCAGTGATCTTTGAACCCAGGCCCACCAAATTTGACTCAGTAGATGTCCTGACACCCCTCTACAATAATATTGACATGAAAAGTACCTCAGACCATCGGTAGAGTTAATTGCTTTTCTCAAAATAACCTCCGCAGTATGGCCTTAGATCCATTAGACCCAAGGGTTACAAGCTTGACTTTTGGACCATGCACTTTTTCACAATGTCACACAGAGCTCATTTTCAAATATGTCGTCGGGATTGTTGAGCCGAGTAGAACGATGTCAGTTTGGTGTCAGTCGGCCTCGCGCTTTTCTATAGGCGGAGCCTCGAACGAGCGCCGTTTTTCATAAACAAAGCCCCGTGAAATCGTCAAACATGAACCAAATGACTTGAAATTCACAACTCTACCACAAAAACAGAATTAGAAACGTTTTCTAAAATATCATGCTTGTAGCACTTGAGGAACTCTACTTAGCTTTCCGAAGGTCATTTTGAAAAATGGTCAATAACATGGTTATCAGCATGGGTCACTTGCTTATCCTTTCAAATTTGGTACATATCAGACCTTTTTCTGTTCATTAAGTTCAGGAAAAGACTGACAAATTGATTTTCCCGCCAAAAAAAAAATTACAAATTTACATCTATATTGCATGGCAGCATTGATTCATTCTCTTTTCTGCTCCCATTTTTTTACCCAAAGGAATTAAGACATGGCAATCACATATGTCCATCACTGTACAGTCTTTATTACGTGACCCAAATTTGATGACGATAGGACCTTGTTCTCCCCATGAAAATTCAAAAAAGACTGACAAATTTAGCCAGGCTCCACTTTGGGCCTTCAGTGATCTTCCACATTCTCATTTGTACCATGTAAAATGCTTTTTGGCTGCCAATCAGTGATAATTGAACCCAGGCCCACCAAATTTGACTCAGTAGATGTCCTGACACCCCTCTACAATAATATTGACATGAAAAGTACCTCAGACCATCGGTAGAGTTAATTGCTTTTCTCAAAATAACCTCCGCAGTATGGCCTTAGATCCATTAGACCCAAGGGTTACAAGCTTGACTTTTGGACCATGCACTTTTTCACAATGTCACACAGAGCTCATTTTAAAATATGTCGTCGGGATTGTTGAGCCGAGTAGAACGATGTCAGTTTGGTGTCAGTCGGCCTCGCGCTTTTCTATAGGCGGAGCCTCGAGCAGCGCCGTTTTTCATAAACAAAGCCCGTCAAATCGTCAAACATGAACCAAATGACTTGAAATTCACAACTCTACCACAAAAACAGAATTAGAAACGTTTTCTAAAATATCATGCTTGTAGCACTTGAGGAACTCTACTTAGCTTTCCGAAGGTCATTTTGAAAAATGGTCAATAACATGGTTATCAGCATGGGTCACTTGCTTATCCTTTCAAATTTGGTACATATCAGACCTTTTTCTGTTCATTAAGTTCAGGAAAAGACTGACAAATTGATTTTCCCGCCAAAAAAAATATTCCAAATTTACATCTATATTGCATGGCAGCATTGATTCATTCTCTTTTCTGCTCCCATTTTTTACCCAAAGGAATTAAGACATGGCAATCACATATGCGCATCACTGTAGAGTCTTTATTACGTGACCCAAATTTGATGACGATAGGACCTTGTTCTCCCCATGAAAATTCAAAAAAGACTGACAACTTTAGCCAGGCTCCACTTTGGGCCTTCAGTGATCTTCCACATTCTCATTTGTACCATGTAAAATGCTTTTTGAGACATGGCAATCATACATGTGATTCACTGTAGTGTCTTTATTAAGTGACCCAAATTTGATGCCGATAGGACCTTGTTCTCCCCATGAAAATTAAAAAAAGACTGACAAATTGATTTTCCCGCCAAAAAAAAAATCCAAATTTACATCTATATTGCATGGCAGCATTGATTCATTCTCTTTTCTGCTCCCATTTTTTTACCCAAAGGAATTAAGACATGGCAATCACATATGCGCATCACTGTAGAGTCTTTATTACGTGACCCAAATTTGATGACGATAGGACCTTGTCCTCCCCATGAAAATTCAAAAAAGACTGACAAATTTAGCCAGGCTCCACTTTGGGCCTTCAGTGATCTTCCACTTTCTCATTTTGTACCATGTAAAATGCTTTTTGGCTGCCAATCAGTGATAATTGAACCCAGGCCCACCAAATTTGACTCAGTAGATGTCCTGACACCCCTCTACAATAATATTGACATGAAAAGTACCTCAGACCATCGGTAGAGTTAATTGCTTTTCTCAAAATAACCTCCCCAGTATGGCCTTAGATCCATTAGACCCAAGGGTTGCAAGCATGACTTTTAGACCATGCACTTTTTCACAATGTCGCACAGAGCTCATTTTCAAATATGTCGTCGGGATTGTTGAGCCGAGTAGAACGATGTCAGTTTGGTGTCTGTCGGCCTCGCGCTTTTCTATAGGCGGAGCCTCGAGCAGCGCCGTTTTTCATAAACAAAGCCCCGTGAAATCGTCAAACATGAACCAAATGACTTGAAATTCACAACTCTACCACAAAAACAGAATTAGAAACGTTTTCTAAAATATCATGCTTGTAGCACTTGAGGAACTCTACTTAGCTTTCCGAAGGTCATTTTGAAAAATGGTCAATAACATGGTTATCAGCATGGGTCACTTGCTTATCCTTTCAAATTTGGTACATATCAGACCTTTTTCTGTTCATTAAGTTCAGGAAAAGACTGACAAATTGATTTTCCCGCCAAAAAAAAATATTCCAAATTTACATCTATATTGCATGGCAGCATTGATTCATTCTCTTTTCTGCTCCCATTTTTTTACCCAAAGGAATTAAGACATGGCAATCACATATGCGCATCACTGTAGAGTCTTTATTACGTGACCCAAATTTGATGACGATAGGACCTTGTTCTCCCCATGAAAATTCAAAAAAGACTGACAACTTTAGCCAGGCTCCACTTTGGGCCTTCAGTGATCTTCCACATTCTCATTTGTACCATGTAAAATGCTTTTTGAGACATGGCAATCATACATGTGATTCACTGTAGTGTCTTTATTAAGTGACCCAAATTTGATGCCGATAGGACCTTGTTCTCCCCATGAAAATTAAAAAAAGACTGACAAATTGATTTTCCCGCCAAAAAAAATCCAAATTTACATCTATATTGCATGGCAGCATTGATTCATTCTCTTTTCTGCTCCCATTTTTTTACCCAAAGGAATTAAGACATGGCAATCACATATGCGCATCACTGTAGAGTCTTTATTACGTGACCCAAATTTGATGACGATAGGACCTTGTTCTCCCCATGAAAATTCAAAAAAGACTGACAAATTTAGCCAGGCTCCACTTTGGGCCTTCAGTGATCTTCCACATTCTCATTTGTACCATGTAAAATGCTTTTTGGCTGCCAATCAGTGATAATTGAACCCAGGCCCACCAAATTTGACTCAGTAGATGTCCTGACACCCCTCTACAATAATATTGACATGAAAAGTACCTCAGACCATCGGTAGAGTTAATTGCTTTTCTCAAAATAACCTCCGCAGTATGGCCTTAGATCCATTAGACCCAAGGGTTACAAGCTTGACTTTTGGACCATGCACTTTTTCACAATGTCGCACAGAGCTCATTTTCAAATATGTCGTCGGGATTGTTGAGCCGAGTAGAACGATGTCAGTTTGGTGTCAGTCGGCCTCGCGCTTTTCTATAGGCGGAGCCTCGAGCAGCGCCGTTTTTCATAAACAAAGCCCCGTCAAATCGTCAAACATGAACCAAATGACTTGAAATTCACAACTCTACCACAAAAACAGAATTAGAAACGTTTTCTAAAATATCATGCTTGTAGCACTTGAGGAACTCTACTTAGCTTCCCCAAGGTCATTTTGAAAAATGGTCAATAATATGGTCATCAGCATGGGTCACTTGCTTGCCCTTTCAAATTTGGTACATATCAGACCTTTCTCCTGCTTTTCCTGATTTTCCTGCCAAAAGGCTTCCAAATATATATACATTACATTGAAATTTGTAGTTAGGGTTAGGGTTGGGTTAGGGGCAACTTGGACGTGGAATTTGGAATTGGAAGACAGCGCCACCTGGTGTCCAGCACATTTTGCATGTTGTCCAATCCCAATAAAAATGGTATCACCGGAAAGGG